>JAMPIV010008124.1:0-378453 GCA_024509875.1 Oreohelix idahoensis | reverse complement strand
GGTCGTTGTATTGTTACACGTACCCACCACCAGCTCTAGCTGGAGTTTTCTTTCCTCAGCTTCTGATTCCCTTTTTTTGTTTTTCCATTTCCATTTGGAATCTTTTTTCATCCACCTGCATCTGCAGTTTCTTTTGTTCAGTTTCCATATGCAGTTTCTTTTGTTCAGCTTCCATTGCTTTATCATATCGAGCAGTTGCAAATTCTTCTAACTTATCACCAGTCTTCCCAAGCAATTTACCCTGCTCAATAAAGTGCTCAAATGTAGACATGTTGTCTAACATATGAGTCCAAAACCTGAAATAATTAACTAATTTATTTCAAACCTAAGTGTAACAAGTCTTAATTAAGCACTTGTATATTCACATCACCTTATATTATCCCAGTCTCTGTGGGAAACAAGTCTCCAATCAAAGAACTTGTATATGAAATATCAACAATCAATTCTTGATCATAAGTGCACTTCTCATTCAATAGTGCACGACACTATTCATCATTCATTTATCATCAGTGTAGTAGTAACAGTGCATTAGCATAGCCCATTAACTAATTACTATAACTGTAAACAATGACTATGTAAACACATGCAGAATGTAAACATTGAAAATGTAAACAATACAAACAATGTAAACAATAACAATGTAAACAATAACAAAGATCAGCAACATCATACAAAAACGTTCGCAGAAATCAACTAAAAATAAAGCAGAAATCAATGCAATATCACAAAAAATGTGACGATATCTGCGATAGAATTAAACAAAATACATGACCCACAGTGTATAAACAAAAATGTTGTATTGAAAAAAAAATAGAAAAGACTAACAAGAGAAAGGCCTAAACAAAATACAAAAAAAAACAAATCAAAACAAACATCATAAAAAAAAAATGCGAAATAAATAACGAAAACAAATATATTAAAAAAATGTAATTCACAGAATTAACAATAAATAGCAAACAAAATCTCCCCGAGCTTAGCAAAAAAATATTCCAGCAATTTATCAAAAATAGGCAAACGCTTACAAAAAAAAAACAAATTAAACGGAGACAATATGCGCTTAAAAAAATCGCTAAAAAAAAAATAAAATAACTAAAAACATAAAACGTTCAACTCTATAAAAGATGTGACGGTAATAAACAAAAAAAAAGTGTACTTGCAGTCGGAAAACATATAAAACATATAAATATAAACAGACGTTAAACATCAGGAGCACATATAGACTAAAGATTGTATTAAAATTTTAGTCGACCACCCCCCAGGCCAAATAACAAATAATAAACACAGCCTTTATTGAAGCACAAAAACATTTCAAAATAATAACGAAAACAATATTAAAACATGTCATCACAGCTAACATAAATAGCAACAGAAGTCGCTTAGCAAATTCCAGTATCGGAAATTTGCAAACCCTACAGAACACGCTCACAATAGACGACCTCTATGACGTGGCATAATCTAACGGAGACACCACCCAACCGAGAACCCGCTGAAATATAAATATACGAATAACATATAAACATATAACATATAGAATGAGATGATACACAGAAGACTCAGCAGAAGTATAAGGGCACAGTTTACATACAAACAGGCCACTTAACTTATAGGCTTCCAATCGTAGAACAGCAGAAAAACGGATGTCAATCAACGTCCTAAAGAGCGAAGCTCCAACGATGATGGCACATCTGAACTGCTTCCACTGCTAACACGATGGTACAAGAGCTTCTGAAATACTGTGTGTTGAGTTGTTTCGGCACTTGACCTTCTAATCCAAAAGTAAGTTGATGGAAATCGGTACTTGGCCTTCTTCAGAAAACAACCCGTTTCAACCGGCACTTGACCTTCACAAAAAACGACAGCACTGGAACCTTGACAGCAGCAACTTGCTTGACTTGCGTAAAAGATAACAGCAGTCCGAGTTATCCGGCAACATGTAACAACGCCGGGTACTGTCAAATTCTTGTTTCCGTCAAAAAGTTGAAATTTTGACTTTTACCGGGCAACGCCGAGTACTTTGAAAATTTTGAAGATGTTGACTGTATTGAAGAATGTTAATTTCTTGAAGGATGCTGATGAATTCTTGTTGAAAATGAAGTGGGTAAGGGACCCCGTGTTTGCTGGACCCAGAATCAAACCAGCTTATGGCCACCAAATGATGCGTGATGCCATATGATGATGGATGGTATCCGCATGTCTGGTTTTGTGTGGTGTGCAGATGTGTTCAGTCAAAACAATGTTCATACAAAAATAACAGGGCAATCCACATAGGACGTCAGTAAACTCACGACGTATAAAGTCAATGATTCTTGAAACAGCCGTTGACGTTTTTCTTCATTATTTATTGTGGACGCCACAGTGACAAAATGGTTACGCGAATATGTAGGCACATCAAACAGTCATTATCACAGCAACATTCAATACAGCAATAGACGGTAGACAGCATTACAATGATGAGTCAGATGCATGTTATATTTCATAGTGCTGTAAATGTAGTCAGGTGAAAAAACTCCATCCTTTTCTATAACAGCCAGGAGATAACCAGATGTATGAGATCAGTTCACTCTCCTTAGTTTGACTTCAGCAAGACAGACACGTCTGCCGAAGTATAAATAATGTCCTCAAAAATATCCTCTAGATAATAAAGGTTTTTCAAACCTAGTTCATTTAACAAAGTAGCAAGTAATGGTCCTTGGTACCTGCATCAACCGATGCAGTACAATACAGCGACATGTGAGCTAGGAAAACATCTCGTGACGACGACTTTCGAAGACAGGCTATGAACCAGAAATCGTTCACGACCAAAAATCGATAGAGTTAATGAAAATGTTAATTTACCTTGCCTTCCGGAAATACACAGAAATATTATGCCTCCCGGCATGTGCAAATACACTAGAGGTATTATCTCGAATAAACGAAATATCCATAAGAGGACTCTCACATTCCTGACAGAACAAAAAAAATAGCGGAGATCCCCTCTTCAACGAGGCATCTCTTTCGCCATTCCAAATCGCTCACTCCACTAGTGGTGGGCGGAAACCGATCGACCAAAAAGCAAGACAACTTAACTGCATTCGATACCAACGCGAGAAGACAAATGCTTACCGAGAAAAGTGACTATAAATTTCAAGCAGTTGTTGCCCTTGCGTTATAAACATAGGCAGATCATTATACTCACATCCACTTGTGAGACCACTGACTGATGTATTAATTTGGAGGGCACTGCTGGCTTGCTCCCATGGTACAGGGTATAGGGTGGGCTTCAGTGGTGTTGTCTTCATGGATAGGTCTTCTTGATGCTGTCTTATAAGTCTTTTTCCCCGATGCACAAAGCTGCTACGCTTTAGACGTCCCAATGCCAGATCATCTAGTCTTGCCTTCATTGGGTGCATTGGCATACTGTTGTACTTTTCCATCTGGATCATGGTTTTTGTGTCTCTTCTATGGGACAATGTCTGTAATCCAGCAACCTTCTGCATCTCTGTTATTGGTGTAGTTTTCATGGCTTATGTAATGAGCCTGAGAGCTTGATTTTGCACCTTGTCCAAAGACTGCAGATGTGAGTTAGCAGCTGATGACCATGCTGCTGAGCTAAACTCTAAGTGTGGTCTTATTACTCCATTATAAATCTTCTTTAGATTTCGTTCATTTGCTCCTCAGTTGGTACCTGCTAATTTTCTGAGTATGCCTAGTCGTCTTCGGGCCTTTCCTTCTGCATTTTCAATATGCTTATTCCATGTAAGCCTTTGGTCAAATGTCACCCCAAGATAGGTGGGGTAGCTTTCTTCCTTGATCACGGTTGTCCCTAGGTGTATGTTAGCTGATTTGTCCTTGGGGGCGAGGGAGAACAGTGTTGTGGAGGTTTGTCTGTGTTTATTGTGATAAGCCATTTCTCTGCCCATGACACTAGCATGTCTGCTGCCCGCTGCATTCTATAATTTGCTGTGGTGACATTTTCATCAGCGCACCAGAGTACTAGGTCATCTGCATATAAGGCAGCTTTAACTCCTGCAGGGAGATCTTTCACCAGGTCATTGATGTAAACAAGGAAGAGTGTTGGGGAAATTACTCCTCCTTGAGGTACCCCCTGATGGAGCAACACTTTTCTGCTCTGCAGACCGTCAAGAGTGACTCTAGTTCTCCTGTTATGCAAGTATGACTGGATCCATTTCATCATGTTGCCTTGGATTCCACTTCTCCTAAGTTTTGCAATGAGGCCATCTTTCCACACCTTGTCAAAGGCCTGCTTGAAGTCGACCCAGATCGTTAGGACCCTTTTCTTCTCCTGGAAGGCATCTTCTATTGCTTGAGACAAGTAAGTAACTTGGTCTTCTATACTGTAGCATTCTCTAAATCCAGCTTGTTCGGGCACCAGGATCTGCTCAGACTCTAAATACCATTTCAATCTGTGGTTGACTATTCGCTCCATAGTCTTCCCAACACAGCTTGTGAGACTGATTGGCCGGTAACTTGCAGCCTCGGTCTTACATTTCCCTTTCTTTAGTATGGGTATTGTGATGGCTTCTCTCCATACTTGGGTACCGTTCCTTTCAACCAGCTGTGGTTGAATATCTCAAGCAGTTTTGTCTTTGCTGCTGAGCTCAGATTTACTAGCATTTCGTTGCTGATTTTGTCTGGGCCGGGTGACTTTTGAAACTTAAGCTTGGAAATAGCCTTCTGTAGTTCTCCTAGTGTGATGGGTTCCCTCATTGGGGCAGGAGTATCTGTCTGTCCCATAGATGGCCGGTATTTCTTTTCTTATCTCTCTCTGATGATCTATGTTAATGGGTAAGTTGCTTTCTGAACTGTATCTTCTAGCAAACAAGTCTGCAGCTTGTTTTCCTCTGAAAAGTTTGCCACCTTCATCCAATGTGATAGTCTGGCCTAGGTGAGGAACGCCTCTCATTTAGAGACTTGACTAATCTCCAAAGTTTCCTGCCGTCTTTCTCAAGGTTCAGCGATGCCGTTTTAGTTCTCCAGCTTTTCCGTTTTTCTTCTAGCTTTGTTCTCTGAAACTCTGCTACAGCCTTTTTCCATTTGTTGTGAGTTTAAAGTGAAGGCTGAGACTCTGCGTCCTGTCTAGCCCTGTCCATAGCTTCCTGACGTTCTTGGAGTGTGCTGGACAAGTATGGTATGTAGTTACGCCGGCATCCTTTGGGAATGGTTTCTTTTGCAGCTTGTAGTATGCATCTGTTGAAGTCTTTTACCACTTCATTAATGTCTCTGTTCTGTACCTTGAGGGTAGACAGCAGCGTGTTCACCTGATGCCTGAATAAACCCCAGTTGGCTTTTTTGTAGTTCCATCTTGTATTGGCTGGGCCTGTACTGAGAGTTGCACTCTGGACAGTAAGAAAGATTGGGCGATGGTCGCTTCCCCCTAGTTGGTCTCCTACTTCTCTACTAATAGATCCAGCTATATCTGGTGTGGAGAAGGCAAGATCTGGTGTTGAAGTTGTGTGACATCCTCTGGAGTAGAAGGTAGGAGTATCTGTGGCATTATTGACTAGGATTAGGGAGTGATCATCTTGCCAAGTTTCAACCTCTTCACCTCTGTGATCCTGATGGTTATAGCCCCAGCTCTGGGAGTGGCTATTAAAGTCTCCAACTGCTATAAAGTTGGTGGCTGGTACCTGTATAGAGCTGAGACTCAGGGGTTTGTTGTTCGGACAGTAATAGTTCAGGAGTTCTATTTCCATCTTGTCTACCTTTATCTGCAACAGCTGATATTCTGCTCCATCCATGAAGGTTTTCCTTTCGTGTGCAGGAATGTTATTCCTTACAAGAGTAAGTACTCCTCCTTTTCGTCTATCTTTTCTGTCGGATCTGAAGCATTGATATCCCCTTATTTTAAAGGTTTGATCTGCTTTCAAGTGAGTCTCTTGGATACAGCAAACACTGACTTGCTTCTCATACAAGATGTTTTCCAGCTCTGTCTTTTTGCTGTATCCAGCCTGCTTGCTGTTCACTCCCTCTGCATTCCAGTGCATCATGACAAGTGGCACTCTGGGTTTCTCTTTTTCTGTTTTGTTTTGGTCAGTAGTTCTCCTCCGCCGTCTGCTGACTCCACAAGACGGTCTAGAGGGTCCTCCAGTAGCTGAGGGTGGGCTCTGTCGAGGCTCAGAGCCCGGCACTGCACCTGCCTGGTGGAGCTCCACAGGCGAGCACCAGTACGAGATTTATTTGACGGTGTACTCTCCATAGAAAAAAAAGCGAGTTGCGTGATACTGTGGTTTCCGGTGCGCCTTCTGGCCCAGTATCTACGACTTTAGCACCTGTTCAACGGGAGAGTGGGCTCATCCCTAATCTGTTTATGTTCCCAGTAGTAGACTATTCGCAAGCAGCCTGGGGGTGTCACTGCTCTGCGCGGACCTTGTTTACCGAGGCGGCGTCCGAGCTCGTATGGTGAAAATATGGTTGTGTTATCTTCAAAATAGCCCTGTCTTTCCCATGGCTTTTCTGCCATCCTGCAACTTTGAGTTAGGGAGTTCTGAGCTCCAGTCTCTTTCCCAGGCATTTTATCCTGGCCTGGCACGCATACAGAGGACCCCACTTCTGGTTCTAAGTTAGCAGTTGGGGATAGGTGGGGTAGCACACTGTGCATTCCCCGTCATCCAGGGGGCTCTCCAACTATGCAGAGCTTGCACAATGCTGTGCTCTGGTTCTGGGCTCTCCCAAGGAATCCTCACGTCCTGCACAGAGCCACTTCCAGATACCCACCACCTGCCAACCCTCCATTGTAGAAATCTCCTGCATGCGGCCATCCAGTCAAGAGCCAGTATTAGACACACTCATAATTACCAAGCCCTAACAACTTGGGGAGCTCGCAAAAGGAGTATTATAGAAAACCTGGGGCAGCTTTAAGAGAATCAACAGAAACGCCCAGTGACATAAGTGTTAAAGGAAAAATCAACTGGTAACATCTGGTCCTCCATATTTCAAAAGCTCTGCTGGGAAATTATCCACACCCGGTGACTTCCATCCTTTCATCGAACATATAGCCTCTTCCACTTCTTCCCATAATATTGCTGCATTTCCGAAATCCCTGTTTTTACACTTAATGTTGTTTAATATGCTATAGTCAGTGTCGAGTTTACAGTTAAATAATTCTTTACAATATTCTGTCCACCTTCTCATTACAGCTGTTTTTTTCATTGAGCAGAGCCTAATTGCTATCTTCTATGACAGTTACCCTGGGCTGTTGGGGTTTTGATAGTCTTCTTAATGTGTCAAAAGCTGCCTTGCTGTTACCTTTTATTAGCCCCGTATTAATGGACTCACATTGATCAGCTACCCATTTTTCTTTGGCCTGTTTCATTTTCTTTCTAATATTTTTCTTCACCATACTGTATTGCAATGCTGCTTCAGGAACCTCTTTCTTAACCTTTTTCACTTCCCGCCGTGTATCACATAACTTCAGAATGTCATCTGTAACTCATGGTTTGTTTATTTTCTTTCTTTTACCAAGTATTTCTGTTGCTGATTCAATGAGCTCATCTTTCATGTTCTCTGTGATTGAGTTGATATCATCCTCCAGAAAGTTGAGAGCTGCAAATTTTCCTCCAACAGTTGCCTCAAAGATTCCAGCGATTTCTGGATCTTTCAGTTTGTCTAAATTGAATCTTAACTGAGAACATCAGTTTTGATTATAATTCTTTATGAGTTTAAGCTTGAGCGTCATCAATACCATGTCGTGATCACTACCAATGTCGGAGCCAGGAAAAATCTTAGTCTTTGCTTTATTAATACTGGACTTGAATCTTTTGGATACAAGAATAAAATCAATTTGGCCATGTATCTCAGTTTTCGGGGCATGCCACGTGTTCTTCTTGATAACTTATGAGGAAATAGTGTATTTGCAAGGGGTAGTTTATAGTTGCTGGCAAATTCTAGAAGCCTTAGTCCTCGATCGTTGGTTTCTCCTGTCCCAAATTTCCCCACCGTGCCAGCCCACTGACCGTATGCATTTGGCCCTATTTTAGCATTCCAATCACCTAGCACGATCAGAAGATCTTTCTTTGGAATTTTCTTAATAACCAAATTACACGGGAAACGCCAAATTACTTCATATGCTGTGGTGGTGTCTGTAGCACCTTGTTTAAAAGATGAGATTGCAAGCCTCATCATGTAGTCTTCTTTAGTCGCCTTTCATTATATGGTTAGTGCGGCTCAGCGGGCTTATTCTTTGCTCCTCTGAAGGAAGTCCTTGAGTTTAACAAGCTACATACACACCTATACTGATACACAATTATAAGAAACATTGTAACCAGGTTCTGGTGTCACAACCTTGAAGAGTCACGCTCGAGTCTAACAAGCTACATACACACCTATACTGAAACACAATTATAAGAAACATTGTAACCGGGTTCTGGGGTCACAACCTTGTAGCGTCACGCTCGAGTCTAACAAGCTACATACACACCTTTACTGATACACAGTTATAAGAAACATTGTAACCGGGTTCTGGGGTCACAACCTTGTAGCGTCACGCTCGAGTCTAACAAGCTACATACACACCTATACTGATACGCAATTATAAAAAACATTGTAACTGGGTTCTGGGGTCACAACCTTGTAGCGTCACGCTCGAGTCTAACAAGCTACATACACACCTATACTGATACACAATTATAAGAAACATTGTAACCGGGTTCTGGGGTCACAACCTTGTAGCGTCACGCTCGAGTCTACCCAGAGGGATAGGGATTGTAGTCTTACAAAAAAGGAAACTAAAACCTTGATGAGAACTTGACAAGACAAAGCACTCAGCCTACCTAGACTGTAACCATCAAATTAAACCATAAAATGTAACCCTATTCATCATCATCATCTGCTATCTCCACAACGAAGGTCGGCTGTAATGGGTCTCCACTGTTTTCTGTCTCTTGTCTTGATAGTGCACTCTGGATAAACTCTTTCCTGTCCATCTCTTGGTGTTATCTTCCTACTTATAGCGCTGTCTTCCTCATGCAAGTTTGCCCTCAACTCTGCCTTACATTATGGTCTTCAGTAAGGTAGTACGTCTTTTTACATGGCCAAAATATTGAAGCTGTCTAATTTTGATCTCCTTTATTAATTCTACTTTCATTCCTATGTGTTCTAGGACCACTTTATTTAATAACCATATTATGTAACCATAAATTAATATGAGACAAACATTAAGGTATGTTATCAGGCACTCGTAGGAAATAAAGAAGTAGAACACTAGACAACAGACAAACAATAGACATGAGTAGCTTACCCAGGATTCGAACCCTGGACCTTCCGTGCGACAACCCCGCCTAGCTATGAAAGGGAATCACACTATCTTCCCTGCCATCTACGCATCACCCAAAAATGATGCTTCGATGACAGGTCATTAGTGCGAACCGCAAGTAGGTAGACCCATAGCAGATATGGCCGCAGGGGAGTTAAATGTTAGAGACTTCGTCATACTAGGTGCAGATTTGTTATGATTTTATGAGTTCACTCATAGCTCCCTTTGTCTTCCCTAATTCAAGAGCATAATCAGGTATCCATTTACAGCAGGGCAGAATGGGGTGTGACGCACCTTCAATCACAAATAAAATCTGTTACGCGAAAAATTGCAACCGACAATTTAAAAAAAAAAGTATTAAGAGTACCATACTACCCGCTTTCTGAACCAGATCAAGGTCGCATCGAGATCACCTTCAGAAGAACGAAATTAATCCGGCTTTTGACAGAAAAATCAGGCCAAAGGGTCAATTTGAAAAGACCAGTACCGTAAGCAGTTCGCTTTGTGCCTGGTACATAACCGTGAAAAGTGTGACATTTGATTACTTTAAATGACGTCATAATTTTATCGTATTTTACACATTGGCAAGCTGACTGAATGGACGGGTTTCGTAATGACTGAACGCCGTGTAAACGATATGTCTGATCTGGGGTTGAAATTTGATTTGGTACATTTATTGTCTACTAAGGAAAAAACTAGCGATTTCCACGAATCCTTTTGCGGTTGCATGTGTGTGTGTTTTTTCTTTTGTTTTTGCAAATAGCTTCTCCGTTTCCCGCGTGTTGTAGTTATACATATACTTAGCCTGTTTGTACATTCAATGAATTTTTAAAAGTAATAATAATAATAATAGCCCCTTCAGTCATAACTGACTATGGGAATGCGCCCCTGAGGTGACAGCCCTCAGCTGCTTATTTTCCTGGTGCTCCTTTCGACGTTTTAAAAGTATTATCATTATTATTGTATTCATCAGAATGCGGCATAAGGGCGTGTGTACTTTATTGTTTAGCGTCTGCTGTCCTCTATCTAGAGTTGTCTGCTTCTCAATAACTTAGTGCTATAGAACTAAAGTGTATCTAGGTAAGTGACATACAACAGGCATGGGAAGGATGCACAAAAACATTAGCATGCAGGGTGACCAAGAACAACAGGAAAAGGAGAACTGGGGACATAAACGACAGGGATGAAGAAGAAATGGAAAGATCTTGAGCGGATGGCACGGGATAGGCGGACTTACGTTTGTTGAAGGCCTACGCTTTCTTGGGGAGCTGAAGAGTAATGTTGATAATCATATCATAAACATAACAATAACATATGATTATCAGATCATAAACATAACAATAACATATGATTATCAGATCATAAACATAACAATAACAATGATAGGAAACTCTTTACAGAGCGATACAACAGGAAGCAATCTGATCATCAGAAGCAGTCCCCCAATCGGACAAGTGTTTCGGCCCGATTACTCCTTTACACTCTAAGGGGGGCGGGCCCACTTGGGTCATGACTCCCAAGCGTCTCAGCTTCCTGTTGTTTTGTATCGAAAATGAACCCATTTCACTTATGGTAGCAACTTTAATGCCAGCCGTGGAGGCAATTGTGAAAGTAACAAAGAGAAGACAAATTATTCCGTTCGTTCCGTCGCCCTTCACAACTAAGGACACACACTGAGACACTAGCGCGCAGCCGACGAGCCTTAGCCCCTGCGCGCCGCAAGCCACTGAAATTCTATCCCTTGACACTCCCCATAGTATACATCGCCTGTTGCCCCAGAGTCGCAGCCCTTTCACTAGTACACCTAAAAAACTCAGCGTTGTGGACTTAGAAAAATTTTGGTGTTTTCTGTACCGCAGCGTTTATTGTCACGATTTCCATTGCCCATTGCGGTTGTTCCACAGCCAGCCTGATGCCTTTTCGGCTGTTTCACTAAGCCTCTTCAGTGCCCTTGTTCTAGACTGTCCCTTCAGCCCCAACAGTTTCAATAAATCATACATTGATGCAGCCACAAGCCCTCTTGCGCCCACTTCCACCGCCATGACTCTTGCACTGAATCCATCGTGTCTCAGATCCGCGGCCAGATCGCTATACTTGGCCGCTTTGAATGAATGTTGCTCGTCTAATCTGGATTCAAATGGCACGGTCAGTTCAATCAGTATGACCTGAAGCGTTGCTGAAGAATGAAGCACTATATCCGGCCGTCTCCGCGATTTTCTGATACTCTCTGGATATGCCCCCCGTCCAGGTAGGTCTACCGCCATCTCCCAGTCAAGAAGAGATGGTAAACTGCTACCAGGTTTACTCGGTTTGGGGTGTGCTGACTTTCCTGTCCTCAGAAAGTATGTGTTTGCGGTGTCTGGCCGGACTTTGCTATTCGCTTTCATTCTTGCCTGATCTATTGTCGCAGCAAGCTCATTTAGCACTTTGTTATGGCGCCAAGTGTATCGCCCTTGCCCTAATGCCACCTTATACGCTGAGAGAACATGTTCAAGTGTCCGCCTCCCCTGGCACAGGGGGCACTGCTCATCATCCGACTTTCCCCATTTCACAAGGTTGGTGGCCGACGGCAGCAGGTCATACATTGATCTAACCACGAAGCTGAGCCTAAGAGGTGCCATATATCATTCCATGTCAAGGACCTCTGCAGGGCTCCTTCCCATGTAGTCCATTGACCTTGTTGGACCTGCTGCACTGCTTTTTGCAACCTCTTATCATTCTCAGCTCCTCGTATCTCCTGAACTACCATGTCTCTGCGCTCCCTGCTTGATGCCTTGGACCACCAGCGGATGTCACCATGCCCAAATCCCCGTCTATTCGTTTGTGTGTATCCGATTACCTCTCTCAGTTTGAGTGACTCTTCCGCAGCATCAACAGCTTCTTCCACTCTCCACTTCCTTCCCGTTGATTATCAGATCCTAAACATAACAATAACATATGATTATCAGATCATAAACATAACAATAACATATGATTATCAGATCCTAAACATAACAATAACATATGATTATCAGATCATAAACATAACAATAACATATGATTATCAGATCCTAAACATAACAATAACATATGATTATCAGATCATAAACATAACAATAACATATGATTATCAGATCATAAACATAACAATAACATGATTATCAGATCATAAACATAACAATAACATATGATTATCAGATCATAAACATAACAATAACATATGATTATCAGATCATAAACATAACAATAACATACAAAAATGCTAAATGGTTAGGCTGCAGCAAGACTGATATGTGGGTGTGTGTGGGTCTGTGTGTGTGTGAATGTGTGTGTTTGCGCTGGCTTTATTTCATTTAATTTTCAATTACTTCGGCTACATGTTTTCAGGTTCGTTTAGTTTTAATATCATGCGTTTATTTTCTCGTTGAATATTCCTTTTTGTGAAAACATCAGTTGTATTTATGCACTTGTTGTTAATGGACTGTTTTGCAACTCATCATCATCAGCTGCCATCTCCACAACGAATGTCGGCTACAATGGATCTCCAAACCGATCATTTTAATTGTTAGTATTCTTGCTTCTCTGTGTAAACAAACCAAGTAAAGTGATTCACTATTACGTAACTAAGTTTAGCCTTAGCCAATCTTCTAAAGTACATATGTCTTCCTTCATAATTCTCTATGTTGACCTTTGGGAAGAAATCAATAACGCTTTTCCACGCCAAATTTCATATTCCATTCCTCGTTCTGCATCGTTAGATGGGAACAGGGAAATCATTCACTGATCCGTGCCTCTTGTTAAAGTCACTAAATCTGAACTTAAACACAAGACTTAGCCTGTTGAATTTGATAATTTGTGTGCATTTCTAGAAATCTAATTATCAATTTAATTTTAAACATCTTGTGAACATATAAGCACCACGTCTGTCGTGGAACATTCTAAATCCACATATATAAATTAAAAGGTAAATGTAAAGCCTAACAAATAAATTCAATAAAAGAAAAGAGAAATGGTAAAAGTACAGTGCTGTCACAATGGCGTACAAAAATCCCCCTTGTTTTCTACTTCGTCTGCAAATTGTAACGTTTCACGTTGATAGTAAAGCCTATAGCAGCATACACGCGTTTCCACAACACAATAAAACGTGTACTGCATTCCTAAGAAAACCTTGAGATACGCAAGCTGATTAATGACCTAAATTAATACTTCCATTAATTTCATTTTATACACGGCGTGATGAAAAGACAGATGAACTTAGGATAGAGAGAGGGAGGGCTGAAAGCAGGAACGCATGGGACACTAACACGCGTCTCGCGATAATTAATGCCACCCCCAACAAGCGTAAGGCCAGAAGCACTAACTTTTTTTCAAATCGACAGTGATAAAAAACACTACCCATACGAGAGTTAGGTTTAAAAACCTGAAAAACGCTTATTAGGAAACATGACATTATACTGGTTTACGTTTGAAAGCCTGACAGAACAGTCGAAAAGGCGGGACAGGTGGCAGTTCTAAATCGATAAAATAAAAATAAACATACACGACTATCCTAGAAAATGCATATTTTGAACGCAGCCACTTAGCTCCCTTAAAACTTATATATTTGGGTTCCTTAGGACTTGCTGACAAAGAATATGTTAAGTGTTACGTAAATAGTCTAGGAATTAACAAATTATAGCCAAAAGAAAATAGTGAGGGTGTCAGACAACACCCAAAAAAATAATCGCACAGTGGCATGTTTTGAAACCACCATTGTACGGGAAATGGGCCACCATGTAAAATCCTATTTGATTGGATAGAAGTAAATATAAGGCTAAACACGATTAGTCGGACTACAAATACTGATTTTTGTTGTTAGGGGAAACCGTAGTGGGGGTACTTTTTTTGAAAAGCGGTGTAAACATGGCCCGATTGGTTAGACCCGCCAATATAGTCAATTAGGAGCGTCAGTTCAGTGCCACATTTTCAAATAAACTTACTAAAGAAACAGTGCGTTGAGATCCAGCTCATATTTTTCTAAATAAAAGCCTGGGACATAGGCAGATCGAAATTTGTGCAATATTCATTGCCAGTCAACGAAACTGTTTATTATTCCATGAATTGTGGTAAGCTTGAAATATTTGATATCTTTTTGATGAAAATTGAATGTGAATTGATAATTTGTGTCTGTATATATGTGTGTGGTTCAGTAGCAAACATGAGGCCAAGCCTAGATATTGCTCCAACCTGAACCAAACTTGTCGGAGAGGAGTTTAACTGCCTAGGCCTACATGGAATTACCAAATAGTACACTGACACCTATCTTATTGTATAGAAGGACTTACAGCTGAAATTGCAGAGGCGTTGTAACCATTAGGGAGGAGAATACTGGTGTAAATTGTTTCAGATGAAGATAGCAGTTGGCCTACCGCTCTGAACTCAGTGTTTGTTATTTATTGTGTTCAGTGTGGAAATAGAGTATAAATTAGTTCTGAAGTAGGAGGTACAACCTTCTTGTTTCAGGTTACTGAAGCAGCACCTGGTCTGACAGCATACTCCAGATAGCGACCAGTGAGGTGTCTCCAGAACACAGGAAGCAATCGAGCAGAGGAGTCTTTTCCTGCCGCCATCACGAAAGATAAGCTTCTGTGGCCAGAGTAGCTCAACATTATGTGCCCCCTCAAAATTTGACAGTTTACTAAACATAGAGGGACAATTAATTGGTGCAAATGATAGGAACTGTGAACTTTTCCCAATACTATTTCCACGATTATCAAACACTTGAAGTCATGATGAAAAACAACAACCAAGCTTGAACAAAACCAGTATTACCTCATATTACTACTGCACAAATTACACACATAGAATAATAATAATAAACTATATCAATACAAAGTTCAAATATATAAACTGTGTACATAATACTTGAAATTACATTTGATTGTGATTCCTGGTTCACTGTGTAGTTGAATCAGGATACCCATTATTGAAAGAATTAATACATATATTTTAAACTTAAACCCTTGACTCCCTTAAGATAGTTTTATAGAGTGTTATATGTGTGTGAGTGTCACAGTGTTGTAAAGTATTGTGGAATAAATTAAATTGTTTATCTGTCTGTTGTTGTTGTGACTTACACTTCATCATTTTCATAACCCTAGACATTTAACGTAGTCATCACAATATTCCAGAATAATTCTGACTGAGGTATAAATGTGGTAGCAAGTAAGGTCATCTGTAATACACCACACTTATTAGATACAGATACCTTCACAGCTGATCTCAGTCAGTACACTAAGTCCCCTATAAATATTTATAACATCCCACTTTACCACAACGTCTGCATCTGGCCTGCGAAATGTAATGGGGTAGCTTTATTATACATTTAATAATTAGCGAGTAACCGATCAAGAAATTACGGTAAAGAATTATGGTGTGGGATTTATGTCTAATGTCATGAGAATAGCACAATTTCTCCTATATTCAGTTTCTTCCTTACCATTTCCTGCTACCTTCCAGCGAGCAAGTAAACATGTCAACATACACAGACATGCGCAAACTATAATGAGCAAAAACATTCTTTAAAAACTGAAGGCAGATGAATGAATTAAAATAAATTAAATTTAAATAAAAACCTGCCTCGAATTGAGCGCACCTTGTTTGTGTGGACAATAAACGTTATTGTTATACATAATCGACATCATTGCACTCCGGGCAAACCCATAGGTGCTCAGTCTCCTTCAGTATACGTCGAAGAGTGTGAATGCTAACTGTTCCTGGACCTCGCTGGTTGTATAGACGACGGATGTATCCTCTCATACGTCCATCTCTACTAGCCTTACGTTTGATGCCAAATTCCAACAGTCTTAATCTTGATGATTCATCTATTGCAGTGTCATTCTCTAACAGGTGATCATTAAATGTTCTCAGTATCTTTCCCTTATCCGTATCCAGTGCCCCCACTGTTGGTGGCCTTGATGGTAGTCTGTCAGCTCTCTCGTTACCGCATACCACTGTATAAACTTTCTAATGCTTAAACCAACCACGCGCCTTGTCTCTTGTGGTTTGTTTGTTTTTTTAACTTAACTATGTAACTACCCCTACGAAACTGTTGACCACTACCTCTTTGAGTGCCCAGCACTAGATGATGTTAGGAAAATGCTCCTTCCTCCCAGGCCAGATAAGTGGAACACCTTGTACGGAGAAACAAAACAACTTGTGAAAACATGCAGATATCACTACCTGGCATTGGGTCAAAGGGCGAGAGCCTAAGTGCCGCTGTATCAATAACAACAACATCAACAACAACATATATGTTTTAATTATTGCTACCCTCATGTCAGTTGTTGTGTTCGTTAACTGTGAACTCTATTTTTTACTTTCCTTGTTATTTATTAGTCTTTTTTTTTTAAAGCAGGTGTGGCCTTTCCAATTCGCTTCCTGGTTTGTGTTTCAAATCTGCTATAAGTTCCCAAGATGTGAAAAACTTTACATGTGTTTCACAATCTTTTAATTTATTTATTCATGTACTGGTTAAAAATATAATTTACAATGACGATGCACAAGATTTCTGCAACGTTCAATTGTGGACAAAATTTCACTACGCGACTATAGCTTCCCCCCAGCAGCATTACATTTGGATTTTAAATTATTAACGAGCACGAATACTCGTCAAATAATTGACGGTAGAAGAATGAACGCCAACACATTAAACTGTCAGCATCTGCAGCACATTTAGGAGACTGAAAAGCTGGAACAGGTAAACAGAGTTTAATTTGACAAAGTACATAAATGGTCTTTAACCAAAACATTTTTTGTGTGCGTAAATGAACGGTTGCCATTAAATTGTTGCCTTGATAGCCTGTGTCCTAAATATAGACTTTAAGATTGTCTGGGTTCCTTCGCTACATAAAGTTAACCACGAGTAAAGACTGCTTCTGGTTGGCATACACCAACATGACCAAATGATTGTCCATATGCTTTGTTGGTTGTTATGGCAGCAGGTGCAATCGCTGGACACTGACGAGGGCTCAAGATGAAAGGATGGTAGGCATTGCTTGGCTCTAAATTGGTGCGTGTAATGAAAACTCGTCCCCCTTAATTGCTGCCTGGGATAATTTCGGCATCAGTGAAGTTGTTTTCAAGAGCCGTTATAACAAATGTCATATCGTTCAAGATACCTTTATTTGCATCAAGGTTTGTGAGCAGCATCACGAAATGTACATATGTGAAGCTTGATTGTGCGAATACATTCCATGTGGCATTGGGGTTGTCCACGCAAGACGTCACGCGTTTTTTTTAAACCATTTTAACCCCCTCTCCCTTTAACACACTTCTTCACATAAAACCTAGGACTTCCCCCTTTTTTGTGACGTCACAAATCTCTTACCCCCCCCCTTATTTTAAACGAAATAGTGTTTAATTAATCCGGTTTTTACAAATGTTCCTTTCATGTGCCACCTCCCAACACGAGACAGGACCTAATCCTAGCAATACCAAGCTAAATGCTATCGCATTTTTTCCTCAGAAAAATAATCATAATAATAAAATAAATAATATTAACGTACACGTCAGCCCTAATGTGACAAAACGGGGCGGCCCCTATCGATCTTTGTTTCTCTCCGGCAGTATCGGTACATTTGTGGTACTGATTTTTATTATGTGCTCTCAAGTATCGCACTTTTCTTTCTTTCTTTCGTCGTTATTTTTCTGCTAAGTAGCAGATATTTGATTTTATCAAATATGTCGACACTCCTCTCTGTGATGTCACCTGTTTGTTACCCGGTCATCCTGGTTTGCGGTGAGCAACTGAGATACGATAGTCGCCGGTGTGTTTAGATTGAACCGCTGATAAGACGACTCGTTTGGTAACCCAGATGGGCAGACACGGAGTTTTTGCGTCCTCATACGACAGATAACGAGACTACTATCTGTGTGACACATGTGGGCAGATAAGTATGACATAATCGCTTCCGGGCCGACTTGTTATGACAACATTACTTTCTAATAAAGTAATAAGTATTACAGCTTACACATGTTGTCATGGGTGTCTACTGATCTGCCTTGAGAGTTTATGCAAGGCATCAGATGTCCATATATGGTAATACGTGACCTTTGCAGGCACGCACCTTATTTCACGTGGGACTATTTTGAAAATATCACATCCGCCCGGCATGATTTGAAATGATTGGATCTTTCTTATTAGATTCATAACAACAATGCGTGGGAAGATAGGAATATAGTCTGACCATTTCGCAGTTTTATTTAACTGTGAATTTCACGTTCGTCAAGACAACATCAGACCTCGCCAGAGTGAAGACTAGATTCACAATTCCTTTTTTTAACCGGACCTTTTATTGGAGTACCAAATAAGACTTACAAAGCACAGGAAATCTCTACATGTTAATAAGGAACACCGGGTCTAGGAAACAGAAGAAACACACGGAGTCAGAGAGGGAATCTATTGTCAAATTAAAGACACCCCAGACTCTCTTTTATTCATCTGAGCAACAAGTCTGTAGCCAGGATTGGCGTATGTAGTGCATTTTTCATTCTATGTTTCATTACTAACATGTGAACTAACATATATATATATATATATATATATATATATATATATATATATATATATATATATATATATATATATATATAATATATATATATATATATATATATATATATATATATATATATATATATATATATATATATATATATATTACCATGTGAATTTTAATATGTGAAAATTGCTACAAGACGCCCAAGTCAATTGAGGCTGGCATTCTCAGCATCTACAATGTTGATTCATGAACCACCACTGCATGGGGTGGTGATTGCTTTATTGATAGTTTCGTAAAGAGAACTAAAAGCATAAAGTAGTTCCATGTTCCCTATGGAGCAAGGAGGGAAAGATGAAAGAAATGATGTACATTCTAAATATAATACTTACATTTTCAAAGCAGTGTAAATGTCCCTATTAACATAGTCACTTTAAAATTAATGGAAGTTTTCAAGCTTAAACCGGTGTAAATGTCTATGTGAAAATATTCATTTTAAAGTAATGGAAGTTTCAAACTTTTCAATCAGTGTGAAACATAAATGAAAACATATTCAATTTATATTGTGAACACTTTTCAATCAATGGAGATGTATATGTAAACAGACTCTATCTGTATTGTTAACCTTTTCATTTAAATATAAAGTAACTATGAAAGCTATTCAATTTAAATGTAAAGAAAGTTTTATCCCGAGGGATTAAATTTAATTCTCATCGAGGGTAAAGTCTGAGTAATTGGGATGGTGGTATGGGAAGATAGGAACCCATAACAATGGGTGGAAAACGCCATGCTCAGAAGAGCTTTTCGTTCTATTTTTTACCATAGTTATTGGTGGTACCAGCAGAAAGTACTATCTCTGGAACAAGAAGAGAACCGTGGCCTAAGCTTTAAGACGAAGGATCCACGTGGTAGACTCTCCTTGACGTTTCTGGGAAACGAGCTACCCCCGACAACCTTGATCAGAGACGAGCGCAAGCAGAGTGAAAAGAACCAACCCATAAGAAGGAGCAGAACCGTCATTGGCAGCTAAGTTCAAATATATGCTGCCACTTGAACTTCTAGTAATATCTCACATTCCCTGAAGACTGTGATGATAACTTTTCTTGATCCATAACTATTCAAATTATTTCCAACTGTTAAAACCTAAAGTGATTATTACATTTTGTTATTTGTAATGTTACAAATTTAACTTCGATTTAATCATTTTAAAGCTATTGCATGTTTGTCTCAGTTAAATTACTATACACATTCTAAACAAAGCTATACTAAAATAATAGAATTACACTGAGTAAATCAGGAGCGGGGGCATAAGCGAACTGAAAGTAATAAGTGCTTACATCCTTCACAAAAGTTGTCGGCAGATTACAGAATTAACGTGCTCCGCAACAGCCAACATTGTTTTCACTTATCTGAATATCTTGTTAAGTCTCCCATGTGATAGAAGCTTTACTACTCTTCTATCTACATTTCTGCCAAGATTAATCTTGTGTAAAGATAGACTCCATTGAAGCCTATAATAGATACTCTTGAGTTTTGGCCACTGTTGGACCACTACTGCAAAGCAGAGGAGGCAATACGGTCACACCTAATACTTTCAACTTTATAAATTTATGTGTCTTTGATCTTCTCAGATTGTTGTCAGAATGGTGTTAGCTTGCTGTTGCTTTATTTATTTATTTTTAATTTAATTTTAATCAACAGTACACTTTATTTAGTCTGCCTTTTTTTTAAAGTGTGTTCTATATTATAGACAACCTGTTGATAGCATTACACGGCAGTCCTTGTTCTGTGACACCCAGGGTAAGAGAGACAGATCATGGAGAAGAGATCTGAAGACATAAATGAAAATGATGAAGAAGTGGAAAGAAGAGCTGATGACACGTGACAGGAAGACTTGGCATATGTTTGGTAAAGGTCCATGCTCCTTGGGGAGCTAAAGGGTATTGACAGACTGGCTACCTTATGTGTGTGTGTGTGTGCGCGCGCGCGTGCGTGTGCGTGTGTGTGTGTGTGTGTGTGTGTGTGTGTGTGTGTGTGTGTGAGAGTTACTGTTAATTTTTATTTTCAACTCGCCCCATTTCTTAATTTTTTAATTTTTTTTTAAAATTCTAATGCGTCCTAGTTCGTGTTTGTTTTAATTCTGGGTTATTCTGTATGGCGGTAGGATGACTCATACCACCAACACCAATCCTTCTCGGTTGGAGATGGGAGAAAACCCCTACCTTGTTGTAACGTGGGCTAGTGGGTCATTCTTGTTGATAGGCGGTCAGTATAGTTAGGTAATATTACGTACATTTTCCGGCGAGCTTCGAGGGGACTCTATTTATTTTATTCTCTCCCCCCCCCCCCCCCCCCCCCCGTTCCAGCAGGGGGGAATAACTCTTCGTCGCTAATGGATTGGTCGAGTTAAGATAATGTTATGATATTTAACGGGAAGCTCGTACGATTGGTTTTGATTTTTAATTAATGTAGCAGTCATTAGATTACGTCAGAAGTGGGGTTGGAAACGGATTTTGGGAGACGATGCTAGAAGCTATGACTCACCGCGTCGGTCTTGCATCAGAAAATTGACCCTATATATGCGGGCCAAATTATTAGTTAGTGCTCCCAAGTCCAAGAATTTTATTGCCGTGAACAGCGTCAGTTCACTCTGCCAGGCACGTGGATATTCTGAAAGTCTGGGTATGTTCGTAAACTTAATAAGAATTTTAGCTAAAAGAGTTAGCAAGTAAGAGTAAGCTTTCTTCTGGGGTTTAATTTTATTGTTAGTCATCCATTGCCGACTTCTACAAAGCTAGAGCCCGTGTAGTGTAAGTTTTATTGTAATTATACTATGTCTAGCTAGCGAGTTCTATAATTTCGTGGCGCGGGTTTGAGATATTAACGGTTGAGAATAGGGGCTTAGGTTAGACGAGAGCACTGTGTAACGTTATAACGAGTTCAGAGTAACCACAGTTGATTATGATAAATAGAAGTGTTTGTACGCGGGTTTTTTGTGAGTGCCTAAGAAACGGGTATAATTAATGTAATTCAGAAGGAAAAGGGGTGAAGAGTGTGTAATATTCTGATATATGGTGTAGGCATTTGTGTGTTAATAAGTTGTGCTATTTGTTAATGTAATTCAGAAGGAAAAGGGGCGAAGAGTGTGTAATATTCTGATATATGGTGTATGCATTTGGGTGCTAAATAATTTGCTTTTAATATAAGAATAGTGCAGGGGAAGAGAAGGAGTAAGCGTTAAGTCTGACCCGAGGGCCGAAATAATACTTAGAGATGGGAGCTTGTATTTAGGGAAGTTTATTATGGTATGGGAAACGGGGTGTAGGTAAATCTTCGTTGTCAATGTGTTTTGAATTATGTATTTTTTTAAATTGGTGTAAATAAGTTGTTATTTTGTCACGGCGGGGGGTAGGTAACCCTAAGCCTGCAAAGGACTTTGCCTTCTCAGAGAGGGAGGCGAGAGACAACATCGTAATTGAAGAGAACTGTGGTATGCGCATAGTAACTGGCGCCCTAGTTACGTCTGCAATACGGAGAGGCATTAGAAGTTCTCATGACGTGAGGAAACATACCTCAGCGTGGAATTGCCTAGGAATTAGAGCTCTTAGCTTGTACGGCCCAATACAGAACAGGCTACGTTGCCTGGTATTGTTTACATACTGCCACAATAAAGCAGTAGGCCAACACCCGTTGCGGGTTAAATCGTCGTTGTGTGAAGAGTAGGGTGCCATCATCAGAGCTAGATCTACAGCCAGAGGCATATATATATATCTATATATATATATATATATATATATATATATATATATATATATATATATATATATATATATATATATATATATATATATATATATATATATATATATATATATATATTCACCAAGTGCCCCTTCATCAGTTATTCGGGAGAGGAGAGAGGGAAATCATACCTCTCTAAATGCTAACGGGAGGAGGTACGTGACGAAGAGCAACGCATCGGAACCCCAGACGAAGATTATAGCGCCAGGAAGGCACTGAACCGAAACAGAGAGGAGAGAGTGGAGTTAGTTCTGTTCCCCAGGAACAGTAGAGTTAGATAGAAACTACTAGAGGAGAGCCTCTGAGTTAGTTCTGCAGAATTCAGGAGAGTATGATTTATGTGGTGTATAAGTTAGTTGTGCAGGACCGCCAAGAGCGCCTGTGGGACATTGTAGTCAAATTAGTTAATAAGTCTTAACCGGAACAGAATGAACACCAGTGAAGAGTGGCCAGGTGGCAGAGGACTCCACAGTGTGTTTAGTTGGTAACAATAGAGTAGTCAGAGGTGGTGGCTCTTACCCAGAGACCCCCGCCCGTTATATTTCTTTAACCTTAGTTGTTTCGTATAGGTGTGGAAGAGAGCGTGGTAATTTGATAATTGTGTCTTCCATTGATTGTTCTTTTTTTCAGGTTGTGTGAACTCGCACGTTATTGGTGTTTGTTTGTTTTTTTGCTGTAGTATTTTTTTTTTTAAACCAGCGGCACTTGGGCTTTCAGCCCTTCGGCCCAATGACATGTCATTGCGAGGCTGGGGAACCTGAGGACTTTCCTTCCAACCCGGTCAGGAGCTTTGCTCCTTCCCATCCACAGAGGGTTTATCACAGGAGCCGTTCAGGCTATTCAGTCAAATTTCCGGCCGTAAACATTTCTTCAAACGCTGACGCCCGGGTTTGAACCATGAACACCTGGTCGCCAGTACAACGCTGAAGCCATTACACCAGCGCGGCTGTTGTTTTAATAAACTATAAAATGTGCAACAACGGGCTGATCACCCGTTTGCCAGTCACTTTGATTACGGAAACAACAACAAACGGATTGATTTGTCGTTGCCCTAAAGACGCCATTAGGCGTGATGGGAACAACGGCTAAGAAAATCTATTCGTTGTTGCCCTTAAGACGCCACTAGGCGTAATGGCCACTGACTGCTTTGACGGTCGTTGGCTAAGGACGGAAGAAGGAAGAAGAAGAAGATAAAATGTGCACTGGATCCGTTTGTCTTTCACTATACTGTACCTGTATTCTTTAACTGTACAGTTATGTCTGTGGCTAGTAATTAGTGCATACCTTATCTCATCTGATCACAACGGGCTGATCACCCGTTTGCCAGTCACTTCGATTACGGAAACAACAGCAAATGGGTTGATTTGCCGTTGCCCTAAAGACGCCACTAGGCGTGATGGGAAACAATGGCAAAGAAAACCTATCTGCTGTTGCCCTAGGACGCCACTAGGCGTAATGGCCACTGACTGCTTTGACGGTCGGTGGCTAAGGAAGGAAGAAGAAGAAGAAGAAGTTATCTCATCTGAGCGAGAGGTGGTGAGACAGTAGCTAATAAAACAAGTCAATCTAGGTTCTCGCCCTTGAAGCTATAAGTCTCATCCTCCACAGTCACTATAATTCTCATCTTAATCTATCTTTTCAGACTTTCCTACAAACTGGTGTCTTGTCTCTTTACTCAGACAGACTCTTAATTAAGCCACTGTGTGACAATATATATATACGTTGTCATATATATATATAATTTTAAAAATCAATTTAAACCACTTAAAGGTTTTAACAATCATCCGATATTTCAGCCGCCATTATAATAATAATAAACATAAAAGTCCTCAACGAGAAAGTTGTCTACTATTGCGGATAGAAAAAGACGTGATCAATGAGGTAACAGAATCTCGTATTTTGTTCAGACAACATTTATGACAGAAACCATCCCCTCACTAGAATTTGTTGTGTGGTGTCGAATTTCTTTAACCCTCCTCCCTTTTCCCCACAGAAACTACATTGGGGGGTGGAATAAATACGAGTATAATAAACATAACTAAAAATTAAACATTATTACTTACATTTCCACTATGGAGGAGAAAATGATTTCCAGGACATGGTGGACAACATCCCAGGAGTGATGACAAATAGACAGCCAGGAAACACATAGTTGTGGTAAAACAAAGGTAGTCCCATAACAGATACAGCCGTAGGGGGGTGGAGTGTTACATATTGCGCTATTCTAGGTCCAGTTTCGAGAACTGAGGTTCCCTGCCTGCCTTCTCTGTCTCAAGGGAAGTGTCAGCTGCCCATTTACAGCTGGGTAGACTGGATCACGACGCCATCGTATTTCGAACCTGGTACCTTTGCCGCGCGAGGCCTGCGCTCTCACCACTCTGCCAATCGGACGCTCTATTGCTAAATAGCTGCAGAATGGATCCATGTATTAACAGACGGATCAACAACCCAGGCAACAACAAGCGTGTACATGAAAGTAAGTAATGGACAGGGTATCTACATCTCAGTCATTTATTCATTACCAGTCAGATGCCTGCTGAGCATAGGCGCTGGGCAACAAGTTCCAGGAAAGTCTCCCTGTCTTGTGCCATAGCTTTAAGGTTTCCTATGTCTTCTTTATTCTGTTGGCGTCTGTCCGGACACGTCCCTTCTGCACTTGTGATCATTCATTACCCTTTAGCTCTGTAAGGAACATAGG
Source organism: Oreohelix idahoensis (assembly GCA_024509875.1). Classification (NCBI taxonomy): domain Eukaryota; kingdom Metazoa; phylum Mollusca; class Gastropoda; order Stylommatophora; family Oreohelicidae; genus Oreohelix; species Oreohelix idahoensis. The sequence continues at coordinate 353,186 of JAMPIV010008124.1, read as the reverse complement.
CTTTCAACGAGTTGAGGCCAAGTCCTCATGTCCTGTACCATCAGCTCTTGGTCATTCCATCTCTTCCTCGTGTCCCGTACCATCAACTCTTGGTCATTCCATCTCTTCCTCGTGTCCCGTACCATCAACTCTTGGTCATTCCATCTCTTCCTCGTGTCCCGTACCATCAACTCTTGGTCATTCCATCTCTTCCTCGTGTCCCGCACCATCAACTCTTGGTCACTCTATCTCTTCCTCATGTCCCGTACCATCAACTCTTGGTCATTCCATCTCTTCCTCATGTCCTGTACCATCTCTTCCTCATGTCCCGTACCATCAACTCTTGGTCATTCCATCTCTTCCTCGTGTCCCGTACCATCAACTCTTGCTCCAGAATAAGGACGACGTTGTAATGCCACCCAAAAAGTTTCTTCAGTGTGTGCTATCCACTGCCAGCATCATCTTTCCATTTTGTTCCATTGGCACTTGTCTGGTTAATGTCATCATCTCCACACTGGTGGTCTTGTCGACCCCTTCCAATCCTTCTGCTCTATGGAAGCATCCATTTATGAAAGTCTGTAATTTCTTGGCTTTTGTGTCGGTTGATCTCCATGCTTCAGAGCCATACAATAGCTGATGTGACATTTGAGTTGAAAATTATGATTTCTGTTTTGGACCTGATTTATTTTGATTTCCATATATTTCCAAACACACAAAAATTCCACATGTCTTTTGTTATCGACCTATATTGCTAGCCGAAGGTAAGAACATAATCGAATCTATGTATTGTATGAAAGTAGTGGTATTTCTATGTAGTGCATCAGCTGCAAATCTTGTTGTAAAAGCATTATCCTGGGAGATCAGGAATTTCGTTCTTCATCTCATTATGTTTATTTTTCAATGAGTATTTGTTTCAGACCCAGTTGCCTGTGGACTAGGCGGCGATTCACTGTTAAGTGGTCTTCTCTTGTAATGTGTTATTTAAGTCTAGTTTATTTTAAAATGAGAATATTAGACGGAAAAAAACATCTACAACAAGGTGTTTCCAAGATTGCACTGGTGAGAAGCTGCATTACACAAAGAAGAAGAAAAAACTACACATACTTAGTGTACACTAAACAACTAAGGAACGTGAGTGGCTTACAAGCAGCTCAGCATAAGTAATCAGAGCCTCATGGTAGAAACCTAGATGCATCCGCGTTATTCGCTTGCGTTAGTCACGCTAGGCTAGATAAGCGGAATCAACACCTATGCTGCAAACACGCCTACTGCCTATCTATGACACCTACAAAAATGATGCAAAGTCGATGAACATTGTTCATTAGCTGCGAACCGCAACACAATTAACTTACCCGAAATTCCACTAGGGGCCATCCAACGGTTCGTATATAACTGACGTCAACTCACTTCTTGTTTGTTCTTCCCGCTATATAAACATTAATTTATGGATATTCATATTACACACAAGACAAAGACCTTAATATATATTGCCTGTTTATTTAAGATCCATGTGTTAAGGTTCCTCTGAAAAGGTGGACTACATTAGTATAACATGTTTATAGCAGTCCTCAAATCCTTGTCGTTGTCAGTTTGCGAGTGTGTATTATTATATTTGTACCTCACTCCTCAATGTTGCCACTTAGTATTGGTCCTGTTTTCGTTTGGTTCATTTCAGTTTTCCACATTGTTTGGACTTTAGTCCCTCAGTTCGCACATTGTTGTGTCCTTCTAGTCCATCCGGGATTATTGTTTTGCCGAGCTATCTGTTGGTCCTTGTCATCACAGGCAAGTTTCCGAGCTTTGTTATCTTGGGTTTTCCTTCGTTCATCGACAGTCCGTGCAGTTCCCAACATTGTTAGTTTTCTCTTGTCTGGCTAGCACAACGATATCGGTCACAAGTGCGCGCATTTATGAGATATCATTCTTGCTACTTCCTCTATATATCCGCAAAGACTGATCGTAGATTGTCTCTTAATCAGATCCCACTATCAGCACTCCATATAATACGAGGTGGCTCTGTGGAACCTCGGTTATTTATAAACCATATGAGCCCACGACACCATGCAGACAAGGCACATCCCCATATTATGAGAGGGAAATAGTATGTTATATGAATAGTCGCGATCAAGGGGAGCAATAAAAGGAAATGGTAAAGTCCCTAATGATAATCGAAAGGACGATATATCTTACGAACATGTGCCTTTCTCCAATCACAGGTTATATATGAACCCCAGCACACAGTAGAGACGCACATCCAAGTGGAAATAGTATTCATTTAAAATAGCACACACAAAGTAACCTAGTGAATTACTAGAGTTGGTCCACAAAAAACTCCACTCTCGTTAGCACTCACATGTACCTACATATTTTAATCATGCTTGATCACCCTCAGTCTTTTTCTCTCTATATTGTCCTTGCCCATTCACTCATTTCTGAGAGACGTTACCAGAGGGGAGTTTTCTCGTGATGTAGTTCCCGTTTCATTCTGCCTCCAGCTCATAGCTTGTGTGATATGGTACCTACATGAGACTCTACACACACACTTCTGAGCGCGCATGCACATTCATTCGCAGACTTACTTAGCACTTGTCGAGCACACTCTCCTTGTCGGTAGAGCACCCGTTTCAAGATAATAGAAAAAACTAACGACAAACTCTCTCTGTGTTGAACATGCATGAAAGACATAAAGTTTCTGCCATTAATCCCAGGACTATTCTAAATATATACATTAGGCGCGTATGATGTATTTTTCTCATTTTTTTGGTATTCCCAAGCACTGAGGGTCCTTGCTCATTTAACTGAGTATTTCTCTCACTAGAAAAGGTGGGACATGGAAAGAGTGGAAGATAAAGACTATCACAACTCAGCATTGACTGGCCCATTAGATGACGAACCCCGGGCAAAACGGTACCTTCTTTGGGTTTGTTTTATAAGGCAGGTGTATTCGGTTGTGGGTCACATTACCGCTGTGTGGACTCGATGTCTTGTTTAGGCATTTATAATTACAACATTATAAACTGAAGGGTTTGTTATGAATAACAGACACTATATCCATCTAAAAAGCTAAACATTTAAAATCTAACGTGGCGATACGTCGTGAAGGAATAAAATGTATTCAAACAAAGACTGATCATTGGTTGGTGACTTTCACTGCGTAGACAGTTGGGAGAGCGTGGGCAAATAGTCCCATACATTGTAGCGCAAGTGCAGACTCCGGCACTGTGTTCCATTGAGTCAAGACGATGCTTTCAGACAGGCCAGGACCGAAGAAAAAAGGGGCAGTGGAAGTGACAGCGGGAAGTGGTGCACCACATTGGACTAGTGTCCGAGGAAATCCCAGTACGTATAGCATATAACATGTGTTTCTTCTAAAGTTTGTGGTACAAGTTGGAGATACCAGTGTGTGACATCCAGCTTGATCCCTGTGGATCAAGGGCTTGTGGTCTATGCGAATGCTTTTGCCTATGATGGGTTGATGAAGTGATGCGCTTATGTGCCTTGATGTTAGGGAGAGGTGTACCGCCCTGTCACCGTTACGCTTAGGACATAGCTCTCGGGGTGTGCTACCACAGAAGGTCGATATACTGATGGGGCAGTCCAGCAAACCAGTCCAACACGCATGGCCAGTTAATTGGATATCTTTATAACGCCAGTCCGGCCATGGAGGATGGCAAAAGACACACTCCGGCTCGGAAAAATAAAATACCACCTTGCAGCTAAAATTTTTTGTGAAGGAAAAAAATTCCAATTATAAATTTCAGTGTTATTTATTTACTTGTGTTAAAAACAATAATTTGATTATTAAATTTTTATAATGTATTTACAGAATTAATAAGTTGAATTATATTAATTAAATTGAGAAGTTGCATAGTAAATGAAATCAGTTATCTTAAATATATAAATAAAACATTAAGCTACTTAAGTAAAATTACGATACTGAGAGTAACTCTTATTCATATCATCTGGTGGCTCACGAAGTGAACAAAGAGCAAAGCTATATATCTTTGTATCTTTTCATCGATACAGGGAGCAGGCAGATGATGCAAAGTTACAACAACTTGCTGTTGATAAAACATCAGAAGTTGTTTCACTTGATTTACTGGAAAACATCCTAGTGAAGACGCCCTGCCTTCAAATATGAAACACCATCCTTCCTATGTTACAATTCTGCCAAGAGAATTCATGAAGCGAAGCGTGAGATACCTTTACGAAAGATTGCCTTATCTGTCCTAACCATGCTACCATTTTGAGCCGACTTAGATGAGTGGGGACCGCCATTTACTGTAGAAAGCAGGGGAGGCCATAGTCCTGTGGTGCAAATTAGTTTCAGCATCTCTAGTCTTGGTAACCTCAGTAAAAATTACCCTGGATAGAGCAGATGCTACCAGGGATTCAATAAGTGGCAGTAAAATGGAGTCCAATTTCCTATGCAGGCACCCGATTCTCCGTGCCTCCCTTAGATAAGCTAAAACCAATCATACCACCTGCTGTCCAAGTACGAGAGGATGTTGGCCTAGCGGAAAGCGAGAAGGTGAACATATGCTCCGCTAGAGATTGACCCAATCCTCAAATTAACAGGGTGGTCAACAGACATCACTCCTCTCCTGCCTGAGTTGAACTGGACGTTCTGCAGACTACTGGGCCATCTCTATCGCCGTCAGGTCTATCTCATACAAACTCATCTGTCCCATGCAAGTACTGTGAAATCCAGACCTCCCCGAACACATGTCTCCATGAACTGCGGTCGCGGGCTCCATGCATGACCAACGGTTCTTGTTTTCTGACTGCTGGCACGAGAGAAGGGTGCTGATCAGCACTCCTAATTGTTCTATTCATAGCTATGGAGCATGCCTTCGCTGGACTTGCGAAAAGACTGCGGTCACTTCGTCACTTGCTGATGAAGGTAACTCAGATCTATATGCCATGACCATCGGTTTTCGGAGATACTCAGAAGCTCAAGTTTTCCTCTTCCTTTTCTTTGCTGCTTTGTCATTACCACGATGTGCCAACATACAATATTCCAAGGATGTAGTTCATAAAAAGAAGCGATGCTTGATAACCTCCTGATTCAGTGCGAAGAATCTGAGGACATTCCATGTATGGTGGCTTCTGAAATTATCAGTTATCACATCTCACATCTCATATCGTAACCTGGTATCTGAGAGCCCAGTTATGTATTATCGCATAAATATACTTATTAAAATGGAGCAATTTAGCCACCCATTGCCGTATCGAGAAGCTAAAACCATCATCCACAACAAGTACGAAAACCAGCGGAAGGAGGAAGGTGACATATACCGTAGAGATGACCCAATCCACCAACTTAACAGACACCAACAGACCAACATATTCCGCCTGAGAACTGGACACTGCAGACAACTGGGCCATCTCTATCGCCTCAGGATATCTCATACAAATGAGTGTCCATGCAGTACAGGAATCCAGACCCCCGAACACATTCTCCAGAACTGCCCAACCCATGATGACCAACGACGTCTGACCTGGCCAGGAGGTGCTGAGCTCAAGCAGAAGCTATGGAGCTGCCGTGCTGACTTGGAAAAGACTGCGGACTTCGTCCTGGCGATGGGCCTGCAGATCTAGCATGACCACAAACTGAACGCAGAAGAAGTTTCCTCTTCCTTTCTTTGTGCTTTGTCTAAATGTGCCAACAAATTTCAAACTGTCATAAAAACTTTATTTGTGATCAGAAAGAACTGAACATTCCTGTAGTGTGTGAAAATGGTTATAATCTAAAATGTAACTGGTTTTAGGAGCTCCAGTTATGTATTATGCTATAAATATTATGGTAGGTGCAAACTAAAAATGTTTCAACATTTATTTTTGTCTGTACTCATTACTGAAGTTTAACTATATTTATGTAATAAAGCTTTCATTTCTGCAAATGTATATGTATAAAACCTTACCAAATCATTACAAATAAATTAATTCAAGCAAAATCAGTAATAGCAGTCATGCATCAAAATCATCTTCTTTAATCCTTAGCAGCCAACTATCAAAGCAATCAGTGGCCATCACGCCTGGTGGCATCCTGTAGGGCAGCAAAAAACTGCTTCCTCACTTTGCTCGGTCGGCGGCCATCCTTTGTGCAGTGCCTCAGCTCTGGTTCATTCTTTGCTTCTCAGCCCCCACAGTTCTCCGCCAAGTTGTTTTATGTTGGTCTCTCTTTCGCTTTCCTTCAGGAGTCCATAGCATAGCTCTTCTTGTGATGGCATCGGGGTCTCCTCTGAGGACGTGGCCAACCTAACTCCAACATCTGTCAGCTATGATGATGTGCAAGTCCTCTTGATACACAGCTCTCATGTAATCTTAATTTGGTGTTTGTGTTATACTGAGAGGACTTCCAGATGTTGTTTAGACTAGCAAAGGCTGTTCTCGCTTTATTCATTCTGTTGTTGATGTCTCTGCTTGTTCCACCGTCTAGTGCCACCATCCATCCTAAGTATGTAAATGTGTCTGTCTGTTCCAGCTTCTGGTTACTTATTGTTATGGGCTCAGGATTGCCCACATTGAGTGTCATGACCTCTGTCTTCTTTAGATTGATATTCAGACCCACCTGCTGGCTATACTTATTCAGTCTGTTTTTTCTTGGATATGTGAATGCGCGAGTAGCGCAATGTCATCTGCATATACCAGATCCTCCAGTGTAGAAAATGCTGTCCATTTCACTCCTCTTGGACTGCCCTCTGTTGTCTGGGGCATCGCCCAATCTATGACAAAAATAAAGTGGTTGATAAGGGGCATCCCTGTTGTACTCCTGTCTTCACCTCAAAAGTTAGGTTGCTCTGCCCAACATGACATGTAAAGTTAGCATAGAGGCTTTTTATGATGGAAACAATGCAGCTGGGAATTCCATAAGCCCTCAGCATCCTCCATAAGCCATCCCTGTTCACGCTGTCAAAAGCCTTTTCCAAATCAACAAAAGTTAATGTATAGCTTAGCTATCTCTGCCATTCCGAGTACTGCCCCACAATGTTCCTGAGGGTGAAAACATGATTTGCATGCATCAAAATGTACTCCCTAAAATGAGAATGTAAAAAACTTGGTTTTTTATAAAGTGTGTATGCTAAGAGGTTATATACATGTATAAACCTTTTCAAATAAATTTTTAAACAAATTCTGCTCCCTCTAACATATGGCAATCTACAGTTAGGGTCATATCAACTATCTTTAACTATGGTCCTGAAGGAAGTACTGAAAACAACAAATAAATACATTTAAAAAATAAATAAAAGGGACTAACATAAATGGAAATTTTGGGATAATTTCTACGAGACATAACAAATGACTGGGCTGCATTTCTAGCAGCACAGATCTGCAGAGACAAAGAAGCTTTCCTTATTTTGCCCTGCTCCTCCATTCTGCAATAATGTGATGTCTGAGCTGCAGACCTTGCAGTGCAGTGATGTGAAACATTAATGCGTAACTTGTACTTCTAATTTTGCAGTATGCACAGATGACTAGAGAGCTACAACACTGGAAAAAGGCTAAAAATAAAAATTGATCTATGATACCATGTTCCGAAAAGGTTAACTGATCATAATATCCGCATTTAAGAAAATTGAAAACATTTGTTTAAAAACAAAAAAAAATCACCTTATATGCATTTAACATGAATCTAAACGTCATGACCTGCTCTGAACTTTTAACCCAATTTTCTCAGATTTTTGCCATTTCTGGCAGTGTCTTCAAATGTGCATAACTTTTCATCAAATCTTTCAACTTCAATAAATTGTTTCTCTCATTACTAGAGTCTCAGGAAGATCTTTCTCATCAGACAAATGCTTCTCAAAATACCGGCAAAATTGAACAGATTTTTTTCTACTATTTTGATTACTATTTTCTGTTTAACTCAAATTATTGGAAAAATACTCATTACAAGGGTCTTTTTGAAAGATCTTTCTTGTCACAAAATAATTTTTAAAAATCTCAAATTACAGACAAACTACCCATTGCAAGGATCTTTGAAAACTCGTCACACAATTTATTTCTTTATCTCAAAATGATAAACTACTGACTTCACTGTCCCATGTAGAAAAAAAAATAGAAGTCCAGTGGTACAAATAAATATAAACACATATATCCATTTCCTCATTATCTTACAGAATACAAGGATATCTGCCTGTCAGCAGATGATGATAAAACCAGTGATGTCTGTTCAGTGATTCTCTCAGATTGCCCTTTCCACCAAATTTTTCTCCTGCCACATTTATATTTTAAACTCACACTACTCAGAACATGTCCAGGTAAAGTAGATCATCTCTTTCTGACTTTGCAATAATGTTTCTTTCTCGGGGCATTCTTCAGCTGTTCATGGGATTCTTAACATTCATCATGTGTGATCTTCCGTGATACTGTTTGTCCACTGTCCATGATTCACTTCCAAAGTATTATGCTGACTACGTAACAGATAAGAACAATCCCTCATACTTCAACGGATAATGATTTCCTGCAAAAATCTTTCACACTTTCATGGACAATGACATCATATTATAATTGTTCAAACTTCTGTGGATAATTATTTCATATGTCCAAAACAGCAGGATGATCCAAGATGGCAGGATGACTGAACCCCGCAGCTTCTTTCTTTATAGCTCTTTGTGGAGCATGTCCCCACCATTGCCCCCCCCCCCCCCCCCCCCCCTCCCCCCCCCCCCCCCCCCCCCAGTAGAAAGCATGCAACCAAAAGCAATTATTGTGCTCTCACAGTGGTGGTTCCTGTAAGAATCCTATGTACAATGATCTCTTACTTACTTAGTCGTTCCCCTTCTACCGTGAGGTGTAGAGTACAATGATCTCTTGAAATTAAAACTCCAGTACCAATTCACATTTTGTATTTTCGTTTTTTAAAGGTTAAGTACATCACTACTTCTTGGGATGTTACATTATGATGATGAAACAGAAAAGAAAGCAGACAGGAGCTAAAGTTTCAAAAAATGACACAAAAACGCTAGAATAATCAGCTGCTTGTCAGGGCAGTCACTGAATCTAGAACATTAAAATACCATTGGTTTAAAATTTAATTGTTTTCCTAAATTTGTGTTTCTCCGCAATTATTTTTCTAAGTTGACAAACTTAACAATAGTCATGAGACACTTTTAAACTGCTTCTTCTTGTTAACCAATTGGAAACACAAAAACCCTGAACTCAGCATGCTCAGAACATGAAATTTCATACACATTTTTTAATTACACATAATTTTTTATTATATTTGATAATTTTATTGATTTACTGTTCACCAATTCAAACTTTAGGACTGCCTCACATGTGATATATTATTATTACAATCTGACACACAAATATTTCTGTGAGGCTCATGTTGCTAAGTATGACCATTAACCAGCATTATTCAAACATAAATGTTAAATTCTGTGACAGATTAACATGTCAGTACATACATGATTGAAAACTTTAAATATATTTTCTAAAAATGTTACAACCAAATTTGAGAACATTTTTACTTATTTTAACAGCAGAAAATCTGGATCATGAGCTAGGAGGCCTGAGAGCAAGATAGACAGATGGAAAATACTTTGTTACTAAACAATATTCTAACCAGATATGGACTGAAGCTAGCCCATGGAATGCATCTTGTAGAAAAATATGGAATATGCAATGCTTCAGTTATAAACAGAGTGAAAGAAAAAATACTAAATTCACTTCTAATCAATCTGATTGTTTAAAAATAAAACCAGAATGTAGTTGTGATTGTAAGTAAAATAAAGCACTAAATTGAATATGAATGTAACAGCATGTGTGGCTATAAAATCCATGGTGTATACTTCAGTGCAATATGAATATAGGTCGCTATTTCACAATCGGCCAACCATTGCAGCTGAAACTGTAACATTTCACATGCTCTTTGCAGTAGTTTCTGTTACACTTACATAATGAGGCTGCTGGCCCCAAGACAACCCGCCACAGCTGCCATTTATGAGATGCTTGGTAGGGATAGTAGGCCTATTCTTGACTCATCAGCATCTAGCCACAGAAACATATGGATGCGAGTCTGCCATGCTCAAACATTAATACAAACGTGCATAACAAGAACACATGGCAACCATAAATATACCTTCTACACAATACAAACACATTTTCATATTTAACATGATTTAATGAAAGGCCAAACACCAATTCTATTGAATAAACATAAAATGAACTAATGACATAATATAATTGAATTATTATCAAACACCAGTTTGAAAAACAAAAAGGCACAAATTTCCTGACAGGTCATGGAATTATCATCTACGTGGTCAATAAATTACTGTTCTTTGGGTTCAGCTGGAGGATTGCTTCCTTTCTTCTCAGACTTTTTCTGTTTCTTTGCCTCTAACTCGTCAATCGGTGCAGGTTTAACAAATGGGATTTTTTCATTGTAACCTGAAAAAAAAAAAAAAAGGAAATTATTAGTGAAACATAAAAAACAGACTTCAAATGCAATATCATTTTCATAAATAAAACAGTACACAAATAAAAGAAAACAGGCAACCATTTATAACATTAACTGTTTTTTATTTTTAAACAAAAGCATCAGTTTAAACTTATCCTGCGTGGTTCCAGAGAGTTTGAAGAGACAAAGAAAATACAGGACCACTTCCCCCTCAGGCATGCCAGAGGAAACGACAATTATGAGGTTGTGCAAGAGGCTAACAACCTCAGCATATAAAACAAACTGCTACAAAAAACCCCCCACAGTAACAAGATAAGAAGTACTTTGACCAAGGCATCCTGCACAGTGGGGACAAACTACAGCAGTGTCTCATGTTCCTTAACAAGTACAGAGGAAAAATAGTGTAAGTTTGCATGCTTTTATTATCTTCTTCTTCTTCTTTGATCCTTAGCCGCCGACCGTCAAAGCAGTCAGTGGCCATTACGCCTAGTGGCGTCTTGTAGGGCAACAAAACAAATTGATTCCACTTTGCTCGGTCGGCAGCCATCCTTCGTACAGTGCCCCCAACTCTGGTTCATTCTTTGCATCTCAGCCTCCACAGTCCTCCGCCAAGTTGTTTTTGGTCGGCCTCTCTTTCGTTTTCCTTCAGGGGTCCATAGCATAGCTGTTCTTGTGATGGCATCGGGGTCTCTTCTGAGGACATGGCCAACCCAGCTCTAGCGTCTGCCAGTTATGATGGTGTGCATGTCCTCTTGCTTGCTCCGAGTAAGCAGATCTTGGTTGGTGATGGTATTCGGCCAAAAGATTCGGAGAATTTTTCTTTAGGCCTGTTGTGTGAAAAGAGGACAATTTCGACATTTCCTTCTCTATAACTCTCCAGCTCTCCGCGCCATAGAGAAGCACAGAAAGCACACAGCTCTGATATAATCCTAATTTTGTGCTTGTGCTGTACTGAGAGGACTTCCAGATGTTGTTTAGACTAAAAAAAGGCTGTTCTTGCTTTGTTCATTCTGTTGTTGATGTCTTTGCTTGCTCCGCCGTCTGGTGTTACTATGCATCCTAGGTATGTGAAGGCATCTGTCTGTTCCAGTTGCTGATTCCTTACTGATATGGGCTCAGGGTTGCTCACATTGAGCGTCATGACCTCTGTCTTCTTTAGGTTGATGTTCAAGCCCACCTGCTGGCTATACTTATTAAGTCTATCTGTTTTTTCCTGAATGTGTTGATGTGAATGTGCTAGCAGTGCAATGTCATCTGCATATTCCAGATCTTCCAATGTAGAAAATGTAGTCCATCTTATTCCTCTTGGATTGCCCTCTGTTGTCTGGCGCATCACCCAATCTATGACTGTTAAAAATGGAGTGGTTGATAAGGGGCATTCCTGTCGTACTCCTGTCTTCACTTCAAAGGTTAGGTTGCTCTGCCCAATGCTACACGTAAAGTTGGCATAAAGGCTTTTTATGATTGACACTATGCAGCTTGGAATTCCATAAGCCCTCAGTATTTTCCATAAACTGTACCTATGTATACTGTCAAAAGCCTTTTCAAAATCAACGAAATTAATGTACAGCTGTCTTTGCCATTCTGAGCACTGCTCTATAATGTTCCTGAGGGTAAATATATGATCTACACATCTTCTGTTCTTTCTAAATCCTGCTTGTTCTTTCCTCAGTTTGTGGTCTACTGCTTTTGAGATTCTCTGTATAATTATCCTGCCTAGCATTTTGCTGGGAACTGAGAGAAGAGTTATTCCTCTCCAATTATTGCAGTCTGCAAGATCTCCCTTCTTGGGCAATTTGACAATTATTCCTTTTCTCCACTCTGTTGGTGTTGTCCCCATTTTCCAGACTTGTGGAAATAGTGGTTCTAATAGTTCATAGCGTATTCTCTTCTTATTTTATCTTCTTTGCTTCTGTTAGTATGGTGATAAAACCATACAAATATAGATAACATAATACGGTAACGAAAGCAGACAACAAGCATGTTTTGAACACTCAGAGTATAAGTAATAAAGGGAGACCAAAAAAACACTTAGAGTATAAGTAATAAAGGGAGACCAAAAAACGCTTAGATTAGTGAACTAGTGACAGACATAAATGGGATAATGAGGATATGGAAAAACCCTGAATGGGTGGTGCAGGAGGAAGGCTTGGAGTGTGTTTGTTGGAGGTCTGTGCTCCTCCATAGGAAGATAAAAGGTGATGATGATGCACTGAACATGTGACCCAATTACTATACCTCACCTGGTGGCATAAACTTGCGTATAGCCTCTGGAACAATGATGCCATCTTCAGTCTGGTAATTTTCCAAGATGGCACATAGAGTTCTTGTGGTGGCACACATAGTAGCATTGAGCATATGAACAAAACTAGCCTGCAATGGTAAAGTCATATACTGTGTTAAGTCAGTAACTAGCTAACCAACTACCTGGCTAACTAACCTGCCATGTAATTAATGCATCAGCCACAAACACATACACAATATCGTACAAATGGTGACGCAAAATGAAAGAGTGATGGAAAAATATTTTCATATGGAATTATAGATTCTTTTTAACTTTCTATAGTCAGTCCTCATTACAGCAGAAATTCTAGATACATTAAATGTTATGTCTAAAGGCACAAAACATTAAACATAGATCAGTGTTACCTTATACTTATTGAAGGCTATGGGTAACGAGTATATTAATGTGCCGCCCTGGTCTTGTAAGGTATTTTTGTTATAATAGACAACAGTCCAAACAGGAACGCGACAAATGCCCAACTTGAATAATCTTGACCAACAGCTTGTTGTACATTTTATAACATTTAATATGTCAACAATACAACATGAGTGTACTTTACTTTTGAGAGCATATGATGATATGATGGTACATCATGAATACAAATGTATTCAGTAGCAGGCATGAGCAATAATGTCATTGTGCCGGTTTAAAGTCAGAATGTCTGTGTATCGTCTACGACGCCTTCACTCTTTGAAAATCAGAACCGTCTTCATTCAAATAACTTACTGTCCTTCTCCTTAAGCCAAATAAAATCAGGCACACATCGTAATGTAGTCAGTCAATGATCCTGACTCTGAAATATCTTATAACATTGAACACTGGTCTGTCGCTCTCACATATATATCCGTACATTTTGAAAAACACAAGCCAACCCCCTGCCCAAACGATAACCGCTCGTCCACCGCAGCCGACCATGCCTATGTCATATGCTAATTACATGTGCGACACAACTTTCACCAATGGCACGCTTTCACACTCGAAGCGTTTTCGTGTTCTACTCAGTTGCGTACAGACAGCAATGAGTTAACAAGCCTATGTGCAAAGTGAGAGGTAACATTAAACATCAATGCAAGGTGTGAAGAAATTCTAGATACTTACTTACTTACTTAGTCGTTCCTCTTCTACCGTGAGGTGTAGAGGTTTGGAAGAGAGAGCGCCAGACTATCCTATCGGCTGTCTTCTTCCTGGCCTGGTTCCATTCTAGTCCTCGGTCCTTCAAAGATTGTCTAATGTTGTCCTCCCAGCGGACTCTGGGTCGTCCTGGAGGTCTGGATCCCTGGCTCTTTGTTTCCCATGCTTGTCGTGGTAGCCGATCTTCTCCCATTCTGCAGACATGGCCAAACCATCTTAGTTGGGACTGTTCTATTTGGGTCTGCAGCGGGTGGGATTTTAGGCCTTGACGTATCGTCTGGTTGCGGACCATGTCTCTTCTTGTTACTTCAACCACCTTCCTCAGATACCTCATTTCTGAGGTTTGAATCTGGCTTTTGTGGGTTGTAGTCATTGCCCATGACTCGCATCCATATGTCAAGACTGGGACATAGGTGGAGCGGTATACAGCCATCTTCGTTTTCTTACCAACCTTTTTCTTGCTGAGGAATCCTCGATTTATGGCCTGATAAAGTCTCCCAGCCGCTGCTTTTCGAGTGGCCAACTCTTCTTTGATGCCCCCCCTTTCGGTCTATAATAGCTCCGAGATATTTAAAGTGGTCGACCTGCTCCAGGACCTGTTCTCCCAACTTAATCTGATGTTTTCTTTCTTCTCGTGATATCACCATGGATTTTGTTTTAGAGCTGCTTATGACCATCCCTCTCTTCTCCAGTTCTTCCTTCCAGACTTGCAGGTTGGATTGGAGATGTGTCTCTGATTTAGCAATCAGGACAACATCATCAGCAAATGCTAGCTCTGAAATACAGACCTGTCTCATCTTCCAGTACCCCACTGAATACTTTCTTGTTCTCTCCTTACATGCCTTGATGACATCGTCCATGAGGAGTATGAAAAGATAAGGTGACAGGATATCGCCTTGTCTTACACCAGTGGTGGTCCTGAACTCTTCTGACTTATAGTTTGCTGTCCTCACATAATTTCTGCAAGACTTGTAGAAGCTCTGTATAGCATGAATCAGAGGTGCTGGGATGTTCTTCCTTGCCAAACAGTCCCAAAGTTTGCTCCAGGGGACCCTGTCAAACGCCTTTTCCAGATCTATGAAACAAAGATGGATCTCACTCTTGTACTCAAGGGCCTTTTCACTCAGCTGCCTGAGTGTGAAGATTAGGTCTTGAGTACTTCGGTTTGCTCGGAATCCGCACTGGGCTTCATCCAATTGTGGCTCAGCTAGGCATCGGAGTCTCTGCTCTAGGATTCTAGAGTAGATTTTACCAGGGACACTGAGAAGGGATATGCCTCTGTGGTTTCCACATTGTCGATTGTCACCCTTTTTGAAAATCGGTGTTATGATGGCAATCTCCCAATCCTTTGGTATGGCCTTGTTGCACCATGCTGCCTGTAGGACCCTTAGGAGTAATAGGTCGCCTGATGCTCCCATGTACTTAACCATTTCTGGTGTTATACCATCATGCCCTGCTGCTTTGCCCATCTTGATTTTCTCCAGTGCTGCCTTCAGTTCTTCCATCTTTATGTCATCTTCATCACCATTTGTATCCTCTTCTGTGCTAGTGGTTGAAATTCTAGATACATTAAATGTTATGTCTAAAGGCACAAAACATTAAAAACAGATCAGGCATCAGTTTTATTGTTGGATATCTTCTGAGAAATGAAGAATCACAAGAAAAAAATTATTGTTAATATTCACAAGGACCTGGTGCTTCAAGAACTAGACAAATACAGAAAACCACTGCCAACAGATAACAAATATATGTAATTAAACATGTAAGGAAGTTCTTGGAAAAAGAGAATGCTATCACAAAGCATAGATAACAACAGAAACCATCAAAACGATAATGGAAAGAAAAAGTAAAAATAGATTTAAGCAGAAAGAAAGCCAGATTTCTAGAGCCAAGAGTCATGAAATATACATAGAAGCAAACAAAGAAGTAAGAAGCATCAAAAGAGGCAAGAGGAAATACACTGATAAGTTGGCCAGATGGCAGAACAAGCAAGGACATCAACAACAGAATGAATAAAGCGAGAACAGCCTTTGCTAGTCTCAACAACATCTGGAAGTCTTCCTAGTACAGCACAAACACCAAATTAAGATTATATGAGAGCTGTGTACTTTCTGTGCTTCTGTATGCTGCGGTATGCTGGAGAGTAACAGAGAAGGAATTATCGAAACTGTCTTCTTTCCACACAATCTGCCTAAGGAAAATTCACCTAATCTTTTGGCAGAATACTATCACCAACCAAGAACTACTTATTCGGAGTAACCAAGAGGACATGCACACCATTATAGCTGGCAGATGCTGCAGTTGGGTTGGCCACATCCTCAGAAGGGACCCTGATGCCATTACAAGAACAGCTATGCTATGGACCCCTGAAGGAAAGCGAAAGAGAGGCCTACCAAAAACAACTTGGCGGAGAACTGTGGAGGCTGAGATGCAAAGAAGGAACGAGAGTTGGGGCCCTGTATGAAGAATGGTCGCCGACTGTAAAAAGTGGAAGCAATTTGTTGCTGCCCTACAACA
Organism: Oreohelix idahoensis; assembly: GCA_024509875.1. Taxonomy (NCBI): domain Eukaryota; kingdom Metazoa; phylum Mollusca; class Gastropoda; order Stylommatophora; family Oreohelicidae; genus Oreohelix; species Oreohelix idahoensis. The sequence continues at coordinate 336,864 of JAMPIV010008124.1, read as the reverse complement.
TGCCACCAGGCGTGATGGCCACTGACTGCTTTGACAGTCTGCAGCTAAGGATCAAAGAAGAAGAAGTTGGCAAGAGAGGCAGAAGAAGATGCAGTTGAAGGCTTCAAGAATCAGATCATCCAGCCAGCAGTAAAGGAGTTACAAGCTAACTGTAAAAAACCAAATAAGGAACAAATAAAAGAAAGCCATAAAGCTTTTAAGACATGGAAAAGCTGTTCGTCTGGAATGCATTCCAGCAGGGGTCATCAAAACAGTCACTAACACCCCTACAGAGATACCATACAAATTACTCTGTAAAGTCTGGGGGAGAAAGAAGGTAAACCCCATGATACACAAATAAGAAAACAAATGGCAAAAAGAGCGTTCATTGAGATGGGAAATATATTCAATATGAAAAAGCAACAAACCTCTTGCCCCATCTTTTTGGTCTGGCCATATCTTATGCGAAGTCGCCGTGACTGATAATCCAAGCAGTTTGAGCACGATACCAACTCCCTGAAAGCCCCTGAGCCAGGAAACCAAGCCTCCAGGTCAAACTTTTTGGAGGCTGCATTGTTTAGCTCCCCTGAAAAATACAAAAACTAACATGCAATATTGATTCAAATCAAATTATTATATCACTTCACACACACACAAAACCAAATTTCTCCAAAACATTAAAATTTACTACCTTAAAAATGACCTTACCCCCACATGGCCCCCCAGGGGTGTCTAATAAGACAAAGATATAATAGAAACAATGCTCCCACCAGTTAGGTGTGCTTTGCTACACTGTGTGCAGAACTAGCCACTTCTTCATAGACAACAAACTGCTGCAGAAACCACAACGTCAAGACCATATGAAGTGCTCTGGTGCAGGTTTCCTTAACGGATGCTAACTGCAGTGATAGACCTATGTTCCTTTAGGATTGAAACAGTGACACTCATTCATCCACACATTAAAAGTTTCATTTATTCATCCACACATTAAAATTGTCATTTATTCATCCACACATTAAGAATGTCATTTATTCATCCACACATTAAGAGTGTCATTTACTCATCCACACATTAAAAGTGTCATTTATCCATCCACGCACACATTAAAAGTGTCATTTATCCATGTACACGTTAAAAGTGTCATTTATTCATTCACACATCAAATATGTCATTTATTCGTCCACACGTTAAAAGTGTCAGTTATTCACCCACACGTTAAAAGTACCATTTATCCATTCACACATTAAAAGTGTCATTTATTCATTCGCACATTACAAGTGTCATTTATTCATTCACAAGTTAAAATTGTCATTTATTCACTCACACACCAAAAGTGTAATTTATTCATCCACACATTAAGAGTGTCATTTATTCACTCACACATTAAAAGTGTCATTTATTCATTCACATGTTAAAAGTGTCATTTATTCATTCACACGTTAAAAGTATCATTTATCCATCCACACATTAAAAGTGTCATTTATTCATTCGCACATTACAAGTGTCATTTATTCATCCACAAGTTAAAAGTGTCATTTATTCACACACACACACACACATTAAAAGTGTCATTTATCCACCCACCAAAAGTGTAATTTATTCATCCACACATTAAGAGTGTCATTTATTCATCCACACGGTAAAAGTGCCATTTATTCATTCACACGTCAAAAGTGTCATTTATTCATCCAAACGTCAAGTGCCATTTATTCATGCACACGTTAAAAGTGTCATTTATGCAATCTCACGTTAAGTGTCATTTATTTATTAACACATTACAAGTGTCATTTATTCATACACACGTTAAAAGTGTCATTTTTTCATTCACACATTAAAAGTGTCATTTATTAATTCACACATTAAAAGGGTCATGTATTCATTCACAAATACAAATGGTTTTTAATTCATATATGCACTCTCAATAAAAAGGGACATTCATTCACAAATAAAAGAAGTAATTAATTCATTTATGCACTCTTTAAAAAAAGGGGACATTCATTCATTTACACCGACAAAGGTATTAATTTATTTATTCATTCACTGTTAAATAAAAAGGACATTCATAAATACAAAGGTAATTTGTTACGGTACAAAAGTAATTCATTCATTCACTAATAAATACAAAGGGAGGATTCATTCATTAACAAACTGCCTTAAGACAATTTGATAATGTATTGCAATATTTGTATTAATATACCACATTTGTGATCATGAATTCAGCTAGGTATCACACATCACTAATCTCCTTTTACACTATTTAAGGAACACAGGGCCACCACAACAACTGCAACTCCCCCCCCCCCATGAAGTTGCAACAAAAAATGTATTCCTATAACAGTGGCTACTACTGCAATTTGTTTTACATGATGAGCCAGCCCTATGTTCAACCTTACATTGGTCGCCTCTTATGACATGATGAGCCAGCCCTATGTTCAACCTTACATTAGTCGCCTCTTATGACATGATGAGCCAGCCCCATGTTCAACCTTACATTAGTCGCCTCTTATGACATGATGAGCCAGCCCTATGTTCAACCTTACATTAGTCACCTCTTGTGACATGATGAGCCAGCCCCATGTTCAACCTTACATTAGTTGCCTCTTATGACATGATGAGCCAGCCCCACGTTCAACCTTATATTAGTTGCCTCTTATGACATGATGAGCCAGCCCCATGTTCAACTTTACATTAGTCGCCTCTTATGACATGATGAGCCAGCCCCATGTTCAACCTTACATTAGTCGCCTCTTATGACATGATGAGCCAGCCCCATGTTCAACTTTACATTAGTCACCTCTTATGACATGATGAGCCAGCCCCATGTTCAACCTTACATTAGTCACCTCTTGTGACATGATGAGCCAGCCCCATGTTCAACCTTACATTAGTTGCCTCTTATGACATGATGAGCCAGCCCCACGTTCAACCTTATATTAGTTGCCTCTTATGACATGATGAGCCAGCCCCATGTTCAACTTTACATTAGTCGCCTCTTATGACATGATGAGCCAGCCCCATGTTCAACCTTACATTAGTCGCCTCTTATGACATGATGAGCCAGCCCCATGTTCAACTTTACATTAGTCACCTCTTATGACATGATGAGCCAGCCCCATGTTCAACCTTACATTAGTCGCCTCTTATGACATGATGAGCCAGCCCCATGTTCAACCTTACATTAGTCGCCTCTTATGACATGATGAGCCAGCCCCATGTTCAACCTTACATTAGTCGCCTCTTATGACATGATGAGCCAGCCCCATGTTCAACTTTACATTAGTCGCCTCTTATGACATGATGAGCCAGCCCCATGTTCAACTTTACATTAGTCACCTCTTATGACATGATGAGCCAGCCCCATGTTCAACCTTACATTAGTCACCTCTTATGACATGATGAGCCAGCCCCATGTTCAACCTTACATTAGTCGCCTCTTATGACATGATGAGCCAGCCCCATGTTCAACCTTACATTAGTCACCTCTTATGACATGATGAGCCAGCCCCATGTTCAACCTTACATTAGTCGCCTCTTATGACATGATGAGCCAGCCCCATGTTCAACTTTACATTAGTCGCCTCTTATGACATGATGAGCCAGCCCCATGTTCAACCTTACATTAGTCGCCTCTTATGACATGTCTGAGGCAGGCGTGGTTCTATTGTTTCTGCATCTACTTGAAGACTGCTGGAAACCACACAGGCTTTCTACAACGTGATCCATACAATGGTGGCATCATTCTCCTTAAGTAAGGCAAAAGCTGAATGATATGCTTAATAGTGGAGTTAGGAGAAATGTAGAAGTTTACATGGACCAACAGCGAATATGTAAACAGGCATTACCAACACGATAGTGTAAACAAACGTTTATAAATACTTACATATTTATTAATAAACAGACATTCCACTCATTTTCATTCAATGGTGAAAGTGGCTAGCACATTTAGAGACTGGTACCCAGTTTATTAAAGTTGCATGAACATACTAAAAGTTTCACATTTAAAAAAGGAGATGTAAGTATGGCACTACCTGAAACAATGTTTACAATTCTGTATGGGATTCCCAAAGCTTTGTTGAACTCTTCAGCATTGTTGACCATTTCCTCAAACATTTCCCATGATTTGTTATCTTCTGGTGATGTTATGCAAAACTGTTCAACCTGATGGAATATTAGGACATAAATCATGAACAAACATACAAAAAAGGTCAACTTGACACAGATCCTTTTTTCTAGAATCCTAAGGGTAAGAGAACGAACGAACAAACTTTATTTTCAAAGAGTTAAGAATTAGGCGAGAAGGCCCGTCTAACATTCTGCCCCTTTCACTCACTTATCTTGTATACTATACCCTGTCATTCCCACATGTTACTTTAAACATTAATTTAAAGGCATACAACATTATAAAGGTAATATAACAGCATACATTGACAGTACCCAATCAAAATCAAAATTAAGTATGTTTTTGTTAAAAACAAACAAAAACGTAATGAAAAGAAAAAGAAACAACAAAGGCAAAAAAGAAAAAAAACCAACGTACAAACAAATACAACACATCTATACAGTTAATCAGACAATAATTAGAGTATAATCACATTAGGGTGGCATAGAATCAGAACTCCTGAAATATGTGAAAAGTCTGCTATTGAGTGAGTAGGGACTTTGTGTTTTTCTTTGCCCTCCCCAACTCAAGAGAATAATCAGATAGAATGAATGAACTTTATCTTCATAGGATTTAGAATTTGGCATGCAGGCCCGTCTATCATTCTGCTTATCCTTTCTCTCGTCTCTCATACTGAATCCATTTATCCTACACATGCATTTTAAATATTATTTTTAAAATATCAAATAAACAAAATAAATGCAATAAAACAAAGTAAAATCCCAACATTGTAACAGTTACACACATGTACAGGACCTCATCATAATCAATAATGAACAGGGCAGAATAATCCTTAAAACATACAAATGATATTAGATAATGATTTGGGTACATAACTAAATTAGGGTGGCATTTAATCTGCACTCATGATATATTTGAAAAGTCTGTGATTGTATGAATATGGACTAAGCGTGCTTTTTAGGTCGTGTGGAAGATTATTCCACAGATGAGCAGCAGAAAAAAGCTCAACACTTCTTAAATAAGTCGAGCCTAGGCTTGGGCACGTGTAATATGTTTAAGCATTGGCTGTGTCTTCCACTGTATTTGAAAATGTGCCACAGATACGTTGGAGCATTCTGTGATAGGATTTTGTGAATGAATTTGGCTTTGTTGAAGAGGAAGCGCTTTCTTAGAGGTAATATTTTAAGATGTTTATATAGATGAACTAGCTGCATTAGGTGTTTGTCAGAAACTAGGCGCACTGCACATTTTTGTAATGTCTCTTTGTGTTATACAGGGAACAGCCATCCAAGATTGTGGACCAATAGTTTAGGCGTGTTTGCATTTGGGATATATAGAACATATTCCTTGTCTCCTTATCTAGAAAATGTTTGATCTTAGCTAATTGGAAAACTTTCTGTGCCGTTTGTTTGGTCAGTGCTAGTACAGGCGAATTCCAACTTAAATGTTGGTCAACTATGAGTCCCAGTGTTTTGTGATCATTTACATTATCAATTATACAATACTTCTAGTGTGTTGCAACTCTTATCACTTGTGTAAATGGTACAGTCATCGGAAAATAGGTTGCAGGATGAGTGCTTGATGTGTAGCGGCAGGTCATTTACGTATACGGCAAGAAGTAGGGTACCTAGAATAGAGCCCTGAGGAACACCAATATCGATAATAGTTGGGTTTGACAAGGAGTTATTATAACACACTGCTTGCTGTCTGTTGGACAGGAATGATTTAATTAATGTCACCAGTTAAAAGTTAATTTTCTTACTTACTTACTTAGTCATTCCCCTTCTACCGTGAGGTGTAGAGGTTTGGAAGAGAGAGTGCCAGACTATCCTATCGGCTGTCTTCCTCCTGGCCTGGTTCCATTCTAGTCCTCGGTCCTTCAAAGATTGTCTAATGTTGTCCTCCCAGCGGACTCTGGGTCGTCCTCGGGGTCTGGATCCTTGGCTCTTGGTTTCCCATGCTTGTCGTGGTATCCGATCTTCTCCCATTCTGCAGACATGGCCAAACCATCTTTAATGGGACTGTTCTACTTGGCTGCAGGGGGTAGGATTTAAGGCCTTGACGTATCGTCTGGTTGCGTATCATGTCTCTTCTTGTTACTTCAACCACCTTCCTCAGAAATCTCATTTCAGAGATTTGGATCTGGCTTTTATGGGTTGTAGTCATTGCCCATGACTCGCATCCATATGTCAAGACTGGGACATAGGTGGAGCGGTATACAGCCATCTTCGTTTTCTTACCAACCTCTCTCTTGCTGAGGAATCCTCGATTTATGGCCTGAAAAAGTCTCCCAGCTGCTGCTTTTCGAGTGGTCAACTCTTCTTTGATGCCTCCCTTTCGGTCTATAATAGCTCTGAGGTATTTAAAGTGGTCGACCTGCTACAGAACCTGTTCTCCCAGATGTCTTCTTTCTTCTCGTGATATCACCATAGATTTTGTTTTAGAGCTGCTTATGACCATCCCTCTCTTCTCCAGCTCTTCCTTCCAGACTTGCAGGTTGGATTGGAGATGTGCCTCTGATTTAGCAATCAGGGCAACATCATCAGCAAATGCCAGCTCCGAAATATAGACCTGTCTCATCTTCCAGTACCAAAAGTTAATTTTCATTGTTTCTAATTTTCTTATTCAAATAATGTGATCTATCATATCAAATGCTTTTCTAAAGTCTACAAAGATTGCTCCACATATGTTATCGTTACTGATGTTGAGGTGCCTATTGTCTATCATCTTAGTTAGAGCTGTGTGGCCTGAATGCTTTTGTCTACATCCTGACTGACCGTCAGTTAGCAAGTCATTGCTAACTAGGTACTGTAGAGAGGTTGAGGGAGACCAAAAAACATGTGGAGAAGGGAATTAGAGACAGACATGAAATGGATACCCAATGGGCTGATCACCCGTTGGCTTGTCACACCGATTACGGAAACAACGGCAGATGGATCTATTTGTTGTTGCCCTAAAGACGCCGCTAGGCGTGATGGGAAACTACAACAGAGAAAATCAATCTGCTGTTGCCCTTAAGACGCCACAAGGCGTGATGGCCTCTGACTGCTTGGTCGGTCTTTGGCTAAGGACGGAAGAAGAAGAAGATGAAATGGATAACGGAAACATGGAAAGGCACTGAATGGATGACACAGGACAGGAAGGCTTAGCATGAACTTGCTGAAAGCCTATGCTCCGCAAGGAGCTGAAGCCAAATATAGACATTAAATCTTGATCTCTTTCAATATTTCTCTTGTCATTCCCAATGCCTCCATGACTTCTATACTTGTTTGCTTGTTTCCATGAAATGGACTTTATTATAGTACATTATTCATTATAACATTTTTACACATACACACACAAAAAAAGCATGAGTATGATGATGAAGATAAAAGTGAGATGAAATAACTAAAAAAAAAAGAAAGAAAGAAAAATTGCTTAATGTTCATACATGACATTTGACTTTTCCCACAGCACATAACAGCTTCTCTGATTGAGAAAAAGGGAAGTGGAAGGAGCTGTCAACCAGTTCAAACAAATAATTGTGAACATATTTCTTATTTCACATCTTATCTGAACAATAAGAGCTAACCTTTTCAAACTGATGGACTCGGAAAATTCCTCTTGTGTCACGTCCATGTGAGCCTGCTTCCTGCCTGAAGCAACTTGAGTAACCCAAGTATCTGACAGGCAAAGACTCTGTTGGGATCCACTCATCACGATGAAATGCAGCAATTGGCTGTTCTGACGTTGCAATTAAGTACTTTTCATCCAAGTCATTCTCATCTTTTTTATCTGATGCTTTGCCAACAACCTGTAAATTACAAAACAGGCAAATATTTTTATTATGGCATTATCAACACTTATCAAATACAAAATAACAAACTATTGCTGTTCTACCAACAATTTTATACTTATTCTTGTCACTTTGTTTCATTCTGTTGATGTAGGGGACCACTTCTGCATGTGCTTTTGTGGTGGTGGTTTCTGTAGTAATGTGTTTTGCAAGATGAGATTGCCAGAGACGTGCACAACCATACTTAGTCACCCTTTATGACATTTTGTGTAGGGTACAGTGGTCCAGTTCTTTGTTCTCTAATACTGACCCCGGTATCCACATGAATGTTCACCAACAATGACAAAATGTAAAATATGAAGGTCATGCTAATTTGACTGATAATAATTCAATATAAAATGTAAACTTTCATTACACTTTCAGAGCAATTAAGAAAAGAAAACATTAATTTTCATTATGTTGTTACTGAAAAACATGAACTGCAAAACTTTTAATGAATCGATTTAAAAAAGGAAAAAAAAGCATTCATTCTAAAAGCAACTTAACAAATAAGAGGTATGTTTTCTTCAATCAATACATTCATGATTCACATATAACAGACACTTCTGTTAATAAATGATTTATTTTCTTCGTATAACTTCTCAGGTCACATATGTTGTCACCACAAGATTATCCTCACATATGCAGCAGAAAGGAAATTTAAACATACTTTCATACAGAAACTAAACTATGAATATCGTCCAACTCTACTACAGTTATGCTTTTATTTTAAATTTCAGAATTTACCGATATGGGTCAACTAACAATTATGAAAATGAGGACTGGAGAAATGAATGGTGTCACTGTATGTTTTTAAGACAACTCTAACAGGCGTATGCTTCGCTGGGAGCAGAGCACATTGAAAAAAATCATACCTTATACAGTTCTTCGTCAAACTGTGACAGCTGGGCAACTTCCTGCATCACCTCCTTGCGCATGAAGAAAGGCGTATATAGTGGTACGTAACCTTTAGTGTGCAACATGGTCATTGCAAGGTTAATTAATGCTTGCTCCATGAAGACTAGTGGACCCTGAAGTAAGAAACTTATTTACTTCATTATTTAATATACAGGGTGCCCATAAAGTCCGTGTGCAGCTTCAAACTTTAATAACTTTGGATGTCCACATGATAGAAGCAACTCTAAATGGCATTTAAAAACATAATTTATCAAGTTTTAACACAATACAGTTCACATTTATAGACTTCAACATAACTGCCACCTTTCGTGACATATTCAGTCTGATTTTCCTACATACAGTTAACCTTTTCTTTTACTGTCACCATTTTCAATCAGGTACAGGATCTAAAAAAAAATAAAAAAATAAAAAATTGACTCAAAATTGATACCACAAACATTAAAAAATGCATAAATTATGCTTTTATATGCTGTTTACAGTGTGCTTCTGTCATGTGTACATCCAAAGTTATTAAATTTTAAAGTAGCACAAGGACCTTAGGGATACCATTATAACTATCAAGGTATGATTGTATTACGATGCGGTTACATTATGCTGAGATTGACAATAGTCTTTAAGTTTGCTTATTTTCTAAGTACAGTTTGGAAACTTGCACCCTGGGACAGTAGTTTTCATTTTCTGTGTTAATGTCCAATCCATATTCATGGCCTATGTTGTTTACTTGCTTCATTAGTTCTCGTAATTCCTGTTCACTTTCAGCTAACAAAACTGTATCATCTGCATATATAAGGTTGTGTGTTGATCTTCCACTGATGTTCTGTCCTGGTATTTCCTGTATCTGTTTTAAACTCTTTGGATTTATTAAATAGGCAGGGGGACAGTAGTCAACCTTGTTTCATGCATTCATAACGCAAGGCTATTTCAAGAAAGACATAGAGAAATGTGATTTTAAAAAGCAGTAATTTTCTAATAATTTTCTTGCCGTCAAAGAGGTTTTAAAAAAAACATAGCAAGAATGAGGCAGCCCCCTAAAACATTCTACCTGGTCTTTAAAATTGATTGCAGTCAAAGGCAAAAATAGTTATAGCAATAAGATGTAGAAAAAGATAAAAAAAAGAAAAAAAAATTATTCAAGGCTCAATACTTTTTCCTTAAATGTTTCATTCTTTTTTTTGTAAACTCCTTCTGCAACAAAAAATAATTTGTCTTCTGTAAACTCCTTTTGCTATAAGTCATTTTCAAAGTCTCATTGTGCCCAATGAACAAGAACAGTACTTCTCTTTCCTCATCCATTTGGTATAGATTTGGAAAAAAGAGGAGAGAAAATGCATGAGCACTGAAAAAGAGCAGATGGTGAGGCTGAAAAGTGGTGGGTATATTTCTGGTCTAGTGGTATTCTCTTGTTTTCTCTCCTTCGCCTTATAGAGTATTTGTTGAACATGGTCATGCACTTGTTTAAACAAAGCATTAAAAATAAAATAGAAAAGAATGTTTATTCTTCCAAGTTTTCATATAAAAATACAATCACTCTCTGAGGTTTATTTAAACAAAACAAAATGAAAACAACCTTTGTACAAACTCAGAAATGCTCAAAGCCTTACCTTTAGGTAGTAACCCCTGCCTCCAGCAGTTACAGCTCCTCTCTCATTGTCTGCACCATCTATCATCACCACGAGATCAACATGCGAGTACTTCTTCCTCATCTGTGTATCACCAAAAGTTCGCTCTACTCCATTGTCATCCTGAAGTTTTAAAAACAATTACATCATTAATAACACAATTAGGCAATGATAAGAATACAGTGAAGTGCACTTAATTCAAACCTGAAGGTGCGTTATCAAAACGTTAGAAATAAAATATATTTGAATTACGTTCAAGAATGGAACTTTCCAATAAGCTGGTTACTTTGTTCGACCAATTTCAGCTGTTGCTGAAAGCCTAATTCGCTTCACATACAGAGTAAATTCCACAATTTCTTAAGTATCTTCTACTGTCTTATAGTTTTTTTTTTAAAACCACTTTAAGACTATTCAACGAAATACCAAAGTCTTTATCTGTTTGCATTTTCGTTGTTTTGCCCTGTTCAATAAGGTGGATGGCATAATTCTCCTACAGACTCTTCACTCTGTAAACTTGTTTAACACTATCCATAATTGGTTTTAATAACTTCTGTAATAAACAAATTTCAATAAATGTAAACATACAGTACTGATAATAAATGTGTCATCATTTATTACACAGTCTGCAATTAAAATCTCTGGCAGAACCCAGCACAGGAAGGCAGGTATAAAATCTAAAATGTAAATCAACTTGGATCCCTTCATGAAAAATGTGAGTTGGTTTTATCCATACGTGAAAGAATTGTACAGAAATTCTTAAGTAGACTCATAGATGTGAATATTAATCAGGCTGACTGCGACTGAGCTTTGCATTTCACATTTCTTTCGTGCACCCAAGCTGATTTTACTGAACATGATGATGGACAGCCCTTCAATTGAAAAAGTTACAAATCAATGGAAGGGACAATTTGCAAACTTCATATTATAAGCCTTGTCAGTAATTAGAGCTTCACATTAAAAACTATATTTATTTTGGTATACACCAACAGAGCTAATGTAGGCGTGTGTTTAAAGCTTCGAAGTAAGTCCAACTTAAAATTATCGCACATTGAATTAAGGGTACTTCACTGTATTATTTTCTCATCTGTGTTTCACTGAATATATGCTCTTTGCTTGTGTCAACCTGAAGTTTTAAAACAATTCTAACATTATTAAAAACGCATCAGATAAGCATGAGCATTCATGCCAACTAGTACAGGTTGCCCATATTCTGTACATTTTTTTTTTTTGTTTCCAGATTTGAACACCTGTACATACTTTCTGTACAGATTTTTTTAAAAACTAATTATCTATATATCTATATCTATATATATATATAAGAGTAAAGTAAAAAAACCTGGATGCCAGAAATCCGGACCACCCAAGAATCCTGACTTTTTTTTAAACTCAAACTTTTTAACATTTCCGGGCTTTTGTGTGCGAGACGTAGTAGAAGCTGTAAGTGTTCCCACCCACAATGCAGCAGACGCATAAGAAGTCGCGGAAATGAATAAATAAATATACTCATTTTGATAAGTGAAGCATTCTTGTACTAGTTAATGAATAAACCAATAAAATTTGCCTGTTCATCTCTTCTTTATTCTTCCTTAAAGTAGAATTTTAAAAGTTCTGCCAGAGAATCTGGACTGACCAAGTCCCAGAGCAGTCTGGATTTTCGGACGTTTACTCTCTCTCTCTTTCTCTCTCTCGAGCGCGCGCACGCACGCGTGCATGTGTGTGTGTGGCAACGCTACATACTGAGTTTCCTATTATATCCAACGTGAAGAATCGTACCTAAAGTGCTCAATGCAAACAAGGAAAAAGCAGTAAACAATAACTTGTGAAAGTATGGGAAAAAAATTATCTTTTATTTTCCTCACAGAACAAAACTGTCATTGCATGGTTATCACTAAAGTTTTTTGTTCAGGTTTTTTGTGTTTTGCACAGGTTTTCCAGATTTGTTTTTCAACTCCAGGGATTGACATGTATGAATGAGTATATTTCTTTCTTGTATCTGTATCACCAAACATGCTCTCTATGTTACTGTCATCCTAAAATTTTAAAACAACTGCTGCATTATTAATAAACTAGTGTAAAAGCCCGTCATAAGACGGGAATTAAATTCAAAAGCACCAATACCTAATGGCAATTTTAATTTTACTTATTCAAAAGTATTTAAAAAAAAACCACTGTGCATCACCACAGTACATGAAATATGTAGCAGCAGCAAGGATTCCAATGTGTGTATACAGGATCACACATTCTATAAATATTTTTGTGCACACCATCATTTGCGCATTCTACAAATAAGTATTACTATTTTCGGGAGAGTACATATAAGAGAAACAATACAATTCATGTCTAACTTTCAACCACAGTTGCATCCCTTGGCATTACTGACAGACAAAGCTGGGATTTTATAAATATTGATAGGCTTAAATTATTCTATAACACTGCTATGCAGTTTTGGAGATTTTGTTTGTTTCTATTACTAAGACATAAAAATGAATAAGAAGAAGACAGAGAAATACCTATATAAATGACCCCATGTCATGGTAGGAGATTAAAAAAAAAACCATCTGACTCAAGTCACCAGAAACTACAAAACACACACAGACAGGATCACCAATGCAGTCATCATCATCCTTCATCATCATCCTTTGTGCTTGTTATGCAGCATGGAGCCACCACTGTAGTTGATCAACTTGCAGGAAGCCTGCACCAAGCATTCATATTCTCCTGTAGTTGTGGTTTCTCTAGCAATTTATTTTACATGCTGAGGTCGCTAGCCCCATACACACCCTTATATCAGTCACTTTGTTCAACATCCCTAAGGGTACAGTAGTCCTATTATGTCTTCAGAAGCCCCCAGGAACTGCACAGTACTTCATAATAACATAATCATTAAACAGTTATAAGCCACACTGCAAACACTAGTAAACAGTTTTTATACTGCATGAAACTGTTATATTTAGCTGAAACAGATTACATTTGACCCAGGTCATAAAGTTTGTTCGTTTCTCAGTACCTCATTGTTGCTGACTATGCACGAGTCATGCAGCAGATTCCCTATCTCCTTCAGAGCCTCATTCCTCTCCTTCTCGTGCTCCAAGAGTTTGCTATTATTGCTTTTCAAGTTCTCATCTATTTCCTGGCTAAGCCGCTTTATCTGGGTCACTGTCAATGTCTGCGGACACATTTACATCAGTTGATAACAAAATAAATAAAAATGTTAATATAAATATGTATGTGTGTGTGAGAGACAAAATAGAAGTCAGTGGAACCATCCACAGCACTTCCACTTATGAGAAGTCTGCTCAAAAGTGGATATTTTATGGTCATAATCAGAAATAACACTTTAAGTAATTATTTTAATCCTTATACATTTCATTTTTCTAAAAATTAACATGCCTGCGTCTCTTCTGTTTTTCAAAACAATTTAACAAAAGTAGAAAGTGTAGTGTCATATTATTTATAGTACCAAAACATTTAAAGTCTAAGTGCCCTATCTGACTAATCTCAAACCTTCAGAGTATAATATGGTTAACAGACAATTTGCATCACAAGAGATGCTGTACATTTAGTTTAACTATCAACTGGTGAGAAATGTAGTGAAACATTTTTATATTTCATGACTCTTCAACAGATGGCCACAAGCATGGTTCTATGACCTGACATGCTCGTACAGACGTAACAGTCTGTTCCCACCATATGCTCTGATCTCACAACTTGAGGTAATTGTTTTTTGTCTGGCTGACAGTCGTCATTCATAACAGCATGAACAATGAACTCTTGTGGGCCAATGTTCAGTTCGCAATTGACTAAGCATGTGGCAGTCTTGCAGGATGTGTTCGGCTGTCTGTGCTGCCTGTCCACACGTACATAGGGGTGATGGGACCAATCTCAGTCTGTATAAGTGACTGTTCAGTCTGTTGTGTCCTGTTCTCATACGGAACAGGATCACCTGTTTTGCTCGATCAAGATATTGATAGTTGTCTCTTTGTTGATCAATTTTCCTGATGGCCTTGATAAGGGTCTTCTTTTCCTGGAATGTGATTGTTTGTTCTTTTTGTTCCTGTGTTGCTCCCTCTTTTGCTAACATATCTGCTCTCTCATTTCCTGGTATGCCACAGTGTGATGGTATCCACTGTAGCACTACCCTTCTTTTGATATTTACTTCGCATAGGACTTTGTTTAATTCTGGCAGTTTATCACTGTTGAGGGCTTGCAGAACTGACATTGCATCGGTAAGGAATACAACCTGCTGACATTGGCTTATTGTGTTATTTATTATTCCTGCAGCAATGCTTATGGCCTGTACTTCAGCAGCATAGTTTGAACAGAATATTCCAGTAGGTGAACAGGTGGATTCATTTTCTTTTTCTTTGTCTGGATAGACCACATAAACTCCTGCGCCTCCGTTCTTCACTGCTCTGGTTGCAGATCCATCAGTATATACTTGGATCCATGCTTCTCTGGGGTATAGTTCTTCAATCATGTCACATGCTGCTATTTTCCTTTGGAGAGTATTTAGCTCTCCCATGGGGCAGGTGGTAGTTATGGAGGTCTTAATACTGAAATTTTGATGTTGTTCCCATGGGGTTGGGAGGAGTGTGGGAGTTATTTCCTTAGTGATGTCTGGTAGTTCATCCTTGTATGTTCTAATTAGTTTTTTGGACCGATGCACAAAACTGCTTCTCTTCAACCTCCCACTGGCTAAATCTCCAAATCTAGTTTTCATTGGATGTGCGGGCATGTTCTTGTACTTTTTCTGCTTGGATCAGGGTCTTAGTGTCTCGTCTGTATAATAAAGGTGGAATGCCTGTGATTTTTTCCATTTCATTTATTGGTGTGGTCTTCATGGCACCCGTGATCAACCTAAGCGCTTGATTTTGTACTTTATCTAAGGCTTGTAGGTGTGATTTGGCTGCTGTAGACCATGCTGCTGATCCGTACTCTAATATAGGTCTTATTGCACCTGTATACACTTTCTTTAGTGTTGTTTCGTTAGCTCCCCAACTTGATCCAGCTATTTTCCTCAGTATGGAAAGTTTTCTTCTCGCTTTAGCCTCTGTTCTCTCGATGTGGTGCCTCCATGTCATTCTCTTATCTAATGTAATGCCCAAGTACACCGGTTCCTCATCTGTTTGGACATGTATATTTCCAAGTCGTATCTCTCCTGCTTTGTCTTTGTTGGAGAGCGTGAAAAGTGTTGTTGATGATTTTTTCAGCGTTGATCTGCACCATCCATTTCTCTGCCCATGCTGCTATGTTGTCTGCTGCCCTTTGTATTCGCTTATTAGCGATAGTTAGATGTTCTTCTACACACCACACCACCAAGTCGTCAGCGTATAGGGCAGCTCTCACACCTTGTGGCAGATCGTGGATGAGGTCATTGATGAATACAAGGAACAGGGTGGGAGACAATACTGAGCCTTGAGGAACTCCATGTTTTAGGAGGATTTCTTGCTGTTTGTGACCTTCCATAGTGACTCTTGCTTTCCGATTGTGTAGGAACGACTGGATCCATTTTCTCATATTACCCTTGATTCCGTTCCTTTGCAGTTTTACTATTAACCCGTCTTTCCATACTTTGTCAAAAGCTTTTTGGAGATCTATCCATAGGGTAAAGACTTTTCTCTTTTCTTGGAAGGCATCTTCAACGATCTGTGACAGGTGTGTGATTTGGTCTTCTGTGCTGCTGCACTCTCTAAACCCTGCTTGTTCTGGCACTAAAATTTTCTAGTGTTCTACGGATTCCAAGTACCATTTCATCTTCTGTTGATCATCCTCTCCATTGTCTTACATACACAGCTTGTTAGGCTTATTGGTCTGTAGCTGGTGGCCTTCCTGTTGTCTTTTCCTTTCTTTATGATGGGACACATGAGCGCCTCTCTCCATATCTGTGGCACACTACCTGTCATACAACTGTAGTTGTATATTGCAACAGTTTGCTCATTGCTGATACTATCACTAGAGTGTGTTTTTAGCATTTCGTTGGTTATACCATCCGGGCCCTGGTGATTTCTGTCTTTAAGTTTCCACACGGCTGTTTTTTAAAGCTAAGTCCATAATTGAAAGGTTTGGACATAAAAGTCCGGGACTGTTTCCATTAGTTATCTAGTTGTGGATTATTTCTTGACGAATGTTGTCGTTGTTCTGCGTAAATTGACGGAGGGAGATGTTACTTGTTGATTTCTGTAGGATTCCGCAAATATGTCTGCTGCTTGTTTGTGGATATATATAAGTTTCCCTATACATTTAACTGCATCGTCTAGTGTAATGGTTTGTCGTTGAGAAATTGTTATCGTCTATTCAATTGTTTAGTGAGTTTCCACAATTTCTCCCTTCCTTTTCAAGGTTTAGTTTATATGTTTTTTTCCTCCAGCTTCTCCTCTGGGATCTTCTAGCTTTCCTTTAATGAATTTTGCTTTTGCCTTTTGTAGCATGATATGGTTCTGTTGGGATGGTTGTACCTCTGCAGTGTGTCTTGCTTTTTTCATATGTTCCTGTTTGTTTTGTAGTGCGTTGGACCAACATGGTACACAGCTCTTCCTCGCTCCTCTCGGTATTGTCTCCTTTGCTGCCTTGAGCACTCCATTACCAAAATCCCAGATGACTCTGTCAATGTCTCCGTCCAGTACCTTAATATCTTTTGTAAGCAGATTTGCTCTGTGTTGATAAATGCACCAATTTGCTTTTTTATAATTCCATCTTCGCTGACTTGGACTTTTATTACCTGTCCTATTAATTTTGACGAATACAGGATGCAGATCACTTCCACCGACACGTTCTCCCATTTCCCTTTCCACTATCCCAGCCAAATCAGGTGTGCAGAATGCCAGGTCTGGAGTAGAGGTGCTATGCCATCTTCTGGAGTAAAAGGTTGGAGGATCATTAGGGTTGTTTAGAAGGGTTAGGTTATTGTCGTCTTGCCAGTTTTCTATCTCTTCGCCCCTTCTATCTAGCTGGTTGTATCCCCAGCTTTGGGAATGGCTGTTGAAGTCTCCCACCGCTATGAAGTTGCCAATGGGGACATCTATGCTAGTCATGTTCAGTGGTATGTCATTGGGGCAGTAGAATTCTAGGAGATCCAGTTCCAGAGTGTTATGTTTTAGATGGATTACTTGGTATTCTGCACCTTCTTTATATGTCTTGGATTCTATAGCGTTGAGGTTATTCCTTATCAGTGTTAGTATGCCACCCTTCTTCCGATCTTTTCTGTCAACTCTGAAGCATTGATAGCCCCGTATCTAAAAATGTTTTCCTTCCTGTAGGTGGGTTTCTTGAATGCAGCAAATGCTAATTTCTTACCGAAATAGGGTATTCTCTAGTTCAGTCTTTTTTGTTGTTGACTCCCTCTGCATTTTCCAATGCATGACATTCAGAGGGGCCGTCGTCTATCTGGTTGTTGGCCAGTTACTTTCTCCTTCCGCCTCCTGGCTCCATTTGGCGGACTAAGGAGACCTCCAGTAGCTGAGGGTGGATTCTGTCGAGGCTCAGAATCCGGCACTGCTCCTGCCTGGAGGGACTTCACAGGGCGAGCACCATAACGATAATTTTTTGACATCTGTTGTGTAGACATATTAAACCAAAGCGGGTTGCATGGTACCATGGTTGCTGGTGCGCCTCCTGGCCTGGTACATCTGACTTCAGCACCTGTTTCTTAAGGCAGAGTGTGCTCATGCCTCCCCCTCTGGCTGGGGGGATTTGATTTTGCCTTTACCTCGTTTGCTGTCCCATCTTGCCTCCCGCTGGGGTTGATACCCAACCTTCGGCAAGATTACTGGGTATAACGGGGTCCACCACGAGTAGGTGAGGTAGACTTGGGCAGGAGAGGCTAAGAGACATGTTGAGTCTTGTATTGCGCATCACTGCCCCATTTGGACCCCAATGTTAGAACTAAAGTCTACCATCTGGAACACAGATGAGCATATTATCGACCATTCATTAAAAAACTACAAGCAATCATGGTCACGGTTATGGGGTCTTCTCAGGCACTTAGGACAGAACTTAGCTTAAGTATAGTGCAGTCTGAATAAGCAGAAGTTTTACTTATCAAAAGCGAGCTTCAAGATGAATGTTTTACGTTCAGAATCAGAGTTTAAAAAAAAAAACGTTATTACTAAAATGACCGGTAAAAATGCTTCAGTTTTTTATTTACTTTGCATACCGACTTATATTTACTTAGATACATTCATTTACTTAATAATGCCCTTTGCTATCAACATCTTCTAGCCCTTTTTCTCAGTAGCAGTTCTCAGGATTATGATCAATTGCTTTAGGGAATCTTCCTTTGAGAAAAAAAAAAAAAATAAAGACAACAATAATTTATGCACTAAAATGTAAACCTTTAACGAGTACTGCAGATGTTTCTAATAAATGCTGAAATGTTTCACAAAGATTAACATACTGCCAGTTTCTCCTGGGTTAGGTCATCTATGTTGTTCAAGATCTCAGGTGGTACATTGTCATCTTTGCCCACTTGTTCTTTTCTCTGTGGGCAAAAGAAATATTTATGAACTAAAAATTAAACAATTGTAACAAATAATATATGAAAAACATTATTACAAGAACTATATACATTTTTTGTGTGGTGAAATTCAATGATACAAATTACCAAAACAGTCTTCTGCAATTTCTCAACAAATCAGTAATTTACTAATTACAAACCACTTACTTTCATTTTGTCACCAATCTCTTTGCTGCACAAATTCTTCAGCTTGTTGAGTAAATCAGCCCTGAAGCGCACTGAAATATAGCAGATTTCCTATATCACGACCAAGATTTTGACATGTCATTCCACAAAGGCAACACAGACTATTGACAAATGATCACCAGGTCAAGTAGACTAAGTACTTGGAAGATATATGGCACACTGGATTAGAGGGTTCTAGAAAGGTGTTGCAAGGGACAATGAGGTGTTGCAGAATTTTGAATAATTAATAAGTTTGAAGTGGTTCACAAGACTACTTTTTGACACAGCATCCCAGAATTCAAGACATATGAGGAACCCTGCTGCAACAAACCTGCACTTTGCAAATTCAAGCAGTCCTTTAAAATATTAGAAATAGCTTTTTCAGAGAGATGTACTGGGTTACACGGCCAACACCTAAATGAGGTGATGTTATGTGGAAGGATAGTGTTTCAATTATATGAGTGCCTAATATGTTGCTTTCCCCTTTGTTGTCCAGTGTGCTGTATGTCTTCTCTGTGCATAAAATTTACTTATCATATGGTGATTGATGTGAAGAAGAGAATAAGAATAACCAAAACCACATTCAACAACATGAGACATAAATATCCAAACAAATAACAACAACATGAGACATAAATATCCAAACAAATAACAACAACATGAGACATAAATATCCAAACAAATAACAACAACATGAGACATAAATATCCAAACAAATAACAAGAACATCACAAATGACGGTCAATAAGTGTTACATACACACATTCTGTAATGCAACTGATATGCTATTCAGATGCCTGAAATGTAGAAAAGTAGACACAGCTGGCCATGTGTCCCTAATAGCTATTAATACATCGGTGTTGTTGTATAATGATTAAAATATCAGTGAGAATTTCATTACAGAACGTTATGAATATCCAAAGCGTTTGAGAAGTATGACTGTGGTTGAAAGAAAGCACGTCAGTAATAGCTTTATATGGATTTGCTGAGTTCGTGGGTGGGTTAGTGTTTTTCCTTTTATGCAATCACTTCTGTTGTTCCCCTATTATACAGTATAGGTCAGTCCACACAAGACAAAGACCTTAATACTGTGTCTAGTGAATGATAGAAGACTAAGAACAGTAAGTACAGGACAGATGGTAGGTTTTGGTATTGTATAAACATTTTGGTATTGTATAAACAACAGAAGTGATTGCGTCATTAATAGGCTGGACTGCCCATGGTAAACTTCCCGTGTTATGTGTTGCGGGTCGCACTAGTGACCCGTCAACGTTTGGTGATGCCTAGATGGCAGGGAGAATAGTGTGATTCGCTTGCATAGCTAGGCGGGGTTGTCGCACGGAAGGTCCTGGGTAAGCCACTCACGTCTGTTGTTTTTCTGTTGTCTAGTTTTCTACTTCTTTATTTCTTACGAGTGCCTGAAAACATACCTTTATGTTTGTCTAATATTTATTTACTGTTTACAGGCCTCGGGTTTCCCTTCCTTATGTGTTATAAATGTTTATACAATACCAAAACCTACGATCTGTCCTGTACTTACTGTTCTTAGTCTTCTATCATTTACTAGACACAGTTTTAAGGTCTTTGTCTTGTGTGGACTGACCTATACTGTATAATAGGGGAACAACAGAAGTGATTGCATCATTAATAGGCTGGACTGCCCATGGTAAACTTCCGGTGTTATGTGTTGCGGGTCACACTAGTGACCCATCATCGAAGCATCATTTTTGGTGATGCCTAGATGGCAGGGAGGATAGTGTGATTCGCTTGCATAGCTAGGCGGGGTTGTCGCACGGAAGGTCCTGGGTTCAAGTCCTGGGTGAGCCACTCATGCCTGTTGTTTTTCTGTTGTCTAGTTTTCTACTTCTTTATTTCTTACGAGTGCCTGAAAACATACCTTTATGTTTGTCTAATATTTATTTACTGTTTACAGGCCTTGGGTTTCCCTTCCTTATGTGTTATATCAATAGACAGCTGGGCTACATGTTTGCATCTTTTATTCATTGTTTCTACCTATTCAGATACTAGACAATATTTATAACAACCTTTTATTACATAATTCAGAAAATGGCCAGTGATCCTCAACTAGATTAGACACAAACTGCCATGTTGCTGACGTGGCTATCAATACGGCCTCAATGTTTGTCAAACATTGTTCTTTAATAAGCTCGAAATAGGCTTTGGGTTAGAGGATTGAAATGAAGCACAGTGGGCCGTTTGTTCGATAGGGTTTAAAAAAGATTTCAGAGACGCAGCAAAAAGGGGTACGGTTAAGCATCCTAATTGTGATGTATTGAGTATTAGTTTCGACATTTACAATGACCAATACTAGGGGAAGCTACGCTGGCGGACGGCAATAGCAGCGCGAGAAATAAAGATGTTAACTGTTGACGTCTCGTTTTGTTTCATGTTGTTATAACTGACAGTGTATAACGTGACATGGTGTCAGAATATTACCCATGTCGCCAGTACATCGATATTAGTGCAAAACAAGATCGGCCTAAGTATCAGTAAACCTGCATTTCCATCTACAAAGATAACACATGCTACTAGACCTAACTTCGATAACAAGCGTATATTAACGCCAGTTCATCGTCACTAACAGGTAAGTAATGGTCACGGGGTTTACCTTTGAACAGCCTCGGATTGACTGGCAGGCTCAAGACCTGCACCAAGAATTCCAACACTTTAAAAGCCACGTCGAATTTGTTTTAGAAGGACCGCTAGCACAGACTTCAGAAAAACACAAATGCGGGTGGCTTGGCACTTGGGTAGGCGAACAGGGATGAGAAATTTACAAAACGTTCACTTGGGTGGAGGGAGAAAAAGACAAATTTGATGTGGTCATGGAAAAATATGAAAAATATGTACAGCCTCGGAAAAATAAACGCATTGCTCGACACAAACTGAAGCAAAGAAAACAATTACAAGGGGAAGGGTTTGACAACTTTGTAAAAGACCTGAGACTCATTCTCCTAGACTGTGACTACACAGACCCAGATTGACTCAGTAACTGATGGCGTAGTCGATATACGACTACAAAAGAAACTGCTAGATAGAGGAGAAAGTCTAACTCTATCTAAAACGTTAGAAATAGGGCAGCAACATGAACTTTCACAAAGACAGCTAAAACTAGTTTGAGAAAGTGAAGTGCAGACTTCGATGATACAGAAAGTCTCCAGGAAAAATTATCAAGACCGCCAAATCTAGAAACCCAAAAGCAACCAGCAGCCTGTGGTTACAAAACAAGAAAGAACTTCACAGCACCTAGATTGCCAAAGATGCGGGTTTTCCACTCGACATAATGTATGTCTGGCCATCAATCAACATGCAATTTTTGCAATAAAAAAGGGCACAGGAAAAAATGTGCAGACTAATGCAAAAAGCCATCAATATGGTACAAGAAGACTACCAACAACACACATCAGAAGAACCTATTGAATACGTAGATATTAATTCACTCAAAGATATTATTCAGGCAGATAAATGGAAAACCAAACTAAGCATAAATAGAGCAGACATATATTTCAAAATTGACACAGGTGCACGGTGCAATATAATAACTCTAAAGGATTTTTGCAGGATCCGAGGGCAACCAAAAGGAAGAGAATCAAGGAAAATTCTCAGAACCTAGTCAAATTACACTGACAAACAACATTTTTCTTTCTTATATAAGAATAAGTGTTCTTAGGTCAGTTTCTTGCGCTGATTTCAAATTTGAAATCCGTTTATCTCTATCACATCGGGTTCTTAAGATATTTGTGAATAAATATATTTTTGGGAAACCGTTATTTGCTCCGTTTCATTTTTTACTATATAACTTATTAAAAATTAATAAAATGCAAAATAATTCTACTTTTTATACTGCTAAAAGATGCATGACATATGTTACGCTATTTTTCAAATAGTTACTGTATTTTGAAATAATTCTGAGCGAAATATGGCTTCTAGAAGTTTTAGAAATTCAGCTGATCTGTTCTGTTACGTCTGCGGATATTTTACCGATCGTGTTCACCAGAAAAACTTTACACCATTATTAAAGAAAGCATATGAACTTTATTTCGATTCGAAAGTTGATGATGCAAATAAATCTTGGAAGTCAAATGCAGTTTGTTCGACTTGTGCAAATACATTGGCAGGTTGGTTACGAAAATCGCCGAAGCATAAGTCGATGCCTTTTGGAGTGCCAGTAATATGGCATGAACTGACAAATCACGCTACTGATTGTTACTTCTGCTTGACAAATATCCATGGTTTCACTTTTAAAACTAGAAAGTCTGTGGTTTATCCAAATATTGAATCGGTTTCGAAACCAGTGCATCATGATCCAATCACGTGTCCGATCCCAGTTCCACCAGAACAATATCCGTTGGACGTGAATGAACCATCAGAAAGTGATAGTTTACCTGCTTTAGAAACTAATTCTGACTCGGATTATATACCGGTGAATGATGATGTTCACTTAATTAACCATTCAGAACTTTCAGATCTAATACGTGATCTCGCTCTTACCAAAGGACAAGTGGAATTACTCGGTTCGCGACTCAAAGAATGGAATCTTTTAGCGCCCAATACTCCGATGTCTAAATTTCGTCATAGACACAGAGAACTTGTTCAATACTTTGAGATGGATGATGACATTTGCTATTGCAAAGATGTAAACGGTCTAGTGGTGCACCTCGGTCATGAGCAAATAGTCAACGAATGGCGACTTTTCATCGACTCTTCCAAGACTAGTCTAAAAGCCGTGTTATTGCATAACGGAAATTTATTGTCATCAATTCCAGTCACCTACTCTGTTCATATGAAAGAAACTTATGACAATATGGCTATACTTTTGGCAAAAATAGAGTACAATGACTACCAATGGCGGATTTGTGGAGACCTAAAGGTCATTGCAATTCTCACGGGCATGCAGACTGGGTATACTAAATTTTGTTGCTTCCTATGTGAATGGGACAGCCGCAACAGACAGGAACATTATGCAAGAAAGGTGTGGCCTAACAGGGATCGTATGCAGCTCGGGCATAAAAATGTAATACACGAGCCATTAGTTAACAAAGACAGCATCATTTTACCACCTTTACATATAAAGTTGGGGCTCATGAAGAATTTCATAAAAGCGTTAGATAAAACGAGCAAAGCTTTCACTTATCTTTGAGAAAAGTTTCCACAAGTTAGCGATGCAAAGATAAAGGAAGGTATCTTTGTAGGACTTCAGATTAGGAAAGTTATTGCAGACAAACAATTCGAGAACTTGTTACATGGTAGTGAACTTCGCGCATGGATGGCATTCAAATCGATTGTCGATAACTTTCTGGGAAATCACAAATCTGTCGACTATGTGCATATTGAAAAGCAGTGCATAGATGCATACAGAGTTATGGGCTGTAACATGTCCCTCAAAATCCATTTGCTCGATTCGCATCTTGACTTTTTCCCTGACAACCTTGGCGAAGTCAGCGATGAACATGGAGAACGATTCCATCAAGATATCGCCGTAATGGAGTCACGTTATCAAGGAAGGTGGAGTGTGACCATGCTTGCCGATTATTGTTGGATGCTTCATCGCGATGTACCACATGCCATTCACCGACGAAAGTCGACTGCAAAGAAATTCAAGCCTACATAACTGTTATACTTCTTGTACGAATGATGTTGTAATACTGTATGCGTTGTTAAAAAACTTCAATTGCGTATTTCTAGAGATCCCGACCTGATAGAGAAAAACGGTTTGCAGATTTAAAAACAGTGCATTAAAATTGACCAGAAAAACATAGAAATGTTAGAGAAAGAAAAAAATTTTTTTTTTTTGTTAGCCAGTGTTATCTAATCAAGCCCATAGCCGCTGTCGACCTGCATATTTCTTGCAAAAAAACAGAGACTGTTTCAGAATTCCTAATAGTAAACATAGACCAAGAAAATATACTCTCTGGAGACACAGCTGAGAAACTTGGTCTCATCTGTCGCACTAGTACTATTGGCTTAGCAAGAGAGTTTCCAGAATTAGCAAAGACTACAGGATTACTTCCAGGAGAAATAGATCTCACAATAGACCCAGAAGTAAAACCAGTAGTACACGCAACCAGGAAACAACCAGTTGCTTTACGAGAAAAAATCAAGCTTAAAACATGACATGTTACAACTGATCCACCAAACACACTTGGGAATTGTAAAGTGTAAACAACGACCACGAGAAGTGCTTTATTGGCCTCAAATGAATGCTGACATAGAAGAACTGGTGAAGAATTGCTACAAATGTGCAGAAAATTGTAGAAGCCCACCCAAAGAACCTTTAATCCCCACACCACATCCAGAGCTCCCATTTTCTGCAATTTCAATTGACATTTTTGACTTTGAGGGTATCCAGTACTTCATGATAGTTGATTATTATTCAAGGGCCATTCAGGTAGAAAAATTGCCAAGTATGAGATCCTCGGCTGTGATTGAAGTGCATAAAGGTCTTCAGCATCCATGGAATACCAAGTAAAATAAGATCAGAATGTGGCTCACAGTTCACAAGCACAGAATTCCAACAGTTTTGTCGTGACTACCAAATCAGCCAAACTACGGCATCTCCACACTTTCAGAGTTCAAATGCACTTGCAGAAAGATACATTCAGACAACCAAATGACTGGTTAAAATCAATAGAAAAGTACTTAGCTCTCCTGGACTATAATACAACTCCCCTGGAAGACATTGGGTTGTCACCTGCACACTTGCTCCTGGGCAGAAGACCAAGGAACTTACTACCTGCCCAAATTGCCATTATGAAAAATATTTTGACAGGCGAGCACAAAAACAACACTACTTTTACAACAGGACAAAGCCTCCCAGCTCTCAGTCAGGGACAGACAATGAGAATGAAGCCATTTTCAGCAGGTGGATGCCAGGAACAGTTCTTACTAAACATGATACACCACATTCATATGTAGTAATGTCAAATCACACTAACTACCGATGCAACCAGAGACATTTGATCCCAGTACCACCTGGGGCTAATAATCATCCAATCAGGGCAGAGGGACCAGTGGGTTTCCATGACGATGACAGTGAAACCATGGAGGACACTCCCGATGAACAGCCCAGTACACCAGACGCAGAGGGGCCCGCAGAATTAGTGCCCAGAGGGGCAACAGGGCCTACAGAGGACACAGTGGGTCATCGGGTTACCCGGAGTGAAAGAGTAATTAGGAAGCCAGCGAGATACCAAAACTGAATGAGTGAAGGGTTTAAATTCTTGGGGAAGGGAAGATGTGATGTATTGAGTATTAGTTTCGACATTTACAATGACCAATACTAGGGGAAGCTACGCTGGCGGTCGACAATAGCAGCGTGAGAAATAAAGATGTTAACTGTTGACGTCTCGTTTTGTTTCATGAATGTTCTGTTATAACTTACTGTGTATAACGATTTACTGGGATGACATCAAAGAAGAAGCCTACTGTGTTTAATTTCAACCGAGTTAGGCTATAGGTCATTTTTTTTTCGAAAGAACACGGCGAACGTATTAACTCTTAGTATCCGGCTCGCTCACCCGTGTGTTACCGGGGCCCGAAAGGGGAGCAAAGAATAGTAACACTGTCCCCCACCAAGCATGTCGTAAAAAGTGACTAAGGAGGGTTGGGCATGGGGCCGGTTACACCATCCTGTAAAAAAAATTTAAACCACAAAAAACTTCAACAAATATGGACAAGTCAAATAAAGAAAATAAAACACAGCCATCCAAGACAGGGGAAGGTCCTCTCGCGGGGAGGCGTATGATGCAACACAGAGAAAGCCGAAAGGAGTCTGTGTTGCTGACTAACCTTCTTTCTTCTAGGAGAACTTCCAGATTTGGCACCTGGAATGTTCGGACATTAAACGAACAAGGGAAAGTGGCGCAAGTAGCAGCAGAAATGAGGGAATACAAAATCGAGGTTCTGGGAATGTGTGAAACAAAGTGGAAGGGGGTAGACAGGAAGAAACTCATCACAGGTGAATTGGTGCTGTCCTCAGGACATGAAGACGAAAGTTCACACCACAGTGAAGGGGTAGCTCTTATGTTATCTAAAGAAGCACAGAAAGCACTAATTGAATGGGAAGCTGTTGGACCCAGAATAATAACAGCTTCTTTCAAAACAGCTAAAAAGAAAATTCATGTAAATGTCATCCAATGTTATGCACCAACTAATGACAAAGAAGAGTCTGTGAAAGAAGCATTTTATACTAAACTACAAGAAATTATGGATAAAGTAAAAAGAAGAGACATCACAATTTTGATGGGTGACATGAATGCAAAGATAGGTACAGTCAACACTGGATTTGAAGAAGTCATGGGAAAACATGGGCTAGGAGTAATGAATGAAAATGGAGAGCTATTCGCAAACTTCTGTGCTTCATATCAACTGGCTATAGGAGGAAGCATGTTTCCACATAAGAGAATACACAAGGCAACATGGATATCACCAGACCATAGAACAGAAAATCAGATTGATCATATATGCATAAACAAGAAGTTTAGATCATCATTGCAGGATGTAAAGGTATATAGAGGAGCAGATGTGGCATCAGATCACCATCTTCTGATAGCCAAAGTAAAAATGAAACTCAAGAGATATGCAACTATGCAAAATTATAGACAACAGTTTAATGTAGGACAGCTAAGAAATCAAGAAACAAGAGACAAATTTGCGGTCACAGTATCCAACAAATTCCAAGTGCTCCAACAGCTGGAAGATGTAGAGAATACAGAAGACTATTGGCAGCAGGTCAAAACAGTATGGAAGGAGACATGTGAAGAAATACTGGGGAAAAGGGAAAGACAACAAAAAGCATGGATAACAACAGAAACCATCAATAAGATAAAAGACAGAAAAAACAAGAAAGCAGAGTTAAACACAAGCAAAACTAGAAGCTCCAAAGCCAAGGCTCAAGAAGTGTACACAGAAGCAAACAAAGAAGTAAAAAGAAGTATCAAAAGAGACAAGAGGAAGTATATTGAGGAGTTGGCAAGAGAGGCAGAAGATGCTGCAGCCAAAGGAAATATGAGAGAACTGTATAGCAGTACAAAGAAGCTAACAGGGAAATACAAGCAAACAAGTTGCCTCATAAAAGACAAGAATGGGAAACTGCTCAGCAATATACAAGAGCAAATGAAGAGGTGGACAGAATATTTTGGGGACCTTCTCAATAGACCAGCTCCACAAAACCCGCCGGACATCCAGCCAGCAGAAGAGCTACAAATTAACGGTGAAAGACCAACGAAGGAAGAAATAAAGAAAGCCATAAAGCTTCTAAGAGAGGGAAAAGCGTCTGGACCTGATGGCATTACAGCAGAGGCCATCAAAGCAGATATCGACACGGCTACAGAGATGTTATATAAATTACTTGGTAAAGTCTGGGAAAAGGAAGAGATACCAGCAGAATGGAAGGAAGGATATCTGGTTAAGTTGCCTAAGAAGGGAAATTTACAAGAGTGCACAAATTATAGAGGAATAATGTTACTATCAGGGCCAGGAAAAGTATTAAACAGGATTATCCTTGAGAGATTAAAAGAGTCCATAGACAAGAAACTGAGAGATGAACAAGCAGGTTTTCGACAAAACAGATCATGTACAGACCAGATAGCCACTTTGAGAATAATAGTTGAACAAAGTCTGGAATGGAATTCACCACTATACATCGGATTTGTGGACTACGAAAAGGCATTTGACAGTGTAGACAGAGAATCACTTTGGAAATTGATGAGGCATTATGGAGTTCCCCTGAAGATCATTAATTTAATAAAGAAAACATATGAAGACATGACATGCAGAGTTCTTCACGAAGGACAGCTAACAGAACCGTTTGGGATAAGAACAGGAGTGCGACAGGGATGCCTCTTGTCTCCATTTCTTTTCTTGCTGGCAATAGATTGGGTTATGAGATCATCGACAACACACAACAGAAATGGAATCCAGTGGACTCTGACTAAGCAGTTGGATGATCTGGATTTTGCTGATGACTTGGCTCTTCTGTCCCATAACCGTAATCAGATGCAGGACAAATTGAAAACACTCGAGGAGAGGTCACAGCAATTGGGTCTGAAAATACACAGGGAAAAGACAAAAATAATGAGAATAAATGCAGGTAATGATAACAGGGTTGAACTTGAAGAAACATCAATTCAAGATGTAGAATCATACACATATCTTGGCAGCAATATAGACAAAGTTGGAGGGACAGACAGCGATATCAAAATAAGAATACAAAAGGCAAGAGGAGCTTTCATTGCATTGGGAAATATATGGAGATCAAGAGAAATCGGATCCAACACGAAAATAAGAATCTTCAACTCAAATGTGAAGTCAGTCCTATTGTATGGCTCGGAGACATGGAGAACAACAAAGACAACAACCAAAAAGCTACAGACTTTCATAAATGGGTGCTTGCGTAGAATAGAGGGATTAAAATGGTATGACAAGGTTACCAACGTGGAACTGATGACAAGAACTAGACAAGTGCCAGTGGAACACGAGATGAGAAGAAGACGATGGCGATGGATAGGACACACACTGAGGAAACCTGTTGATAGCATTACAAGGCAGTCCTTGTTCTGGAACCCCCAGGGCAAGAGAGGCAGAGGAAGACCAAGAAGTACATGGAGAAGAGAGTTGGAAACAGAGGTGAAAATGATGAGGAGAACATGGAAAGAACTTGAGATGATGGCACGGGACAGGAGGACTTGGCATGTGTTTGTTGAAGGCCTATGCTCCTTTGGGAGTGGAGGGTTATGAATGAAATCCGGCTCGCCCCGTGAAGTGGAGCGTATTTGGTACCAAATATACGGCTCGCCCCGTGAAATGGCTTTTGACATGAAGTCTCTATCGGCAAAGAGTTAATGAAAAATTGTCTATGTTTTATCCAATCCAACATTTATAGTCACTTCCTGTATTCAATTGTTTACAAATATTAGCGTGGTGTATTTTTTTGATGAGTTATTAAGTTCGATTTTTAGTGTTTTGTTCGGTTGTTGATCGTAAACAAATTTGTTCTAACCAAAATGGCTTCATCTTCAAATGATTGTAAACAAAGGTTATTGGCGGTGCAAGCAGAACGACTTATTTCTTCTTGGATCGAACATGAGGATGATCAGTTATCGAGTGAAAATGACAGTTCAGATTCAGAATATATCTTGCCCAGCGAAGATATATGTAATCAAAACACTGAATCAGATGAGAAGGGGGCGTTTCCCCTAGCTGGTTCTGTCAGTAGTACTAGCACTAGAAATGCCATACCAGTGAAAAGACAACAAGGAAAAGGTAAAGCTCCCATGAAGAAAAGATTAAAAGAAGATAGGCCTACACCTAGATCAACCCATAAAGAAGCAGAATCCACAAGTACTGATGGTAATACAAGTACAATGAATGAGGAAATTAGGTGGAATGAAGTTGATGCTGGCTCAACACAAAATGCTTTCCGCTTTGTACCGCGTCATGCTAGGATTACAGGTGTGAATCCAAATATTATACCTGATGATTCTTCTGCATTTTATTGTCTCAAAGCTCTTTTAACTAATGAGATTATAGATGAGCTTGCTGTTTCTATAAATGAATATGCTGATCGACTCTGTCAGTCAAATTCAGAAACGGCAACAAAAAGATATGTCTATCAAAACTGGTATCCAGTTACATCTCCAGAACTGTGCAAGTTTTTTGCTGTGATAATAGCAATGGGAATTGTGAAAAAACCAGCCATTAGTGATTATTGGTCTAATGAAGGCTTTATGCAAACTCCCTGGTACAGACAGATGTTTACACGGGATAGGTTTCAGATGTTATATCACACGATGTTTCATGTGAATGATGTAGACGCACAAGGTAAAGCAAAGATCGAACCATTTATACAGAAAATGTTATCTAGATTCCAGGAAGCATTTTACCCTTACAAGGAGCTGTCTTTGGATGAAATGGTGATTGCAAGCCATCAAAGTTTTTGACACTTTGCTACAACCATGTGGAAAAGGTCATCACATCTGTGCTGATCGATATTACACAAGTGTGCCGTTGCTTCAATATCTGAATAACAGGAGTCATTATTTCACTGGGACTGTCAACGTTAATCGAAAGAACTTCCTAAAAGAGCTGAAAACTACATAGCTAATGCATATGGAAATGAAATGGTAAATGGAGCAAGAAAAAAGATTTTTATGTGTAATGTTTAGGGACAAAAAAGCAAAAAAACCATGCATTCTTGTTTCAAGCTGTGCAACAGTGGAAAGCAAGGACATCACCAATCGCTTTGGTGAAACAAAATATAAACCACTGATGATTGATGATTACAATCAACGCATGAATGGATGTGACAGAGTGGACCAAAGCATTGTAACATATGGCACATTTAGCAGAAGAACAAGAAAGTGGTGGAAAAAAATTTTCTTCTGGATTTTTGAAATAGCTCATCTCAATGCGTATAAATTATTTGCACTGTCAAGAACAACAAATGCCAAAAAACAGAGCCTTCTTCAATTTAAACGGCAACTTGTCAATGCGCTCTCTCTTGTTGCTGCTGTGGATTTCCAGCAAATTCCTCCCAGGATTGGACATGGCAATCAAGTGAACAATCCAGTCAACAGACTAGGAGGAACAAACCATTTAATTAAAAAATCCAAATCTCATCGCAACTGTGTCATTTGCAGCACCCCTCAAGTAAGGGTCAGGACATCCTTTTATTGTGAAGGATGCACAAATAATCCCCATCTACATCCAAATAACTGTTTTGCTGCTTATCATGAAAGGAAATAGTTTGTGGTAAATATCAGTTGTGTATAAAGTTGTGTACATAGTTTATTTTCGTCATGATTTTTCAATATGTGACCTGAACAATTCAAAAGGAAACATTTTTATTTAGTATTCAAAACAAGTGAAACTTGTCTGTGTTCCGTATAATTGGATGAAAGTGGTTCTAGGAGTTCCAGGCTTCCAAATTGGATTATTTTTGTTGGTAAGTACAACTTTTTTAATATTTTAAAATTGTTCTGCACTCATTACTGTATATGTTGCATGCATGTTTAACACCACTTAACAATTAAGTTAGGTGCATGTCAAAGGGGTTTCATTTCTCTATATTTAGATAAATATATAAAACTTTATGTTATCATTATAAATAAATTATTTAATGCAAAATCAGTAATGGTAGTCATGTCTGTAAATAAAGGTTAAAATATTTGTGCACTTAAATATACCCAAAAAATTCAAATTGTGATAAAAACTTTATTTGTGCTCAGAAACAACTCCAACTTTCCTACATTATGTGAAAGTGGATGTACTTTAAAATGAAAGCAGGTTTAGGGGTTGACGTTTACCAGAATTTATTATACATATTGATAAGGACGAACTCCGCCTATGCCGGTCCCAAGCCCGGATGAAAAAGGAGGAGGGCGGCCTGCATGGAGGCTGTAAGGAGGCAGCCCCTCCACCATGCAAAGGCACAACAGGCCAATTACCTGTTTGCTTTAAACTATGATTACGAGCAATATAAGAGAGAAAACCGGACTGATTCTAAAGGCGATGAACTGGAACGGACAACGACTTATGGAACTTGGAACACAAGAAGTATAAATGGGAAAGAAGAGGAGCTGGTGGAAGAGATGAGGAAAGCAAAATTAGAAATCCTGGCTATTACCGAAACAAAGAAAAAGGGACAAGGAGTCATGGATCTCGATGGCAACACGCTGTTATACAGTGGTGTACCCACATCTGAAAGAGCTAAAGGGGGCGTGGGTTGCATTGTGGCCAAAAACCAGAAAGATAGTATCAAGGGATGGAACTTTGTCTCGGAGCGCATTATGGTTGTAAAACTAAAAGAAGGAAAAACCATAGTCAACCTGGTCATAGTGTATGGGCCAAATAAGGATGAGAGAGCAGAGGTCAAGGAGGAATTCTTCGAGCTGCTTCAAAGGACAGTGGATGACTGCCTAGATGAAGTTATCATGCTCGGAGATTTTAATGCCAGAGTTGGAAATGACCATGCTAGATGAGGTGGAGTTATCGGAAGATATGGAGAACATACTCTCAATGACAATGGAAAGCGACTCCTTAGATTCTGCAGTGAGCAGAATCTGATCATCACAAACACAAAGTTCCCCCATAAGCGCATACATGCATACACTAGATGTGAACCAACCAAGAATGAGAAGTCAGTGATCGACTATGCCATTGTTAGGAGAAGCTCATTCAAATATGTCCGGGATGCTAGAGTCTGGAGGGGGCCAGAGATTGGAAGTGATCACTACCTGCTAACAATCAAAAGAACAACTGAAAGAGTTGCTCAGCCTAGGAACTGCCCAACATTACGCAAGAAACCAAGTAAACGAGCGGGAGAAATAAGCATTAGGACTTACAAGCTGAAAGAGCCAGAAATTAAGACCAGATATCAGGGGCTTATTGCTGCAGCGGTGAGCAACACAGAAGAACGACCTGATGACTTGGAAACCCTCTGGAATAAATTCAAGGATATCATAAAGACAGCTGCAGCAGAAGCATGCGGTGAAGTCCGACTTGGGAACAAGAGAAAGAGGACACCTTGGTGGACAGAGGAAGTCAAAGAGAAAATAAGAGAGAAGAAAATGGCATGGAAACAATACTTAGGAGCTAAAAACACAACAGGACAGATGGAAAAATATAGAGAATATGTGACACTCAGAACAGAAGCAAAGAACAAAGTGCTAGCAGCAAAACAGAAGTCCTGGGAAGAATTCGGAGAAAAGCTAGAAAAAGATGCACAAGAAAACCAGAAATTGTTCTATAAGACCCTAAAGAACATGAGAAAAGAAAAACAATGCCCTCTCAAATTTATAAAGGACAAGCAAGGCAAATTGCTTACTGTCCCGAAGGAAGTAATGGAAAGATGGAAAGAATATTTCTCAGAACTCCTGGATGGTGAAGCATCAGAAATGATAACCACTAGCACAGAAGAGAAACCAATGATGGTGAAGATGACATAAAGATGGAAGAACTGAAGGCAGCACTGGAGAAAATCAAGATGGGCAAAGCAGCAGGGCATGATGGTATAACACCAGAAATGGTTAAGTACATGGGAGCATCAGGCGACCTATTACTCTTAAGGGTTCTACAGGCAGTGTGCTACAAGACCATACCAAAGGATTGGGAGATTGCCATCATAACACCAATTTTCAAAAAGGGTGACAATCGACAGTGTGGAAACCATAGAGGCATATCCCTTCTCAGTGTCCCTGGTAAAATCTACTCTAGAATCCTAGAGCAGAGACTCCGACGCCTAGCTGAGCCACAACTGGATGAGGTCCAGTGCGGATTCCGAGCGAACCGAAGTACTCAAGACTTAATCTTCACACACAGACAGCTGAGTGAAAAGGTCCTTGAGTATAAGAGTGAGATCCATCTTTGTTTCATAGATCTGGAAAAGGTCTGTATTTCGGAGCTGGCATTTGCTGATGATGTTGCCCTGATTGCTAAATCAGAGGCACATCTCCAATTCAACCTGCAAGTCTGGAAAGAAGAGCTGGAGAAGAGAGGGATGGTCATAAGCAGCTCTAAAACAAAATCCATAGTGATATCACGAGAAGAAAGAAGACATCAGATTAAGCTGGGAGAACAGGTCCTGGAGCAGGTAGACCCCTTTAAATACCTCAGAGCTATTATTGACCGAAAGGGAGGCATCAAAGAAGAGTTGGCCACTCGAAAAGCAGCAGCTGGGAGACTTTTTCAGGCCATAAATCGAGGATTCCTCAGCAAGAGAGAGGTTGGTAAGAAAACGAAGATGGCTGTATACCGCTCCACCTATGTCCCAGTCTTGACATATGGATGCGAGTCATGGGCAATGACTACAACCCACAGAAGCCAGATCCAAACCTCAGAAATGAGGTATCTGAGGAAGGTGGTTGAAGTAACAAGAAGAGACATGGTACGCAACCAGACGATACGTCAAGGCCTTAAATTGCACCCCCTGCAGACCCAAGTAGAACAGTCCCAACTAAGATGGTTTGGCCATGTCTGCAGAATGGGAGAAGATCGGCTACCACGACAAGCATGGGAAACAAAGAGCCAAGGATCCAGACCCCCAGGACGACCCAGAGTCCGCTGGGAGGACAACATTAGACAATCTTTGAAGGACCGAGGACTAGAATGGAACCAGGCCAGGAGGAAGAAAGCCGATAGGATAGTCTGGCGCTCTCTCTTCCAAACCTCTACACCTCACGGTAGAAGGGGAACGACTAAGTAAGTAAGTATTGATAAGGACAATTTGTTTTTCAATTTTTTATCTTTTTAAATTTTTCTGCATTCATTACTGCATATGTTGCATGTATGTTTAAAATCATTGAATAATTCAGTTAGGTGCATGTCAAAGGGGTTTCATTTCTCTATATTTAGATATATAACACTTCATGTTATCATTATAAATAAATTATTTAATGCAAAATCAGTAACGGTAGTCATGTCTGTAATTAAAGGTTAAAATATTTGTGCGCTTTATCTAAATATACCCAAAAAATTCAAATTGTGATAAAAACTTTATTTGTGCTCAGAAACAACTCCAACTTTCCTATATTATGTGAAAATGGATGTACTTTAAAATAAAAGTAGGTTTAGGGGTAGAAGTTTACCAGAATTAATTATACATATTGATCAGGTCAATTTCTTTTTCAATTTTTTATCTTTTTAAATTTTTCTGCATTCATTACTGCATACGTTGCATGCATGTTTAAAATCATTGAATAATTCTGTTAGGTGCATGTCAAAGGGGTTTCATTTCTCTATATTTAGATATATAACACTTCATGTTATCATTATAAATAAGTTACTTAATGCAAAATCAGTAAAGGCACTCATGTCTAAACATGTAGCCTACTCTCTGAAATCAGCTCGTTAAAACGCGGTTTTTGAGCACGTATACTAAGAGTTAATAGCCACTGGGAGGTGGGGGGGTCCTTTGTCTACTTATCTGAAATTCTACCTTAAACTGGTTATCAGCACGCGTTGGTGAAAACAGACAAAGCGGGATGCTGAAAAACGATTAAATTTTTTCATTCGTATTGCCTTACGTTTTCGCCATGCAGTGTCGTTGTCTACAACTTTGTCAACTAGCGTAACATCTTTGAATCGCTTTGCTTGATTTTCCTTGATTTTGACAGGGTTTCCCCCTTTGTCAGCCCTGAAGAGTTCAAGATCGAGCACCATTGTATGTCAAAAAAAAAAAAAATAAGACTTTTGTTAAACACTTGTAGAATAAGTAAGATTGGTAAGATTATATGCTGGTGTATTTCCCTTGGCCCAGCCAATATTTCCAAATCCCTCAAAAACTTCAACGTGGAAACACGTTTCCAAGAAGAGGTTTCGTTGTACGAAAGAAAAGGCCAATGAGTTTTCATTTATAATAACCTTCTCCCCGGCAAATCTAATATAAAAACTAATTGTTTTACATATATTAAATAAACAAGAATTAGAAGGAAAATGATAATATGGTTTTATCTTAAATTTATTTGTGATCATTGATACTATTGTGTATTACACTTTTACCTCCCTAAATCGAATTTTATTTATTAAAGAACGCCTTTCCTTCACCTCTTAATGTCTTTATTTTTTATAAATTAAAACGAAAAATTATTAGTTGGCATATCGATTCCAGCGGCAGTTTGGCATCAGTTAAGATTAATGAAATGTGAAAAGTATTTGAAAGTATATAAAATAGAATATTATTAAATAAGCTGTAGAAATGCGAACTACAAATAGAACGAGTGGACGGAGAATGTAAATAAATAAGGTAGTGTATTTTTTACTGTGATCTCCCCTCGCGTTGTGTTGCCAGTTCCGCGTTTGCCCTGCCTGAACGGTTTTTAAGAAGAAGAACTGGTTTTAAATGCGGGTTGCATCTGTAAAGAAATCAACTTGTCTCTCTGTGCTTTCTTCTGTCATTTTAACCTCTGATGCAGTTTTCAGTGCTACTGCTCTGAAGTTACTTGAGGATTGCCCTGTTGCCACTGATGACTGCCAGTAATTGCAACTTTGAAAAGCCAAAATAATGCAGACCTGAATGACATAAGAGTAGTTCTTCACAAACTATGTCAACAATTCAAAAGAGTTGTATTCCAATGGATCCCATCTCATTGTAACATCCCCGACAATGAGGAGGCTGACACATTAGCAAAGGAAGGTGGAAAGGTACCTCAGCCTGATGCAAGCTTAACTTTCTAGGGGGGCAAAGAGTTTTATCAGATACAGAAACAATGGGATACAGAGCATCCAGATCACACACGAAATGATACATACTACCAGCGCAACAGAAGAGAACAAGTGGCAATCTTCAGACTCTGCACGGGCCACAACAGATTGGGATACCATCTATTCAGCAAGCTAAAGATATGAACTACCGACGAATGCAACTTTGGCACTGACAAAATGACTGCTGAACATCTGCTTCAAAGATGCCCAACATATGTGAAACAGAGAAAGCGCATAAGGCCGACACCAGTACCATTCGTGGAAAAGCTCTACGGAAATGCATATAGCCTCAAGCTGACTACTGCTATCTTTGAAAACATTCAAGTAGACATCTGTGAGTGTACGAAGAAGAATTGCGGGTTGCGGTTTACTGCGCCAGTTTTTTTGTATCAGATTCATTTTGTGGCTTTTTCGAAACAGCAAATTAGTCTTCATAGCTTTTCAGTTCTCAAGGGAGCACAGGCTTTAAACAAATACACGCCACGCCAAGTCTTCCTGACTGTCATAACACGTGCAAGATACTTCAGCTAGTGTCGTTTGTGCATCACTTATGACGCGGTCGTTTGTGCATTACTGTGACATAATTTGTGCGCTCTCTTCTCCTCTCCGGCAGTATTAAACTACATTTGTTGTGCGTACTTATTTAGGCGCAATATTCAATTGTTAGCACATTCTTTTTCCCTACTGTTATTGTTCACGTTTCACGCTTCGATGCATGACAGAGCCAGACAAGCGTGTCGCCCATCCCTGAGAGATTAATTGAGTCACTAAAACGTGTTAATACCACATTGACTCCAGGTAAATGCAAGCATGATGTGTTTGCTTAACATTGAATAATCACTTCCGACTTGACTGTTTGGGACAGGCGATTATAGGTAAACGCAATTTTGGAAGACATTTGGAAGAGTGAGCAGGAAGTGTGATATAAGTAGACTTTGACATCATTTGTCGGATGTAGCAACTCCATATACGGAGGGTGACTGTTTGAAATTTTCAAACGCATGAGTCATACAGAATGCTACATGAGGAAAAGTTTTCGTAACATGTACTTTGAATGTATTGGCTGGCATTTTTGGCGTCAATAAACAACCGCGCTGATTGGGAGTTTGTCAGAAAACACCAGGTGGAAGCGTGGGCCGGGAACTTACGATATAACGTAGAAAAAGTTTGACATACGGCACTGCATTCCTGAAAACGTCAATATAGTCAGCTCGGACCTTGCCACATAAAAGATAGAGCTGGATTCTGAATTTATAGGACTGCACAAAAAGTATTAATAGCATCTCTGTACATCAGTAGAAAACTCGCCAACATTAATGCGGAAGTCAGAATTCTACAGGATCACTCACAAGTCACAGAGGGATTCTGAAATATAAATAATACCCCAGACGTGTGTTCGAGGCATCTGTGTTAAGTTGCCAAGACTATTCTACTAAGCAAGAAGTCTAAGGTTTCTCAGTTATTGAGGGTGAGTGTAAAATATTTTTAATGCTGTGAATTTGACATGTTCATACTTGCTAGTGGGGTTAAAGATTCATACTAGGCTGGCAACCTCAGCATGTGAAAAGGATACATTCATGAACCACCACAGCAAGCGCTGGTGATTGCTTCGTGCTAGTTCTCACGGAAGAACCAAAAGCAGAGGTAACCTTAGACTCCGAATGGAGCAGGGAGGGAGTGATGATTACATCAACTTGTGAATAGTTGTATATCATCATTTGGTGAATGTATGTAAATTGTAAATGTAATTTTTTACTTACATTAAATGACATACTATGATTTTTCATCACATGCCTTGAGTGACATGATATACACTCAGGGAGAGTAATAAATCTGAGAAAGCAAATGGCTGTCGGACGGCGGGAAAAGGCGCCTGATTAATATCAGGCAAACAGATATTTAGCAGCGGAATTTGTTCTTTTATTCCCTCTAAAGTTTGTGGTACAAGTACGGGGTGAGCCGACTAATTGTGGTACGATCCGGAGAGACCATTAACTGTGGTTCCAAGCTTGAAATCGACACCTGAAGATTCTTGTCTTGACCCGGAGAGGTTACTTCCTGAACTGATCTGGAAACGTTCCCTCACCACAGAGACGAAAGTACGGAAAAGCAGCACCGGCACTTGAGCATTATGGTAATCACAATTTTAACAGGGCAACAAAACAACCGAACTTTATTTTTCTAAATTCATCAAGCCTAAAAACCTTTCGGTGAAGAAACCTAATTATTTTTCAGAATCACCAGTGATATTTGATTACATTTGTTTCAAAGTAATTGATCATTAAATATGTATATGTTGATTTTGACAAACTCATTGTCGAATTAATCATTACAGAGAGAAAGGTACACGTATGATCCAGAACCTCTAGTATATATATATATATATATATATATATATATATATATATATATATATATATATATATATATAATATATATATATATATATATATCGAGCTAATAAAATGAATGTCGCTTAATTAAATCAGCTGGGGGCTTGAACGAGCTAAATCATATAATATCCATCTTCACAAAAGGCGGCGGGTCAGATAAAAAGTTACATTGCTCAGACTAATTCAGCATTGTTCTTGACTTCTGAAATATCTTGTGAAATATCACTCGAGGTAGAAGCATCATTATCCTTCTGTCTACAACTCTGCCAAGAGTAATCTTGTGCGAAAGTAGACACCTTTGAAGACCCGCATTAGATACTCTAGGTTTTGGCCACTACTGCAGAGCAAGGGGAGGCAACCCGTGACAATTACTTGTTAGCTCAGAATAGATCACAACTGTGACCGTGGATATCCAGTGGCCAACCAAAGGGGCAGTACCCATGACGTTACCCATAGCGAAGATCAGAGTGAAATCTCGCAATGTGAAGGGGACATCAAAGCAGCAATACTTAAAATAATGGCACCAAACCTGGATAGTCCCTCCTTTTGGCTGCTAAGTCCTGCAAAACAGCATTAAGATAGTAAACCCAAGTCGCTATAAAAGGCCTCTTCAGGACTTGGTCGACGTTTTGGGTTTTCTTCATAATCTACACGTACATCATTGTACTTCTGAGTAGTCCTTCATACTACATACTGTTTCTTCGTCATTGGAATCAATCATCTTCTAGCCACATGTGTGCATCATCTTTGTCACAGTCCGAAAATCCGGGCATTGCTTGAAACAGTTCCACAACTTCATTTATACAATCATCATTTGTGTCGAGTAGTTTCATTTCCCTTTTTTTCCCAAGCAATCTACCAAGCCTTGTTGAGATTATCTTGTGACAGGGTGGTCCAAGCATCAGCTAACATATAGCAGCAGTCTTTGAGATTAAGCTTTTTGGAAAACGCCACCACACTTTCTTCATCTTCAGCCAACAATAAACGACGCAGGACTTCCTTCTTGTACATCTTTTTAAGCTTTGCTAAACACCCTGATCCATTGGTTGAATCAGTGCTGTTACATTGGGAGGCAGAAAAATTACTTTAAAATTTGCATCAACTGCATTCAATGTATCCGTCTCTGGAAGATGGTCATTGTCCAGTTGAAGAATTACTTTTCCCAGTTTTTCTTTTCGTGTTCTCTCAACCTCTTCAAATTTGTAATGAACTGATTTGTATTCCTATCAAGAAATATTTCACTATCCATCAAAGCACTCTTCTGTGCTTTGTAGCACAATGGGAGACATGTCACATTCTTTAAACAACGTGGTTTTTTGACTTTGCCGATCGTTAGCACCGGTAAACGATGACTTCCACTGGCATTCGCGGCTACCAAAATTGTTACTCTCTCTTTGCACTTTTTAAACAAGGGGCAGCTGCTTCGCGCTGAGATGCAATGTGATTTTTGAGGCATTGATTTCCGTATAAGCCAGTCTCATAGGCATTATACTCATCGAGTGAATTAACCTTCTTCTTCCAAAAAAGCCAAGAGTGTTTCTTTAAAATTTCAGCGGCAGTTGCATCGCTAGATAAAGATTCCCCTTGAATCTCCAATTCTCGTATGCCATGACGAGATTTAAAGTTTCTTAACCATCCCTGGCTAGTCTTAAAGTCAGGAGGACCGTCAAGTTGATTGTTGAACTGAAGTGCCTTTTCACACAATAGAGAGCCAGAGATAGGTTCCCCTTTGCTTCTTCTTTGCACAAACCATATATACAAAGCCTCTTCCAATTTCAAATCTTTCGCATTTCTCATGGTTTTACGTTCTTCGACCCATTTTCACTTTCCAATTTCGATGCAAAACTCATAATTTTATCCTTGTTACTTTTGATGTCAGAGACGGTAGCTTTCCCAACATTGAAAATCCTCGCAAGTGAAGACGCAGTTTCACCTTTTCCTAGTCTCTTGATAATTTCTGTTTTCGTTTCAATTGACAAAACATTGCGGTTCCTTTTATATGCTTTAGGCTTACTGGAAGATGCCATATCGCACAGAGAAATACTTGTACA
This sequence comes from Oreohelix idahoensis, assembly GCA_024509875.1. Classification (NCBI taxonomy): domain Eukaryota; kingdom Metazoa; phylum Mollusca; class Gastropoda; order Stylommatophora; family Oreohelicidae; genus Oreohelix; species Oreohelix idahoensis. The sequence continues at coordinate 295,074 of JAMPIV010008124.1, read as the reverse complement.
CCAAAATTTTTCTGCTTTTGTAGCAGAGACAATTATTTTAAGTTGAAGTGTCTGTTTAGCCAGTGTTCTGCCTAGAACGCACACGTACACTGGATTGGTAAACCAGATATTAATTGACTTTATGATATAATGATCTAACTGACTTCCTGTATGTAAGCGACCGACCTTAAGCCCATCCCATCCTCTACAAATTGTTCGCACACATTTGAAGCTTGCCGCATCAAAAGATTCAGAAATGTAGTCTAACGTGACTGGTGACGCCTGGTTTTTTTTTCTGGACAAAGTGTTCGGATAATTGGATGTTCGGATAATTGGGGTTCGGATAAATGGAGTTCTACTGTATTGGAAAACCGGGTTGTACCAAACAAATTGAACACAATAAAAAGCGTACAGACCCCACTTCAATGTGCATGAATACTCATGCAAATCCCTATGCTGATATACCAGCAGTAAGGATGAGGAAAAGAGATTGGACGAGAACGATCAGATGGCAATCACTAGGCGGGGGATGCGGTTCGGAAGGTCCTGGTTCGATTCCCGGTAAGCCTATCACTTCTGTTGTTTTTTTTCTGTTGTTTAGTCTTCTACTTCTTTATTTCTTAATGATTGCATGATAACATATGTTGTGTTGTTTATTTATTTATTGTTTACAAGCCTCAGGTTCCCCTCCTTATTTGTTTACCCGTTCAACCTCTGATGGGTTATACTTAGGATATATAGTGTTTGTAATAAATGATAATATGTTTAACTGCCAATCCCCCCTTCCCCCCCCCCCCTTTTTTGGCATTATCCGTTCCTGTCCAACTATTGAACGTTTCCAAATTGTGGGTATACGTGTTTTTTTTCTCTCTTCCGTCCCACAATGATAGTATTGATACATGTTATGGTGTAACAATTGAGGGGATAGGGTGAATGAAAGCTAGGGACGCATGTGTTAATAATGTATCCTTTACTTTGACATCAGTAAATTGTATTACTAGAACAGCACTAACATGCTGTAATTTCTAATATGGAGGGGAGGGTAGGTGGGTAAAAGATCCCGTTTACGTGCCCATTGCGGAATATTGGGAATATGGTGTAAGGCCCATATTTTCTTGACCGTCGGCACACTAAGGGTGATGTGGTCAGCATCACGCTGGCCACCTTAACCTTCCCAGAGTTGCTCTGGTACCCAATTCATGAGGCTGGGTCGACCCAGGAGCCATTTCATCATCATCATTTATTTCCGTCCCCCGTGGAACATAGGAATGAAACAGTTGTTCTCCATCGATTTCTATTCTGGACTGTCTTTTTCAGCTGTGCCCAAGTCATTCCAATTTCCTTAGCCTCCTCCTCCACAGCTCTTCTCCAAGTTCTCCTTGGCCTCCCCACTCTTCTTTTCCCTTGTGGGTTCCAGTCAAGTGCACCCCTGGCTATGTTTGATTGTTCTCTTCTGAGTTTATGTCCTATCCATCCCCACCTTCTTACCTTAATTTCCATTTGTATTGGCTGTTGCCTGCATATTTTCCCTAGTTCTACATTTGTTTTTGCATATGGCCATCTTATACGGAGAATCCGTCGGAGACATCTATTTACAAATATCTGTAGTTTGGAGGTGATACTCTTTGAGACATGCCATGTCTCTGAGCCATACAGCAAGACCGACTTCACATTTGAGTTAAAGATTCTGATTTTGTTCTCTCTGGATATAGCTGAGGAGTTCCATATTGATCGAAAGGCATTAAAAACGCATCTGGCTGTATTTATCTTAGAACAGACGTCACCATCGGTTCCCCCTCCTTTGTCAGTGTTACTTCCCAGATATGTAAAGCTTTCTACTTGTTCAATAACCCGACCATTGATCTTCATAGAGTCCATCTGCCTATTATTTATCCTCATTTCCTTTGTTTAGTCCCATCTTTGCTGCTTCTGTCACTAATCTATTTGTTTTATCCTGCATAGCTTGATGTCTATGTGATAGAAGGCACAAATCATCAGTTTGTTGAATGTCCACTTTATTCCTGTTTTGTCTCCTTCTGTTCTTTGCCTCATAACCCAGTGTTAAGTCCTTTTTACGCGTGGGAGTTAAGTGTGCGAGACTTTTACATGCCAGTCTATTTTTGATAGACGCACATGTGAGCGCATCTAGAATAAATGTATAACTTAAATATTTATGCGTACTTTCTGCATCTTGATTGAATGCAGATGGCGCACCTTTTGGTCGTCGATTGGTTGCGATACAAACCATGCCCTTGGGGCTTGATGATATAGTAATCGTCCAAGACGGACGTACTTTGGCGTTCTTGCCCTTTTGAAATGGGAGGACATACAAGTTAATATATTTATAATTATGAATTATAAGGAAACATATCCTTTGAAGTATCTTCTTCCAGGTATATATACTTAGCCAGAATAATGGCTCGTTCTTCGTTGTCTCCGGCCTCAAGAGACTTATAGCCCTACGTGTCACGGCAGGACTTCCATTGCATCTGTAATGATCAATGGCTAGTGTGTCCTTCTGACACTAGGAGCGATATTGTATACTGAAATAATATATATTATATTTGAATCGATGAAGTCTTCGGAACGGTCAAGACGTTTGACCATTTTATTATAATGACCGGCGTTCTTGATCAGAGGTCATACCCACGTACATATTAACTATGTTTGATGCTACTACATGATTGTTTATACATTGATGCAACTTCACCTACACATGATGTCATGCCATGATCGTTGTTCCTGTCTGCGAGTAATAAATATTGTCAATGTACTACATGGGTCCAGCCTGCTTAATCCAGTGTACGTTGCTAACCGTTGGTCAAGTTGATGACCCATCTTTCAGTATCGTTGATCTCATCATCATTGACATACCTGTTTACGACCCACATTAATAACTATATTCGTGTTATCAAATAATAAGTCGGCCGCCTCTGTAAGCCCGACATTTCTGGCATCACCCTCGCCAGCAGTAATCAAGTAAACAGACACTCTCAAGACACACCCGGTGCACATCGCAACAGCTGGTGGGCCAGTTTACGGGGAGAATCGTTATTATTCAAGTACTCGTTTTGTCTTCAAGTTTCAATATGTCCTGCAACGTTCTGCATCGCATCAAGTTTTTCAAGACGACAGCAACGGCACAGAATTTCTTTGGGAAGCCTACATAACGGTCATCCAATCCAGTCTGACCTTCAAGTGATCCAGACGTGCGTACACTGTCAGGGTCAACTTTGGACTTCAACACGCTTCTTGTGGCTCTGCATGCAACACCCGAGACCCATCGTCGCTAGTGTCGCGAAAGGCCGGGATTTTTTCTTTCCAAAAAGATAAGTGGTCTCGTTAGTTTGTACTCTGTACCACTATCACTTGTTTTGCGTGAGCCTTTCTTTAATATGTCCAATATGTATTTTAATGTTCCATGTTCCATGTTTTATGCGGGCTGGTTGGGTGGAGACTTGCGTAGGAAAACATCCCAGATTCACCCCCGGGCCTACGTGAGTGTTCTATAGGGACATTTTTGCAGACCTCCCACAGTGGAAGTTTCCAGCATATGTTTGCTGAAGGATTTTTTAGTCCACTGCGTTGGTTGTCTGTGACAACTAATTGTCTAGAAGTGATGTGCTGTTCTCAATATTGTTATTGTACTGTTTTTCTTACATTGTGCCTTAGTTTTATGATTGACTTTGTTCGTAATTGTCTTTCTCAATCTTACTGTCGTTCGTTTTTATACAAAGCTTCTATTTATACCTTGTGTTGTTACTTGTCTAGTTTTCTTCTTCGCAGTGTCATTGCATTCTTTGCATCATTTGTTTTTATTTCTGCTTTTCTGCTTAGTTGATTCTGCGATTGTTTTCATTTGTCCTTTAGTATCTTGTCTTTGTAAATGTCTTTCTCATCGTCTTCATCTTGTATTTTCTACTTATATGACTTACTATGTAATTTTTTTAAATGCATGAATAATTAATAGCTAGGTAATAATATCACATATTTCTGACATTAATAATAAGTTGTATACAGGTTCTATGGACATGAACTTGTCACATATTGAGTAAGGAATAAATCTTAACTATTTTAAAATTATTTGACTAAGTTAGTTAAAACACTTATAAAAGTAAACAAAATGTCGAATTTAGATTATTTTATTAAACAAGGTAAATCTTTAGGAATGGACACTGAGGAGTTAAAACAATTCGCATTGGTCGAATATGAAAATGCTCAGCAATATGAATTGCAAAAACGTCAGATGGACGCTGAAGAAAACAGACTTCAAATAGAGGCTACTGAAAATGAAAATCGGAGACTACATGAGCAAAAGTTGATAGCTTTGGAACTTGAAAAACTCAAGTCATTGAACGTAAATAATTCTCATACTGCTCATGATAATCCGGCTTCCTCACACAAGGACAATTCTATGAATTTCAAAATAAGATTACCACCATTTAGGCCACCCTCCGATGACGTACTATTTTACCTATCAAGATTCGAAACAGTATGCGAAGCACATAAAATGGATAAGTTGGAATACTGTGTATGACTGATGGAATTGCTTTCAGGTGAAACAATGGCAACTGTTCATATGTTGCAAGATCCTGACAAAAATAATTACGATGCTGTCAGAGCTGCGCTGCTTAGGAAATTTCAACTTGATGAGGATGTATATCGTCTCCGTTTCAAATCTGTGTTACCAGAAAATGGAAAGGATTTTACTGAGTTCATAGCAAATATACGCCTCACATTTGATAGGTGGATTGAGCTATCAAAGATCGAACATTCCTATGAAGCCATAGTCGATTTAATGCTTCGCGATAAAGTCATCTAGATATGATCTTGTTATAGTAATGGGAGACCTCAATGCGAAAGTTGGTACACACAATACATATAATGAAAGAACAATGGGGAAATGCGGCAGCGGAACAGCAAATGAAAATGGGGATAAACTAATAAGTTTCTGTAGCATTAACAATCTGGTCATTGGAGGGACACTCTTCCCACATAAAGAAATTCACAAATTAACATGGGAATCACCAAATGGTCGGGACAGAAACCAGATAGACCACATCATGGTTAACGGTAGATGGAGACATGCATTACAAGATGTGAAGGTAAGAAGAGGTGCAGATGTGGGAAGTGATCACCATTTAGTAGTAGCAAAACTGAAAGTGAAACTAAGAAGGGCTGCACCAACTGTAACTACACAGAAAAGGTTTGACATCAGCAAATTGAAGGACTCCCTTACCAGAAAAGCTTTTGCGGCCGACATAAAGAAACGATATCAATTTGCCAAAAGTCAGGAAAAGACATTGACTGATGATATAGACCAGAATTTCAACACCATTTCAACAATATACAAAGAAAGCGGCAAATCATGCTTGGGATTCCAGGAAAGGAAGAAGCAAGACTGGATAACACCAGAAACATTAAACACCATAACGATGAGAAAGGAAATGAAAAGAAAGAAAACAGAAGCGAAGTCTCCCAGGTTAAAGCAACTATATAGCGAACAGTACAGTCAGATGGACAAGGAAGTTAAACGTCAAACCCGAGCCAACAAAAGGAATTTCCTAGACGATCTTGCAAGACAGGCAGAGGAGGCAGCACTGAGAAATGAACAAAGCACAGTATACAAAATAACGAAATTCATCAGCGGAAAACGAGGTGCAAACAATATTACATTAGTAAGAGATAAGCAAGGTAATCTCATCACGACAGCAGAGGGACAGGAAACAAGATGGGCAGAGCACTTCAGAGAAACTCTGAACAAGGAACCACCAGAGACACAACTGAATGGTCCTGAAGCTGAAAACGATCTAGATGTGAATACAGACATTCCACGAAAAGAAGAAATCATCACAGCAATCAAAGGGTTAAAGAACGGCAAAGCTCCGGGCCATGATAACTTAAATGCAGAGCTATTTAAGACAGACCCTGAGCTAGCAGCAGAACTATTAGAACCACTATTTGCACAAGTCTGGAAAACGGGGACAACACCATCAGAGTGGAACAAAGGAATAATTGTCAAGTTGCCCAAGAAGGGAGATCTTGCAGACTGCAATAATTGGAGAGGAATCACTCTTCTCTCAGTTCCCAGCAAAATACTAGGCAGGATAATTACACAGAGAATTTCAAAGGCAGTAGACCACAAACTGAGGAAGGAACAAGCAGGATTTAGAAAGAATAGAAGATGTGTAGATCATATATTCACTCTCAGAAACATTATAGAGCAGTGCTCAGAATGGCAAAGACAGCTTTACATTAATTTCGTTGATTTTGAAAAGGCTTTTGACAGCATACACAGGGACAGTTTATGGAAAATACTGAGGGCTTATGGAATTCCAAGCTGCATAGTGTCAATTATAAAAAGCCTCTATGCCAACTTTACGTGTAGTGTTGGGCAGAGCAACCTAACCTTTGAGGTGAAGACAGGAGTACGACAGGGATGCCCCTTGTCAACCACTCTATTTTTAACAGTCATAGGCTGGGTGATGCGCCAAACAACAGAGGGCAGTCCAAGAGGAATAAGATGGACAACATTTTCTACATTGGAAGATCTGGAATATGCAGATGACATTGCACTACTAGCACATTCACATCAACACATCCAGGAAAAAACGGATAGACTTAACAAGTTTAGCCAGCAGGTGGGCTTGAACATCAATTTAAAGAAGTCTGAGGTCATGACGCTCAATGTGAGCAACCCTGAGCCCATATCAGTAAGGAATCAGCAATTGGTACAGACAGATACCTTCACATACCTAGGAAGCATAGTAACACCAGACGGCGGGGCAGGCAAAGACATCAACATCAGAATGAATAAGGCAAGAACAGCCTTCTTTAGCCTAAACAACATCTGGAAGTCCTCCCAATACAGCACAAGCACAAAATTAAGATTATATCAGAGCTGTGTGCTTTCTGTGCTTCTCTATGGTGCGGAATGCTGCAGAGTTTCAGAGAAGGAAATGTCGAAATTGTCCTCCTTTCACACAACATGCCTAAGAAAAATTCACCGAATCTTTTGGCCGAATACTATCACTAACCAAGATCTGCTTACTCGTAGCAAGCAAGAGGACATGCACACCATCATAGCTGGCAGGCGCTGGAGCTGGGTTGGTCATGTCCTCAGAAGAGACCCCGATGCCATCACAAGAACAGCTATGCTTTGGACCCCCGAAGGAAAACGAAAGAGAGGCCGACCTAAAACAACCTGGCGGAAGACTGTGGAGGCTGAGATGCAGGGAATGAACCAGAGTTGGGGCACTGTACGAAGGATGGCCACCGACCGAGCAAAGTGGAATCAATTTGTTGTTGCCCTACAAGACGCCACTAGGCGTGATGGCCACTGACTGCTTTGACGGTCGGCGGCTAAGGATCAAAGAAGATAAAGTCATGACTTAAGTCCATGCATCATTCCTTTCTTTTCTCCATGAACGGAAACCCACAAACCAAAATGATATGGAGCAAATCTGTAGACAATATGTCACTGCACATCCGAATATGACTGTCAGCCATTCTCAGATCAGAGAAGGGTTGCCTGTGGCCTCTGCTATGCCACACGGAAATCATTTCTGCAATCGGTCACATAGCGTTGATCGAAACTATAGGAAGAGACTATAAGAACTTCAATTCTTACAAAGGGAAACCATTCCGTGGTAGTTCTCCAGCACAGCAAAACTGGGGGCAATCTAATATGCCATCGGATTTTAATAGAGATAATTCAGGAAATTTTAGAAGAGATAATCACAACAGTGATTGGCAATCACGCCCCAATTTTTCTCAAAATTAAAAACTTCTCCAAACAGACATTTTGGTCACAGAGAGAATAATTACCGCAGTACTTCACATTGGGGTTCAAATCAAAATAATGATCCCAATAGGGGGGATTAACAGTAATCACTTCAGGGATAATAGTCAAAATTGATCCAGAAGTGAAGATATATCTTCAAACGATAGGTCGCATCGCCATGCTAACTCAGCTCAGCATGATCCTCAAACAAATTTAGATCAGGGTGATGATAATAATGTTCATAATGCATCCTCATGTTCTCTTGATTTTGAGCAGGCTTCTCGTTGTCCTGAGTGCACAACGTTATTTCAGCCTAATGCGATTACGACTTTGAGTTGCGGTCATCGCCTACCTACCATGTCTTCCATGTCTACCCATGATGGATCCGGCTCTCTTACTTTGCACAATGGACTTGTGAACAATATTCCCGTGTCAGTTCTTTTCGATTCAGATTGTTCTACAATAGGAATTCTCTCCACACCTAAGCCTACCTTGCCGTTGGTTGGAGAGCTTGAGTGCCCCAATGATCCCAGGAGCTATGCCGGTGGGAGTTTTACTCCTGACAGGGTCACCCAAGCCGGACAGGTCCTTGGTGAGGGGCCAGACAAAAGGGCTGTAGAGTAGGTGGAACCCTATAAGTGTAGATGCAGAACCCACCGGCGAGTGGTACAAGCTCTGGTCTGCACCAATCCACCCCCACTTCATGGGTTAAATGCTTTCTTGCCTCATTCTTCACTGTTTGTCTCCTATCCAATAATCCCCATGGATGACGAAGAGATGCAGGCCAGCGGACATTACACCTTTGTACCTCTGTGACAGCCTCCTAGGTGGCGGGGAACGCCAGATATACCATCACTGCAGAAGGGTTGGCAAAGCTGACTGAAGAATGATGAATTAACTGACCCAGATGTATATGCTATCCTTCTGGCAGGACGTGACGATCCTGGGATACTGATACACTGGACTGTCTCCCTTCGGGGATACTGAAAAAATGCATCCACCCCCCCCCCCGCCCTGAAATCATGTTCACTTCCTATTGCGTCGAAGTTACACTCCAGTGGATCCCTGGGCATATCGGAGTCCCAGGAAATGAAAAAGCCGATAAACTATTCAAAAGAGGAGCAGCACTGCCCCAGTTCCCTTCAAGTACCACACTGCAAACCTGCGAACAGATCCTGAGAACCAATTATAGGCAAGAATAGCTAAACCAGTGGGCTTCATCCCAGACAGGGCGTCCATTCTTCATACATCAAGCTAAACCAAACCCTCAAGATCCAGTTAAACAACTGAAAAGAAGAGATCAGAGTCTAATTTTTCAGCTGAGAATAGGCCATGCACCCGTCAATAAACATTTAAACAGAATATACCCACTACGTGAACCAAACTGTAGGCACTGCCACCACCATTAGGAATCAGCTGAACACCTACTGTTACAGTGCCCAAGACTAACTGACCTGCGACACCAGCTACTCCCATCGCACCCAACCATCCACAAAACATTCTACACATCACCACAACAACTGAGGAAGACTTGCACCTTTGTCAGAGAGGCATTGGGCTGTCAAGAGCTACCTGCTCACAGCTAAAGGGATTATATCATCATCATCATCACAGTAGGAATTAGACAATCCTTGGTTTACCCGTCATGTGCAACAGGTAAAAGGGTAAAGTGTATAACTTTCGGTGGTACAGTCGAGACATTTCTGACTGCCATAGTTCACATTGCCACACCATTTTTTATAGGTAACATACACGTCTGTATGCTTCCGTCACCAATTGCCGATTTGATAATCGGGCGGATACATGGGTTTCAAGAGTGTAAAGCTCAACAAATTGCAGTTTGGGAACGGCAACATCGCCTTACTGCCACCACATTAACGACTATGCCAAAAGTTATTCCTCATGTACTTTCTGCTAACGTGCTACGTTCTGCTACTGTCGTAGAATCTTGTAGTGATAATGATACTATTATTCATTACACCAATTTTAGTGCTTCTTTGAGCTCATCACGACATGCTTCAGGTCGTCGTTGCTCAAATTATATTTCTCCCGTAAGTACTATTATTGAGGAAGATTCCTCTGTTGTGTCTGACACACACACTAACTTTATCGCCACAACTGAATCTACATTCAGTCCTGCAATGACTTGTGATTGCTTTACTACATGTTCAGACTTCTTTATCCGTGCATTTGTATTTCTTGTAGGATTATTTACTTTTCTTTGTTGTTTCTCATTTTTTCTTGCGCTTGTCACCAAACATGACACAGTGGTCCAAGATGCACCAGACCACATGCGGTAACATAAATGTAATATTTTGCTTTACAAATATCATACGTTTGCCAAACAGAATTTTTCGTTTCCTTATTCGCAGGAACGTGTTTGCGATGGGAATCGGTACTGTGCAAGTGCATCTCTTCTATCGCCAATTGATTGACACTGCACGCCTCAAGTCTACAATAGACACCAGATTGTTGGCCATTGTCTGGTCATTACTACGAATGCAACGATTTCTGCTTGACGCCCGTTCTGTCATTGCATCTGAGCTACGGACGATTGTTGGACGTCAGATTGCAGACTACACGAATTTCATGCCTGCGCGAAATTATATCCACTTCTATACGTTTGATTTCGCTTCTCGGTCTATCCGTGGTTCTGAAGATGTTACGGTCGTCTTATCTAGAAGCCCACAAGACTCTACCGAGCCTCTGCACGCTTCGGTTTGCGACGCCTCTACGTAACCCAGTCATCACTGTAAATAGTTGATTGTGAACTATAACGACACGTGCTACTTTACGTTCTTCAGCCATGAGCTCACTATTGACTATCACGTTATGTTTTTCGCACCGTTTTAGACTATATTTTAAACATTAACAACGTCACTTTATTTTCTTTTATGCTTCTCATTTTCAGGTAGGCCCTACTATCGATAACTTTGTTGGTTCCACACTAACTATTGTGTCAATTTAATTCGATTTCTCTGGAACACAAAAATGACATAAACTAAACTTATTTAACACGTGAATGATTTAATATCATTTGACTTAATAACATTACACATATATCTCCTACACTAATTGCGCGGATTAATAACATCCTTACTAGCTCACTTGGTGATTTCATGACAATTTTAATACATTTAATTATATAGTGCTAATAACTTTGTACTATTCCAGGAACAATATTAGACATTATGACATTCATTTTAACTTAATTATTTTAATATTTTAGATGCACTATTGCATCTCACCCTAATTATTTTATGCTCGCGCATCATTAGCGATTGATATTTTTGGCACATTTTTTTAATTTTTTATATTAATGAAGAAAAATATCCCGATCAACCTCTGATGGGTTATAATTAGGATATATATTGTTTTCAATTCCAAATAATATGAAAAACTGCCGATATGAGAAAGTGGCATCACATTTGTCAAATCATTGTAAATAGGGACAATCACAATTGTGCTTATACATTAAATAAATAAACAAAACAAATAAAAACAAACAAACAAACAAAATCAAGAAGAAACTCTGAACAAGAATAATATTAAAGTGAAGGGGTGTAAAGGCCTGGCGGTTCCAGTTATATAACTGACTTTAACAGATAATTAATTGACTTTCATCTGTTAAAAGTCAAAAGCATTGTAATAACAGCATCAGAACTTCACCTTCCCAGCCACTATATATTAACATTTGTTCGTGTTAAATATTGTTTGACTATATTATGCATTTCCCTATGTCTGTCTACTCTTAACACCTCTTCTATATTTATAGGTAAATTGGATGCCTGCAAATAATCTAATATTGCACATGGATCTAGTTCATGTGGCCATATTAGCATATTTGCTTAAGCTGTGTAGTGCTTCGTTCTACACCCTATTTGGACTGTGTTGTTTCCTTCTCGTGTTTTATTTTTGGCATTGATTTTATTTCATTGTTACCCACTCTCACATTTATACGCATACATACATATATTACTCAATTTAATTTTGTTCATTGATTGCCATTTATCTTTTAACGTCTTGTTTGAATGCTATCACCATTATTCACTATTTCTTTTCATTCTTCGCTACTATTATTTCCTTATCTCATTTCATTTGCCACTTCTTAATTTGTATTTGATAAATTTTTGAAACATTATGTGTCATTTCTTTTGTTTGAGTTTGGACATTCCACACTTTGTTTTTCCACACGGTATCATCTGCATATCTAAGGTTGTTTATTGACCTTCCACTGATGTTCAGTGGAAATAACAGTATTTCCTGTATCTGTTTGAAAATGTTTTCGGAGTATAGATTAAATAGGCGGGGGGACAGCACACAACCTTGTCTGACACCTCTTTTTATGTCTATGTATGGTGAATAATTCCTTCCAGATCTTACTGTGGCAGTTTGCTCCCAATAAAGGTTACTGAGTATTCTTATATCTTTTCCATCAATACCTATGTCTTCGAGGCATTCAATTATTTTCTCATGATGGACTCTGTCAAAAGCCTTCTTATAGTCAATGAAGCACATGTACATACTTTTCTGGACCTCTGTATATTTTTCTGCTAATATTCTTAGGCAAAATATTGCCTCTCTTGTTCCACTGTTCCGTCTAAAACCAAACTGTTCTTCTTGGATTTCGCTGTCTACCTTACTTTTTATTCTTTCCTGTATGATTTTGAGCAGTATCTTAATTGCATGACTCATCAGGCTGATTGTTCTGAAGTCTGAACATTCTGTTGCATTAGGTTTTTTGGGCAATGTTATAAAAACTGATGTCTTCATGTCGTGTGGTATATATACTGTATTGTATATATCGTTGCATAGATCTGTGACTGTATCTATGCCAAAGCTCTCCAGGGCTTCTATCATTTCAATTTTTATGTTATCCATGCCTGCTGATTTTCCTTCAGCTTCCCCCTTGTGCAAACCGCGACCTATTTGATAATTTCTTTATTGCCTCATGCATATCTATTGTCATGTGCTTTGCCTCCAAGTCTTCTATTTCCTTGCATTTTGTTTCTATCCACCGTTCTTTTGCTTGTCTACACATAGTACGTATGTCATTGTCTATTAGTTTATATTCTGGAGTGTTTTTTGCTTTCTTTCTTTCTGCTATTTTACTCAAGATGTTATCTGTCATCCAAATTTGATTTTTCTTAGGCTCCCTTTTAGGTAAATTTGCATTTGCTGATTGTATGCTTGTTTTTAAGCATTCCCATTTTGTGGTTACTTTTTCTTCTGGGTTTTCTCTTCTATACTGCTCCATGCTTTCTGTCAGTAACTGTTGATATCTATTTTTGACGTCGATTAGATATTTTTGTTTTATATCTGGTTGTTTCAGTGCTGATATTTCTATATGGGGTTCCTTCTGTCTTCTGTTTCCTGTTCTTTTCAGCTTTATATTTACTTTGATGACGACCGGATTGTGATCTGAATTTATGTCGGCGCCAGGATGTATCTTTGCACTTGTGACACTGTTCTTAAATCCATGTTTTATCATGATATAGTCAATTTGATTTCTTGTTATATCTCCTGGGCTTTTCCATGTGTATAATTTCCTTGGGTGGTGTTCAAAAAAAGTCTTGCAGAAATTATGTGAGGACAGCAAACCATAAGTCAGAAGAGTTCAGGACCACCACTGGTGTAAGACAAGGTGATATCCTATCACCTTACCTCTTCATACTCCTTATGGACGATGTCATCAAGGCATGTAAGGAGAGAACAAGAAAGTATTCAGTGGGGTACTGGAAGATGAGACAGGTCTATATTTCGGAGCTGGCATTTGCTGATGATGTTGCCCTGATTGCTAAATCAGAGGCACATCTCCAATCCAACCTGCAAGTCTGGAAGGAAGAGCTGGAGAAGAGAGGGATGGTCATAAGCAGCTCTAAAACAAAATCCATGGTGATATCACGAGAAGAAAGAAAACATCAGATTAAGTTGGGAGAACAGGTCCTGGAGCAGGTCAACCACTTTAAATATCTCGGAACTATTATAGACCGAAAGGGAGGCATCAAAGAAGAGTTGGCCACTCGAAAGCAGCGGCTGGGAGACTTTTTCAGGCCATAAATCGTGGATTCCTCAGCAAGAAAGAGGTTGGTAAGAAAACGAAGATGGCTGTATACCGCTCCACCTATGTCCCAGTCTTGACATATGGATGCGAGTCGTGGGCAATGACTACAACCCACAAAAGCCAGATCCAAACCTCAGAAATGAGGTATCTGAGGAAAGGGGTTGAAGTAACAAGAAGAGACATGGTCCGCAACCAGACGATCCGTCAAGGCCTAAAATCCCATCCGCTGCAGACCCAAATAAAACAGTCCCAACTAAGATGGTTTGGCCATGTCTGCAGAATGGGAGAAGATCGGCTACCACGACAAGCATGGGAAACAAAGAGCCAGGGATCCAGACCTCCAGGACGACCCAGAGTCCGCTGGGAGGACAACATTAGACAATCTTTGAAGGACCGAGGACTAGAATGGAACCAGGCCAGGAAGAAGACAGCTGATAGAATGGTCTGGCGCTCTCTCTTCCAAACCTCTACACCTCACGGTAGAAGGGGAACGACTAAGTAAGTAAGGTGTTCAAAAAAGGTGTTACATATGACCAGCTGGTTTTCTTCACAGAACTGGATAAGTCTGTCTCCTCTATCATTTCTTGTCCCTAATCCATACTGTCCTACTATTTTCTTGTATTTTCCTTTTCCTACTTTTGCATTCATATCATCCATTACTATCAACACATCTGTAGATTTTACTGGTTTAAGTGTGTGTTGTAGCTCTTCATAGTATTCTTCTATTTCTTTCTCGCTGTGATCTTTAGTTGGTGCATAAGTTTGTAAGATTGATATGTCGAATGGTTTTGCTCTCATCTTCAGTAACATCATTCTGTCGTTGTGTGTCCAGTATCCACATACGTATTTTTCTAACTCCTTCTTTATCAACATTCCTACCCCTCTCTTGTACACATCTTTGAATCTCAGCTGCGGTCGCCCAACTGTTTTTTTTTTGTTTTTGTTTTTTTTTTGCGTTGAAGGCCAGCATGTGACAACACCTCGACATTTGTCACTTTATCTTTCCACGAAAGGCCGAGGATGTGGTGCAGACGCCGTAGATATAAGGTAGCCTATTGAGCCTTCTTTCTTGATTAGCATAGGTTGTCCATGTCTCGCTACAATATAGAAGTGTGCTGGTGACACAGGCGTTATATACCGCAGCTTTGGTCTTCGTTGTGAGTTTGGGATTTTACCAAACACGCGATGTGAGGCGAGCAAAGGTAGCTGTCAATTTCTGTGTCCAGAGAGAGTTTGTCATTGATGGTACACCCCAGATATGTGAAGTGGTGCACCACTGCCAATTCATAATTATCGGTAGTGATAAATGGTGCAGCACCCACATCCTGACTCAGCACATTTGTTTGTTTTTAGACTTATTGTGAGGCTAAAGTGCTTGCATGCTTGGATGAAGCGATTCATCAAGCTCTGAAACTCCTGTTGGCTTTGAGTGACGACTGCAGCGTCATCAGCGAATAACAAGTCTCTTATAGTGACCCTTCTGAATTTTGTTTTTGCCTTCAGCCTTGCGAGATTAAACAGACGGCCATCTGACCTTTTCTATATTAAACAGACGGCCGTCTGACCTCTACTATATTTATGGGTACATTTGAATCCTGCAAATAATCTAATATTGGCATTCTCGGCTGTTCATATCTCTTACATTTTAACAAGAAATGTTCTATATTATTGTCTTGAAGGCATTCTGCACAATAAGGTTCTTCTATTCTGAAATAACCTTTTCTCAGCTGTAGTCTGAGTTCTATGATGCAAGTTTGTTCGTTTTACTCATTATGCAAATGTAAGCTCTCTGGACGGTTGACTCCAAGAATATCGGTCTAATAGATAATTATTTTAATTGCGTTCTTCTGAATACAAACGTCACGAATTTTATAGTGTTAATGTATTAATTTAAAAAAAAAAATTTAACAACTGTGTCAGTATTATTTAACTGGGCTATAATTGGGCTGGCTCTTTTTGCAGATGAATAGGCTGGAAAATTCTAAAGTATCTGGCAACACTGTCTCGTCTGCAGCAGACACACTAAGTCGCTAACTCCCGAGGGCATTGATTGCAAAATGAAGTGGTTAATTTAGCATATTTTAATATCATTGGTACCTTTAACGCATCCGCAACATGTATCGCGCGTTATATGCACATAACAGTAAATTGCCTAAGTATTTATCTTTCGAAGCAGGGGACAAGTTCACATTAGTTGATACTTCCAAGTCGGATCAGTGGTTTCTCGCTCAAAATGGTCTTGGAGAAATTGGATTTGTTCCGTTCAATTACATCAAGAAGATTGAGGTGAGTGAATAAATTTTGTCAAATATAGTCATAATGATATGTGTTACAGGTCTGTCATATTTTTTGTTTACTCAGTAACAAAAATGTGTCACATATTAACAAATAGGCCTGCTTCAGATGTAGGCCTACACAAGTGACTGGTTGAAATGAAGTAGGCCTACAGCTAGATAGACCTAGAGGCGCAACAGGAACAATTAGCATTCATACCCTTCGACATTTGCTGCGGGAGACTGAGCACCTATGGGTTTGCCCGGAGTGCAATGACGTCGATTCTGAATAACAATAACAAAGACCTAGAGAATTGCACTATTTAGTAAAACAGTAGACTATATAACAAGAACTAAAATTAATATATAAGGATCTGTGATGGTGTGAGGATAAGGGGTAGTCTGATGCGGTGCTCATGTGGATGATGGCAGAAAGTTGGTGGATTGGGTGTCATCCCGAACACCCCCCCCCCCCCCCCCGGGGGGGCTTTCCGGGCATTTTCACCTTGTTAACAACAGGGCAGCTGTGAGAGACTCTCTTGTTTCTTTAAATTATTTGAATTTTATTTGAATTGGTTGTTTTTTTTTTTTTGGAAGGGGGAGGGCACATAGGCTACACATACATTCACATATTTTAAAGTAAATCAGATTTCATTATCTTCAATTTACTTCACTATATATCCTAATTATAACCCATCAAGGGTTGAACGGGATCCTTTGTCTTAAAAAAATATAAAAAATTGGGATGTGTTTAGGGTTAGGTTTATGATTCTAACCCTTACCCTTAATTATTGCATCTCTGAATTCTTTTTTGAGGCCATATTGAACATGTGACATAGCCCACAGCTCTTCATTTCAACCCAACTGACCATTACTTCATATATTCTTAATAATGTTGGTATTCATTCATTCATAACCCTCCACTCCCAAAGGAGCAAAGGCCTTCAACAAACACCTGCCAAGTTCTCCTGTCACGTGCCATCATCTCAAGTTCTTTCCACGTTCTCCTTATCATTTTCATCTCTGTCTCCAGCTCTCTTCTCCATGTGCTTCTTGGTCTACCTCTGCCTCTGGGGGTTCCAGAACAAGGACTGCCTTGTAATGCTATCAACATGTTTCCTCAGTGAGTGTCCTATCCATCGCCATTGTCTTCTTCTCATCTCTTGTTCCACTGGCACTTGTCTAGTTCTTGTCATCAGTTCCATGTTGGTAACCTTGTCATACCATTTTAATCCCTCTATTCTACGCAAGCACCCATTTATGAAAGTCTGTAGCTTTTTGGTTGTTGTCTTTATTGTTCTCCATGTCTCAGAGCCATACAATAGGACTGACTTCACATTTGAGTTGAAGATTCTTATTTTCGTGTTGGATCCGATTTCTCTTGATCTCCATATATTTCCCAATGCAATGAAAGCTCCTCTTGCTTTTTGTATTCTTATTTTGATATCACTGTCTGTCCCTCCAACTTTGTCTATATTGCTGCCAAGATATGTGTACGATTCTACATCTTGTATTGGTGCATCTTCAAGTTCAACACTGTTTTCATTACCTGCATTTATTCTCATTATTTTTGTCTTTTCCCTGTGTATTTTCAGACCCAATTGCTGTGACCTCTCATCGAGTGTTTTCAATTTGTCTTGCATCTTCTTCTTCGTCTTCGTTCGCCCTGAAAAGGACGGTGGTTGCGTTGTGTCTGTTTATGCCTAAGCTGTGATATCTGCACCTTTCGGTCGACACATCCGACTTCAGCACGGCATTTTTTAAGGACTGGGTTTGCCTTCCCATTGCGATCCGCACTCGCTCAGCCAGACTGCACTGCTGCAGACTGTTTCCAGGACCACCACGTGGAGGTGGAGTGCGGTCTTGACCAGCTCTGGTTTGCTGGTCCTGATGCAAGCAGTACAGCTATGGGTCCTGCATCTGATTACGGTTATGTGACAGAAGAGCCAAGTCATCAGCAAAATCCAGATCATCCAACTGCTTAGTCAGAGTCCATTGGATTCCATTTCTGTTGTGTGTTGTTGATGTTCTCATAACCCAGTCTATTGCTAACAAGAAAAGAAATGGAGACAAGAGGCATCCCTGTCGCACTCCTGTTCTTATCCCAAATGGATCTGTAAGCTGTCCTTCATGAAGAACTCTGCATGTCATCTCTTCATATGTTTTCTTTATTAAATTAATGATCTTCAGGGGAACTCCATAATGCCTCATCAATTTCCAAAGTGATTCTCTGTCTACACTGTCAAATGCCTTTTCGTAGTCCACAAATCCGATGTATAATGGTGAATTCCATTCCAGACTTTGTTCAACTATTATTCTCAAAGTGGCTATCTGGTCTGTACAGGATCTGTTTTGTTGAAAACCTGCTTGTTCATCTCTCAGTTTCTTGTCTATGGACTCTTTTAATCTCTCAAGGATAATCCTATTTAATACTTTTCCTGGCACTGATAGTAACATTATTCCTCTATAATTTATGCACTCTTGTAAATTTCCCTTCTTAGGCAACTTATCCAGATATCCATCCTTCCATTCTGCTGGTATCTCTTCCTTTTCCCAGACTTTACCAAGTAATTTATATAACATCTCTGTAGCCGTGTCGATATCTGCTTTGATGGCCTCTGCTGGAATGCCATCAGGTCCAGACGCTTTTCCATCTCTTAGAAGCTTTATGGCTTTCTTTATTTCTTCCTTCGTTGGTCTTTCACCGTTAATTTGTAGCTCTTCTTCTGCTGGCTGGATGTCCGGGGGGTTTTGTGGAGCTGGTCTATTGAGAAGGTTCTCAAAATATTCTGTCCACCTCTTCATTTGCTCTTGTATATTGCTGAGCAGTTTTCCATTCTTGTCTTTTATGAGGCAACTTGTTTGCTTGTATTTCTCTGTCAGCTTCGTTGTGCTGTTATACAGTTCTCTCATATTTCCTTTGGCTGCAGCATCTTCTGCCTCTCTTGCCAACTCCTCAATATATTTTCTCTTGTCTCTTTTGATACTTCTTTTAACTTCTTTGTTTGCTTCTGTGTACACTTCTTGAGCCTTGGCTTTGGAACTTCTGGTTTTGCTTGTGTTTAAATCTGCTTTCTTGTTTTTTCTGTCTTTTATCTTATTGATGGTTTCTGTTGTTATCCATGCTTTTTGTTGTCATTCTCTTTTCCCCAGTATTTCTTCACATGTCTCATTCCATACCATTTTGATTTGCTGCCAATAGTCTTCTGTATTCTCTACATCTTCCAGCTGTTGGAGCACTTGTAATTTGTTGGATATTGTGACCGCAAATTTGTCTCTTGTTTCTTGATTTCTTAGATGTCCTACATTAAATTGTTGTCTTTAATTTTGCATTGTTGCATATCTCTTGAGTTTCATTTTTACTTTGGCTATCAGAAGGTGGTGATCTGATGCCACATCTGCTCCTCTATATACCTTTACATCCTGCAATGATGATCTAAACTTCTTGTTTATGCATATATGATCAATCTGATTTTCTGTTCTATGGTCTGGTGATATCCATGTTGCCTTGTGTATTCTCTTATGTGGAAACATGCTTCCTCCTATAGCCAGTTGATTTGAAGCACAGAAGTTTGAAAATAGTTCCCCATTTTCATTCATTATTCCTAGCCCTTGTTTTCCCATGACTTCTTCAAAGCCGGTATTGACTGTACCTATCTTTTCATTCATGTCACCCATCAAAATTGTGATGTCTCTTCTATTTACTTTTTCCATAATATCCTGTAGTCTAGTATAAAATGCTTCTTTCACAGACTCTTCTTTGTCATTAGTTGGTGCATAACATTGGATGACATTTACATTTATTTTCTTTTTAGCTGTTTTAAAAGTAGCTGTTATTATTCTGGGTCCAACAGCTTCCCATTCAATGAGTGCTTTCTGTGCTTCTTGAGATAACATAAGAGCTACCCCTTCACTGTGGTGTGAGCTTTCATCTTCATGTCCTGAGGACAGCACCAATTCACCTGTGATGAGTTTCTTCCTGTCTACCCCCTTCCACTTTGTTTCACACAGTCCCAGAACCTCGATTTTATATTCCCTCATTTCTGCTGCTACTTGTGCCACTTTCCCTTGTTTGTTTAATGTCCAAACATTCCAGGTGCCAAATCTGGAAGTTCTCCTAGAAGAAAGAAGGTTAATCAGTAACACAGACTCCTTTTGGCTTTCTCTGTGTTGCATCATACGCCTCCCTGCGAGAGGACCTTCCCCTGTCTTGGATGGTTGTGTTTTATTTCCTTTAATTGACTTGTCAATGTTTGTTGAAGTTTTTTGTGGTTTAAATTTTTTACAGGATGTGGTAACCGGCCCCATGCCTGTAGTGAAATTGACAGAGATACAACGGTAAAATCCTCCAAGGATAACATTTAAGGATAAAAACATAATGCGTAGGCTGCTGATGTACATGATCGCCTAGACCGCGGGTCATCATCCTCCATAATAATTGACTTGCTAGACAGGAGGGGAACGGCGGATCAAAAAAGAAAAAAAATGACTGGAAAGGCTAAGGAGACGCAATTGGGGGGGAAACGGAGAAAAGTCACGTTCCCAAGTTGACATAAAAAGTAAGCAACTCGACAGAAGGGACCTTAGATATAATACGCCACAGTCATTTATTGGACGCTTTTGCGATACCAAGCTTTTGATTTGAATGGAGCGGTAAAACGCAGATGTTTGGAATATTACAAAAATTAAAAAGTAAATTTTTCTTAATATTAATGTTATGAATATAAAAATTAGCTGGCCGGATGGCCTATTCTGAGCAGTGAACTAATATGGTCTTAATTTTACAGACGGATAGATAATATTGAAGATAATGACAAAAGACAGTGTAGTTCACATCATCGCTAGACCGTATTGAATCTAAAAGTGTCGCAATTTGCACACAAAACCACGACCTTGGACGCAGGTGTTCAAATCTACGTGGTATGGAGGAAAGGGGATATTGTGGTAGCTGTGTCTAAAAATAACTTTTAACGACAAAATTTTGGAGGGGAGAGAAAGGTTGGTTCAAAAATCAAGTACGTTTTGAAAAAGAAACACAAGTAGAGACGGACAGACTAACAGATAACCATCCATACTTGACTGAAGCATGACTGAAATGACTTTATGGTAGGAAATTTGAATTGAAAATAAAACTAGGCAGTGATTGGCCACAGACAATCATATCATTAGCGCTCAGACGCGAAAGTGGGGTCATTTCTCAATAGTTGTTCAGTGATAGACACAGATTTTAAAGTGTGGTGATTTCCATATGAAAGAAAGAGAAAGAAAGTTAGGGACGCCATACTATAGCCAGCAGCTCAGCTGAGTTTTGCTAGCAATTCTGTGTTATTTATTCATAATCTGGTAAGATTGAAATTATTTCCTTATATATATTTTGAATATTGTTTCATGTTCGAGTGATTTGATACTGCCATATCGAAATCTAGCCTTACAAACAAGTAGGGATTTGCTCTAGACCCCCCGCCCTAGTCAGGGTCTAGGGACCAACAATGTACATAAACTCCAGCAAGGGTTAAGCAAGACAGTTCAAGGGTTGGGAATAATGAAACATATTGCCTATCCTCTTTTAGGGCAGACAACTAATAAATATTTTTCAGAATCTATGGTCTGGGAGGATCTATCTGATGTAAAACCACCATGGTAAATGTGCTGTTTGGTCAGAGAAATCTGACCTGTCTGTATGATGTGGTTGTTGTGTCACTGTTGTGTCCAGACATGGGTAGAGAATAGATTTTGACACATGGCCCATACTTTGATTGCAGAGCTGGGAGTTTCTGTCGTCAAAAAAGCAGTGACTATTCAGTTGGTGACTTTACTCGAGTGTATCTGTGCAGTATTGTGACAGAGACCACCATTATTGCCCGCCAGCACGGAGAGGTGGGACCACCTGATTTCAGCACCAGAGCTACAACTAACAGATGAGTGAGCCTCTGGTCTGCTGGACATTCACCAAAGCCCTTTAGTTACTAATACCCCATAAAAATTCCCACCATTTTCTGGACACTGTGTAGTCAATATAGACAGGTGTGATGAGGCCACCCCAACAGCAAAAACATTAAATATCCTCCCAAGTAGATGACTACTAGAACATTTTAATAAAACTAACTAGTATAGTACATATATATGTACACTATTGCATTTATGATATACTATTCCATGCATTTCTTTTCATAATCTCTAAATCCTTTTAAGTTCTGGTCAACCTAAAAAATTGACACAGAACAAAATAAATGTAATATAATTATATCAAAAAATTTACACTATTGAGTTAGTTCAGTGTGTTGTAATATTTATTAATATTATTAGTCTTGTTAAATATCTGTGGGTATATCTATAATCCATTACACCACACTACATAGCATAACCCTAGACACTTTACGTAGCCACATTCATTAAAAAAAATTAAGTGTGAGGTCGTAGTGGTAGCAAGAAAGGCCTTCTGACAATTCCCAACTACATTTTATCATCATCTTTTTTTTTTTTTTTTTTTTTTTTTCCTTAACCAGCGGCACTTGGGCTTTCAGCCCTTCGGCCCAATGACATGTCATTGCGAGGCTGGGGAACCTGAGGACTTTCCTTCCAACCCGGTCAGGAGCTTCGCTCCTTCCCATCCACAGAGGGTTTATCACAGGAGCCGTTCAGGCTATTCAGTCAAATTTCCGGCCGTAAACGTTTCTTCAAACGCCGACGCCCGGGTTTGAACCATGAACACCTGGTCGCCAGTACAACGCCGAAGCCATTACACCAGCGCGGCTCCCATAATATCATCATCATACAATACCATCAAACACCACTACAATGCCCAACCCTCCTTAGTCGCTTTCTACGACATGCTTGGCAGGGAACAGTGTTACTATTCTTTGCTCCCCTTTCGGGCCCCGGTAACACACGGGTGAATGTTGGTATTACTTGGCAAGAAATTTATACATTTGACATCATAATGTATACACTGGTAAATGCAGTAGTATACAGCATTTGCATTTGTTTTAAA
Source organism: Oreohelix idahoensis (assembly GCA_024509875.1). Taxonomy (NCBI): domain Eukaryota; kingdom Metazoa; phylum Mollusca; class Gastropoda; order Stylommatophora; family Oreohelicidae; genus Oreohelix; species Oreohelix idahoensis. The sequence goes on along the minus strand of JAMPIV010008124.1, from coordinate 271,984 downwards.
TGGCAGGCAACAACAGAGCAACAAGTCAGGTTCATTGATGGAGCTATGGAAGCCATCCATTTGAAGGCAACTAATGCTGGTGGGCAGTATACACATGAACAGAGATTAATTATGAAGTATGTTTCATGCTTAAAGTTTGTTGTTCAACTATCAGTTTGTAATTAAAAACATTTCTTGTCATTTTAGTGTCCACTTGTTTTGTTAAGTGTTGTGGGAGAAGGAGTTTTCATTCTTATGCAATGTATGCTGTTTTAGCCAGTGTCTTGCAGTTTCCTCAGTATCCCTAGCTATCCCATGCTCATGCACTTACCCTGCCACAAGATTTTCTGCTGTTGAAGGTCTCTGATGATAGCTGCTGTGACTGTTTAGTAAAGAATTGTCTATACTATTCTCTATCTTTGTGTAGCTGGTGCATGATGTTGTTCCCACCAACTTCCTAATCTTCTCACTCTGTCTGTGTGTAGCTGGTGCATGATGTTGTTCCCACCAACTTCCTAATCTTCTCACTCTGTGTATAGCTGGTGCATGATGTTGTTCCCACCAACTTCCTAATCTTCTCACTCTGTCATTGTGTAGCTGGTGCATGATGTTGTTCCCACCAACTTCCTAATCTTCTCACTCTGTCATTGTGTAGCTGGTGCATGATGTTGTTCCCACCAACTTCCTAATCTTCTCACTCTGTCATTGTGTAGCGGGTGCATGATGTTGTTCCCACCAACTTCCTAATCTTCTCACTCTGTCATCTCATACAGTGACATATGTAGGTATCTCAATCATCTCATTGCACTTGTGATCTTCCTCCCATGTATTTTAGATAGGAACTATGTCTGGCATATTAGCAAAGAGTTGGCATGAATGTTCTGTGCATCAGTTGCTGCTTTGCCTCCATGGAGGTATTTAGTGCATTACTATTGGATATAGTTATTAGGATATAAGTCATTGAGCCAGTTAACGACCAAGATGTATTAAGTTTATATCATGTTCATAACTTTTATTTAGTGCACAGAAGTGATAGCCATTATTCATATACCTGTTTATTTTGTTTGTAACAGAACAGTGAATGTATTTGTTTTTCAGGAAACTTGTGAAGCATCGCAGTGATGTTATAAAGAATGCATCCGCTGCGGAAAGCAAATCATTAAATCGGAGACGACCAGCTCCAGCACCACCTGTAGATAGAAGTTCCAGTGTTGACACCTCAGGAGCTGCAAAAGTTAGTTTAGCTGTAGTAGGACGGAGTGCCACTGTAACTGCAGCCTCTACCTCTAGTGAGAGTAAAAAAATATCTTCTGATAGTGCTAAAGATCACAATAGGCATAAAAAGAAATCTGGTGATAGGCAGGAGGTAATATCCCCCCGTGAAGCTAGAAACACAAGCTCTGCAGATCCACGACGATCTTCAGCCTTGTCAGAAACTGCAAGGAAAGAAGCCACATATGAAGACTGCGTCAGAAAAAGTAAAAGTGTAACAAGCAGCATTGGTCAAGCTCCATCTTTAGTCTCCTCATTTTCCAGCAATACAAGTGATTTGACCTACACTGATTCCATTACAGATACTTCAAAATTCTCTAATGAAGGCAACAGTGCTGAAGAGAGTTTGAGCACTGACAGCGGTGAAATTAACCAGCCTAAAGCATTGAGAAATGAAAGTAACCACACAGTCACAGCTAAACCTGAAGCAAATATTGATGCTTCTAACTACCATGTTAGATCACCATGTGATTCTCATAGTGATGAAATAAAAGCAGAACCAGACAGAGAATGCCCTGGTAATGCACTTGAATCTCAGACAGAGGTCTACCAAAGCAAGGAAGACTTAGCTAACTGCATTGATCAAGGGGATATGCCACCTCCTCCTGATGAATATAGTTATAATGATGAAAGCCATGAAAGTACTGCTTCTTCTCCTTCAGGAATAAATGATCATGACCTCCCATCAGAAGATCTACCGCCGCCACCTCCTGAGGAATGCCATTGTGAAGATTTCCAGCCAAAATTTGAGTCAGCAGGGAAATTTTTTGCTCAGTAAGTACATGCAGTTTTATATGATGATTTACTGACACTTGTCTTGTAAAATGCTGTTTGTTTGTGGTGTATGAAGTATGACAAAACCACCTAAACTAGTTATTATATAATGACTTTTAAAAAGAAAAATAAGTTTAACTTTAATGTTCTTCATTTTTTATTTTATAGCAAGATCTGAGTGAACAGCAAAGAAACATACTATAAAGTGAAGCTTTATAAACAGCAAGGACTTTAAAATAAAATTCCATTCAGGGAAGAAGTAATTTAATCTCATTTACATTTGATAGCAACTCTTTGAAGTTACCTCAGCAACACAACATGAAGGTGAACAAGAAGAAAAGATATGAACCAAAACAAGTGTCCCATGTGTTCAGTTCTTTGCTAAAACCTCAGGATGATCCAGAAAAGGTGACCAAACAACACGAACTCTTAGAGCTGGCTCAAGCTCATTGTGTGCAGGTCACCCACGCAGACTGTGAGGAAATGATAGGGGAAGTAAGTCATACAAGTTTTTCATGAAGTATGATCACAGCTAAGTATTTTTTTTTAAACACATGGCCTTTGTTAGCAAAAATGTAAGTTGTGGAAGATGAATTTTTAAGCCAAAGTTTTTTATTGCTTAGGTGTAAAAAATGCTGAAGACCACAACAGTGTATTAAAGACAATTATGACGTGTGGAGAGATATAATAGCCACAGTAAAAGTCAGTTTCTGTTGACAGCTCATGTGTCTGAATAGTCAAGTTTTCTGCTGGAACAGTTTTTTCATTCATTCTTATTTTTCACACTTCAAGTCTGGTCTGATTTTTTTTCAGTTTTATTTTTCAGAGCCATTTCTATGTTTCCCATAAATTATCTTTATTAATATGGATTAGTAGACTTCACTTAGATCATCTATGTCTCTCATTTGGCACCCTTTCATTCACTTAAGAGTTTTTTTTTATGTCTCTGTACCCTTTCATTCACTTAAGAGTTTCTTTTTGTATGTCTCAGTTAGTACCTTTTCATACCTGTGTCATTTGAGCCAGTTAAATTTTAGTATACTGATTATTCATGGAGATTTGTATAATTGTTTTAGTGTTATCTTATTGTTCTCAGTTCCTTTCTTTCCATCCATCCATCTTTCTTTGTTTCTCTTTCATTCTGCCTTTCATTTTTTAATAGATCTGTAAATATTTCTCTTTATTCAAAGTTGTGATTCATCTGTCAGATGTACTCTAAAGCCCAAGCTGTTAGGATTGTGAGAATGATTGTTATATATGTAAGTGGGTATTCTGGGTGGTGTTGAATAAATATTTAAATACTGTGTATTTTATGGTTTACAATCTAGATGCTGTGTCTAATCCTATAAATCATATCTTTTTAAAGGGTGACCACAAAGTACAAATAGGCCAGATCAAAAACACTATGTATAAGATACATCTATACAAAAAAATTATATTATAACTGTGTTTTCTTCTTCTTCTTTGATCCTTAGCCGCTGACCGTCAAAGCAGTCAGTGGCCATCACGCCTAGTGGCGTCTTGTAGGGCAACAACAAATTGATTCCACTTTGCTCGGTCGGTGGCCATCCTTCGTACAGTGCCCCAACTCTGGTTCATTCCCTGCATCTCAGCCTCCACAGTCCTCCGCCAGGTTGTTTTTGGTCGGCCTCTCTTTCGTTTTCCTTCAGGGGTCCAAAGCATAGCTGTTCTTGTGATGGCATCAGGGTCTCTTCTGAGGACATGACCAACCCAGCTCCAGCGTCTGCCAGCTATGATGGTGTGCATGTCCTCTTGCTTGCTACGAGTAAGCGGATCTTGGTTAGTGATGGTATTCGGCCAAAAGATTCGGTGAATTTTTCTTAGGCATGTTGTGTGAAAGGAGGACAATTTCGACATTTCCTTCTCTGAAACTCTCCAGCTCTCCGCGCCATAGAGAAGCACAGAAAGCACACAGCTCTGATATAATCTTAATTTTGTGCTTGTGCTGTATTGGGAGGACTTCCAGATGTTGTTTAGGCTAAAGAAGGCTGTTCTTGCCTTATTCATTCTGATGTTGATGTCTTTGCCTGCCCCGCCGTCTGGTGTTACTATGCTTCCTAGGTATGTGAAGGTATCTGTCTGTACCAATTGCTGATTCCTTACTGATATGGGCTCAGGGTTGCTCACATTGAGCGTCATGACCTCAGACTTCTTTAAATTTATGTTCAAGCCCACCTGCTGGCTGAACTTGTTAAGTCTATCCGTTTTTTCCTGGATGTGTTGATGTGAATGTGCTAGTAGTGCAATGTCATCTGCATATTCCAGATCTTCCAATGTAGAAAATGTTGTCCATCTTATTCCTCTTGGACTGCCCTCTGTTGTCTGGCGCATCACCCAGTCTATGACTGTTAAAAATAGAGTGGTTGACAAGGGGCATCCCTGTCGTACTCCTGTCTTCACCTCAAAGGTTAGGTTGCTCTGCCCAACACTACTCGTAAAGTTGGCATAGAGGCTTTTTACAATTGACACTATGCAGCTTGGAATTCCATAAGCCCTCAGTATTTTCCATAAACTGTCCCTATGTATGCTGTCAAAAGCCTTTTCAAAATCTACGAAATTAATGTAAAGCTGTCTTTGCCATTCTGAGCACTGCTCTATAATGTTCCTGAGAGTGAATATATGATCTACACATCTTCTATTCTTTCTAAATCCTGCTTGTTCCTTCCTCAGTTTGTGGTCTACTGCCTTTGAAATTCTCTGTATAATTATCCTGCCTAGTATTTTGCTGGGAACTGAGAGAAGAGTTATTCCTCTCCAATTATTGCAGTCTGCAAGATCTCCCTTCTTGGGCAACTTGACAATTATTCCTTTGTTCCACTCTGATGGTGTTGTCCCCGTTTTCCAGACTTGTGCAAATAGTGGTTCTAATAGTTCTGCTGCTAGCTCAGGGTCTGTCTTAAATAGCTCTGCATTTAAGTTATCATGGCCCGGAGCTTTGCCGTTCTTTAACCCTTTGATTGCTGTGATGATTTCTTCTTTTCGTGGAATGTCTGTATTCACATCTAGATCATTTTCAGCTTCAGGAACATTCAGTTGTGTCTCTGTGTTTTGTAATGTTGAAAATTCATAGACTTGAATTATAAAAACAGAATTGCAGCTCATTGATCATATATTTAATATGGTTTTCTCACTAGTTTCGAAAAGTGACCAGTCTGAGTCATGAGGAGAGTCACTGGGCCATTCTGAGTGTCATGAATTTGTTGGCTGCAAAGGTGCCTCATGTCAAGCCCTCTCTGGAAGTGGTTGGAATGCGATTAAATATGGCACATGAGGTATTTGGAAATTTAATTGTCTGTGACTTATACTAATTTTAAAAAAAAACACTTTATCTTGTACATGTAACAGGTTGCATAATCTGTGTAACTGGCTGAGTACATTTAAGCTATTTATCATAATGTATGTATAAAGACAAACTTATTTTCTATTTTAAAAAATAGCTCTTCAAGATTTTGAATGAGTTTTTTCTGAACATAGTACTGAATACACTTGTACCCTGCAAACATTTTTTAAATTTCTTAACTCTTTGACTCCGTAGCAATGATCAGAGCATTGGTCAGATTTGACGCCCGTGCCAAAACAATGCTCAGAGCGTTGTTTTTAGTTTGTCATTAAAAAAGTCAAAAATCATTTGTTTAATGTAGTTTATATTTTAAAACGTGTGAAATGACTTCCGCTATTATTTAAACAACTAATTTGACTTAGTTAAGTAGCACGTGTACATGTTTTGATGTTATTATTATAATTTGTGTGACGATTCTCGTGTTTGCATTTTTCATTGTTATTGCTACAGAAATATGTCAAGCTTTGTATTTACAATTTCTAAGCCTCCTAAGTATATAATTGTGTCAAACATTGCTGACTTTGATGATGTTTGTTTGGTAGTCACAGTGTGCTGTCAAATAACTGAATAGGTGTAGAAAGGTTAAACACATTAGATTTAGCTGATGAGTGGGCATGGTCCTATTCTTGCTGATCGTCCAAAAGCAACAGAACTAGACCTAGATAGAGGATGGAGCTAGGGATACTATTAAAACCCTAGACGAGTGTATACAGTTTTTATATGATGTTATTCTTCTTTATTTGTTTAAAAATTACCTAATGTAATATTACGTAATTTTTAAATTCTTATAAGGGACCATAGTAAAAAATTGGTGTGAATAACACTAAATGTACTAACTGTGGCCATAATCAGTGTTTTATTACTTTGTAAATGGATTACCTTGATGGTTGAAGACTAAAAAGAAAGTTTTATCGCCTGCAACAGTAAGTTGCATTTGATAAGCTCGCATTCTGCTGTGAACTTTTTAGTGTTTTTTTCAGTTTACATGCACCATGTTTTAAGTACATCGAAGGTACTTGTATCAATACTATAAAAGACACTATATATTATAATTTTCTATCTATTTCCCTACAGTTTGATATATAATATGTACGAGGGGCGTTCACAAAGTAATGCACCACATCGTTTTTCTCAGGAGCTGTTTATTCAAAAAGCATGAAATTTATACACAATATACATGGATATGTCATGTAAACATCGGTATTATTCAACATAATCCCCATCAACTTGTACGGCTTTATGCCAGCGTGAAACAAGTGCATGTATTCCTAGCCCGTACCAGATTTTGTCTTGATCATTTAGCCATTTCTTCGCTGCATGAATCACTCCTTCATCATCTTCAAACCTTGTCCCACGGAGTGCATCTTTAAGTGGACCAAATAGATGAAAATCAGAGGGTGCCAAATCGGGACTATAGGGTGGATGGGGTAGTACAGTCCAACCCAATTTGGTGATTGCTTCCCTTGTTGCCAGACTTGTGTGAGGTCACGCATTGTCGTGAAGGAGAAGCAGGTCTGCTGGATTCTTGTGCGGCTGAACTCTGCGAAAACGTTGATTGAGTTTTTTCAATGTCTTAATGTAAGCTTGCGAATTGATTGTCTCTCCTCTTGGCATAACGTCCAATAGAATCACACCTTCAATGTCCCAAAAGACAGTGATCATGACCTTTCCAGCTGAAGGAATTGTCTTGAATTTCTTTCTTCGTGGTGATTGCGGATGATGCCACTCTATTGACTGTCTTTTTGTCTCAGGTTCAAAATGATGTGCCCAGGTTTCGTCACCTGTAACGATCTTAGCCAAAAAGTTCTCTCTATAAGCATTGAAACGCTCCAACAATTCAGAAGAAATTGCTTTCCTTTGCAATCGGTGGTCATTTGTGAGGCTTCGAGGAATTCATCTTGCGCAAACCTTGAAAAATCAGAGAGTTTTTATAACTGCATTTGCACTATCAATGCTGACTGACAGCTGTAAGGCCAATTGTTGAGTAGTGATTCGCCTATTAGTAAGAATAATGCCCTCAGCGCATTTCAACATTTCTGCATTGGTGGCTGTGGCAGGACGTCCACAGCGTGGCCGATCAAGCAGCTCCGTATCTCCACTTCCTGATTCTTCGATTCTCTGAACCTTGCGACTGACTGTACTCCTGTCGACTGCAAAACTTCCATACACATCACATAGACGCTTGTGAATGTTCACAACAGTTTCCTTCTCTGCAACGAGAAATTCTATCACAATTCGCTGCTTATAACGCAAGTTGCTAACATGCTCCATTTCAACGGTTTAGGGCAGCCGTATTATTTGGCCGGTTGCAGTGCAATTTGGTGCACACGATTGGCACATGCCATATTTGAAGTGTGCAAAATTTCAAGCTTCTATCTTCATTATTAGCTGAGAAAAACGATGTGGTGCATTACTTTCTGAACGCCCCTCGTACGTGTTCACAGAAAAGATTTACATAAAATTTACACTAAAAGATTCACCATTTAGAATTCTTCAAAAAAATAATTACAGCACAAGGTGGAAAATAATTACGGAAGCAAAGAGTTAAATGGTTTTAAATTAATCAGCTAAATCATTTATAAAGAGAGCATGAAAATATGTGCACAAAAAGGATTGCTGAATGCGGCATAACAACTCATCATCTACTTGACTACTGTTTTAAAGCATTATTGGAAAACTGGTTTACAACTTGCACAAGCTATTCACCATTACTTGTGTGATGAATTTACCGTGATACAACATTAAAATATCTCCAATTATAAAGATAACATGTAGGGATAAAAATAATGCGTAAGATACTAGGAGACATGCTCGCCCATGCCCGCATTTCCTACCGCCATTCAAACTAACTAGTTAAACATGCAGACGAAACGGTACCCTTGTAGACGGGAGGGAAACGGAGATATAAAAAGGGAAAAATATGACTGAACACGTGTTTGAACCTAGAAAGGCAAAAAGACGCAAGTTTTAGTTTAAGGAAAAAAATTCACGTCACTAGTTGACACAATGTAAGGAAATGGACAGAAAAGACCTTAGCTCTTATTAGAAACAGTCATATCTTGGACGTTTTACGGTACTTGGTTGTTTTATTTGAATTCAGCGGCAAACGCCGTGGAGAACGTTCAACAACAAATTTCAAAAACTAACCTTGAGAAAAAATATGTTTTTCTTAATAATAAAGTTATGAATATAAAACCTAGCTAGTTTGATAGCCCATCTTGAGCAGAGAAATAATATACATTTAATTATACAGACGGACAGATAACACGGAAGATATTGACGAAAGACTGTATTGTTTACATCAGACTGGCGAACAGTATTGTTGTGCATACTTTCACTAAAGTTTCAAATTTTCGTCCTTGAGACAAGGAAATGCAAAAATCTAGCTGTAATGAACGAGAGGGGGAAGGTTGGAGAATTGTGGCTAAAAATAACTTAGGAGACAGTTTTGTGTAGGTTTTGCGTGTAGTTGGTCCAAGAAACAAGTGTGTTTTTGTGAAAAACCAAGTAGAGACAGACGGACCAACAGACAATAATACATACTTGACTGAGATCTGACTGAAATTTGACTTTTGGTTTGAAGATTTGAAAAAGTTAGAGGGGAAGTCTGTGATTGGACAAATGTATTCATATTAGCGGGATAGAGACACACATTTTTGCCATTGTGGTAAAGTGGGATGTTATAAATATTTATAGGGGACTTAGTGTACTGACTGAGATCAGCTGTGAAGGTATCTGTATCTAATACGTGTAGTGTTTTACAGATAACCTTACTTGCTACCACATTTATACCTCAGTCAGAATTATTCTGGAATATTGTGATGACTACGTTGAATGTCTAGGGTTATGTAAATGATGAATTGTAAGTCACAACAACAACAGACAGATAAACAATTTAATTTATTCCACCACACTTGACAACACTGTGACACTCACACACATGTAACACTCTATAAGACTATCTTAAATGAATCAATGGTAAAGTTTCAAATAGATATATGTATTAATTACTGTCACTAATATATATCCTGATTCAACTACACAGTGAACCAGGAATCACAATCAAATGTAATCACAATTTATATGTACATAATTTATAAATATGGACCTTGTAGTGACATATTTTATTAATATTATACTATGTGTGTCAGTTGTGTAGTAGTACTATGAGGTAATACTGGTGTTGGTTTTCAAGCTATGTTGTTATTTGTCATCATGACTTCAAGTGTTTGTTTATCTTGGAAATAGTATGGGGAAAAGTTCACAGTTCCTATCAATTTACACAATGTATTTTCCCTCTGTTTTATTATACTGTCAATTTTAGAGGGGGACACATAATGTTGAGCTCCTCTGGCCAACGAAGCTTATCTTTCGTGATGGCGGCAGGAAAAGACTCCTCTGCTCGATAGCTTCCCTGTGTTCTGGAGACACCTCACTGGTCACTATCTGGACCCAGGAGTATGCTGACAGCCTCTAGATTCAGCAAAGCTCAGACCAGGTGCTGCTCAATAACTTTAGGACCACGGTCCCTGAAACAAGAAGGTTGTACCTCCTATTTCATAACTAATTTATAATCTATTTCCAGAATGAACACAACACATAACAAACACTGAGTTCAGAGCGGTAGGCCAACTGCTATCTTCATCTGAAACAATTTTCACCAGTATACTCCTCCCTAATGGTTACTACGCCTCTGCAATTCCAGCATAAGTTCTTTCTAGTCAATAAGATAGGTGTCAGTGTACTGTTAGGCAATTCCATGCAGTTTTACTTTTCTCCTACACCTTCTGTTCAGGTTGGAGCAATATATAGGCTTTGCCTCATGTTCACTACTGAACTACACACACATACAGACATAAATTATCAATTTACATTCAATTTTCATTAAAAGATATCAAATATTTCAAGCTTAACCACAATTCATGGGAATAATACACAATTTACGTTGACTAGCAATGAATATGGCACAAAATCCGATCTGCGCTGTCTCAGGCTTTTATTTAGAAAAATATAAGCTGAATCTCAACGCACTGTTGCTTTAGAAAGTTTATTTGAAAATGTGGTGCTGAACTGACGCTTCTAATTGCCTATATTGGCGGGTCTAACCAATCGAGCCATGTTTACACAGCTTTTCAAAAAAGTACCCTTCCTTCCGTCTCCCCTAACAACAAAAAATAGTATTTGTAGCCCGACTAATCGTGTTTAGCCTTACATTTACTTCTATCCAATCAAATAGGATTTTACATGGGGACCTATTTCCCGTACAATGGTGGTTTCAAAATCTGCCACTGAGCGATTCTGATTTTGGTGTTGTCTGACACCCTCACTATTTCTTTTGGCTATAATTTGTTAATTCCTAGACTATTTGCGTAACACTTAACATATTCTTTGTCAGCAAGTCCTAAGGAACCCAACTATATAAATTTTATGGGGCTAAGGGGCTGCGTTCAAAATATGCATTTTCTTCTACCTCCCGTTCACTTCGATCGATGTGGTGTCTGGGTACTGTCATGTTTTCAGACATAAAACAGTATAATGTCATATTTCCCAATAAGCGTTTTGTAAGTTTTCAAACCTAACTCTCACATGGGTAGTGTTTTGTATCACTGTCGATTTGAAAAAAAGTTAGTGCATGTGGCCTTACACGCGTGATGGTAGTAATTGTATAGCGAGACGCGTGTTAGTGTTGCATGCATTCCGGCTTTCAGCCCTCCCTTCTCTCTATCCTAATTCCATCTGTCTTTTCGTTTATGTTAACTTAGTGTATAAAATGACATGAATGGAATATTAAATATAGGTCAGCTTGCGTATCTCAAGGTTTTTTTTAGAAATGCAGTACACGTTTTATCGTAGAAAGCGTGTATTGATGCATTAGGCTTTTACTATCAACGTGAAACGTTACAATTTGCAGACGAAGTAGAAAACAAGGGGGTTTCGAGTACAGTCATTGTGACAGCACTGTTCTTTACCATTCTTCTTTCCTTTTATTGAATTTATGTGTTAGGCTTTACATTTACCTGATAATTTATATAACAGGAATCCTGTATCAGATCGTCACAGACTATGAATACACAAATATTTATTCCCCCCATCAAATATAGACTTAATTCTTGGGAAATATAACATTTAACTACAGTCTATAAGTCAATGGACAAAGCTTGTTGTAGTCACAGAGTGGGAGTGATGACACCACCCCAACAGCACATCCAGTAATAGTTCTCACAGAGACATTATAGATATTACTAATATTAACCAATCTTATAAAATACCTATGTACACAAATTCCATTTTTTATGCTATATATTTATGCATTCCATTTATAACTTCATAACATTTCATATGTTCTGACCAAAATAAAACATTGGTTCAGAACTAATAAATTAAAAAAAAATTGTTAACATATAAACTAAAACAGTCTGAGTTAGTTCAGTGTGTTATAGATTTTATTAATATTATTAGACTTATTAATTACCTGTGTGTGTTTGTATATTATATTACTGCACATTACATTTCAGTACCCTAGACTTTTTAACGTAGCTACATTCATGATAGTAAAAGAGATATGTTTGAGGTCATAAGTGGTAGTAAGAAGGGCCTTCTGTAATTCACATAAACATTTATCTCAGGAGCCTTCACAGCTGACCTAATACAGTACACTAGATAACATAACAACCATACAATACCATCAAAAACCACTACAAATAGTACCATGCTGTACCATACCCCCTCCCCAAACACATGCACAGATATGCACACACGAGTGTGCTTGCACACACAATATCGGACCAGTGTGTAATCTTCTACCATTATCCGCAGACGTTGTGAAATAGGGAAAATCTGATAATGCTCAGTGCCCCATGTGTCAGGATATATATATGTATATATAATAAGCTATAATGTGATTATTTTATGGACTTATTGAGGGATGCTCATTTACATTATTTCAGTGCCACAGTACAGGGCGAGATTACCAATGTGAAGATACACGGACCCTGAACAGGCTCATCGCTGAACTGGCAGCTGTTACCAGTGACTCACAGCAGCGGGGACATTACTTAAGAGATGATCTGGACAGCATTATAGACATAATTACAGGATTGTCTGAGACATTGGTGAGTCTATAATTGTGCATTAGGTTATTGAAAGTGTGTCACTGTGTTATGTTGGTTATGTCCTAAATCGTTTACCTTGTACCAAGGAGGCAAAGTCTAAAATTAGCAAGACCACATCAAAGATAGTAAGAAATAACACTATAATGGAATATGTCTGATATTGCAGCATTGAATTAAATGATTTAGATATCTCATAAGAATAAACTGGCCAGTCATAATATGCACCACATTGCCGTTTTGAGTACGCCAGATGCTTCCTTACCTAAAAATATGTAAATGTGACAGTTTTCATTGAGATAACTTTAAAACTAAGTTTTTAATGATTTTTGAAGAGCACAGCTCTTGAACAAATACATGCTAAGCCCTCCTGGTCTGTGCAGTCAGCTCAGGGTCTTTCCATGTCTTCTTTGTCCTCCTCATTTCTGTCTCCACTTTTCTTCTCCATGTGTTTTCTGGTTTCCCTCTATTTTTTTCACCCTGGGAATCCCAGAACTGGGACTGCCTTGTGATGCAATCACCTGGTTTTATTACTGTGTATGCTATCCAACACCATCATATTCTCCTCACCTCTTGTTGTATTTGGCTTTTGTTTCCATTAGTTTCTCATTAGTGATCTGGTCATACCATTTCAGTGCTGTACTACACCCATTTATGAAAGTTCATGCATACTGAAAGGAGCTAATGTGCATAATTTTATTCACATTTTGTAAATGTTTACAGCACATTCTAAATATCACTTAAAGAAACTTAACATGTTATTTTGTGTAGCATGTCACTTACTAGTACATATGGCAAATATTTTGCCTAAACTTGTTTCAGAGAGGAAATGGATGGGTATGAAAACAGAATTGAAAAAAGGTGTTTCGTCTTACGAGGACAAAAGACAAAAAAAATAGCCAACGTTGCGCCCACAAGGCCTCCATCAGGGAAAGGAAAGAAAGAAAGTGAGGGCTAGGCAGGACACATAAGAATCTAATTAAATATAAATAAAACCTGGGTACTTCCCTAAAGGCAGCTGAGACCTAGCCCGCCCGCCAAAGAGAGCGTCACCAGTAAAGGAAATGGCTGCCACTTCCGGATGTAAACAGTACATACTAAGAAGCTAAGAACCAAAACTGAACAAGAAACTACCAACATGTAATAATAATGAGGACTGGAGATAGAAGAAGACAGAATGAGTAGCAAATAAATAAATATTAAATAAAAAAATCAAGACTTTATATTTATGGGCGACAGAGAAATAGAAAAATTGAATAGGGGTGGAAAGGGTCAAAATAGAATAGGAGTGGAAAGGGGGACCTTAGACAAAGGTGTGTAGGGTGTTAAGACCAGCTGGTTTTAGAGAGGAAGTAGATTAATGTTGAATTAATGTCAAAGACCTCGCCCTCAGTGCGATGGATGGCGCTTTGAATAAAATTAGTTAATTGGTAAAGAATTATCGCAGCAGTTCTTTTAAGTACACAATTTGTAGTAACAGTTCTGTCGTCTTGGGGAAGCATTCCCTGATTGTCTGCATCAACTATGAAGATTTTCATCTATTTTTCATCTTATAGTAACTTTTGATGTCCCATTTTCAATAATTCGCTAATACCTGGCAGAACTTGTCTACACAGTCTTTTCAACAGAATTAGTCATAAAGGCTCTCAGTATGATTAAGTTCAGCTCTTTCTTTAGGCAATCTCTACCTGCTTTCAGTGACCTTCATTCTGTGACTAAAACACATAACAAATAAATAAAATAAAGTAAGCGACAAGCGACGTTCAAGCCTTCACAGAATAATAGAATAAACCAACATTAAATGTCTTAAACAATTACATAATTCAAATCATAGGAGATACTTCTCCTTTCATGATTGACCTGTAGCCAGTTTAGGGAAATATACCTTCACATTTTCTGATAGATATGTTAGTACACAACATGTATTATATATAAGTGTGTGCTTTTGTTACTTAAATGTTTGTTATTTATTATTCTCAGCACAACGCTAAGCTTTGTGTAAGTATGGCAGCCATCCAGAAGGACAACTTTGACATGGTGGAGATCATTGCTAAATATTATCAGATGGTCAGTTTTATCTTTATTTCATAGAAAAAAATTCCATGTACACTGCAATGATAATTAGAACTAGTATTTTGTTTTTGATGGCCTTATTTTACTGCATCATTTGAGTAATCAGAAAATTTTGTTTAGGATATGAATACACTTACCTACACGTGTCAGGTGGAAAGACTTATGTGTATTATATATCCATATATTAAGTGATGAAACTTCTATGTTGTTCAGTGAAATATTCATACATTTATTGACCATTATTATTATTATTTGTTTGCTACTTTACTAGAGTTTAACAAATTCTAATCCACGAGCCATATGGTGCGCCAGGCTACTCTATAGATCTACCCAAGGGCTGCATGGTGCATCCACTTAATATGAGTTCTGAATTTGAACGAAAAATTAGAAAATAAGTGGCCATAGCTTGTTCAAATGATGTAATTGATAAAAGTATGAAAAAAAAAAAATGCTTTTACCACCAAGCAATTAAGTAGAGCTGAAGTTTTTACGCGTAAGTGCACAAGTTTAATTAAAATTTTTGTTTTTATTTTTTATGGTTTCTATACTTTGCAAGACATAACAAACAGTTATTACATCACTTAAGAACTCAACATTGTTTCACAACATTCTTCAGCCAGTTTCCTAAAGTTTGATGTGTAATACATATATCTGCTGAATTAATATATGTGTCTACTGACTATTTTTAAAACATCATTTGTAGAAAAAAATGCCTCCTTTTTGGGGCCTGGGGTTAGAATGAGTTAAAAATTTTAATATTATGAGCCAGTTTTTTATGTGTGTACAAATGCAGTCTTTCCTCACTCTCGCATAAGTGTTTTAATGTTAAATAGATTATTGTTTTTAAGATATGAAGGTTTTTTGACTTATTTGTTACACTACATCCTTTGTTTTACTCAGGTGAGAAATACATTCAGTGATAAATATTTTTGTACTCTTTTCTGTGTTCGTAGGAAACCAGATGGGTTATTCATTCTTGCCTACTTCATCTAATAGAGATTATATGTATGCTGAATCCACTGGCAATACAGGAGTTCCTGTACTCTGAGCTACCTCAGGAGATGGTAGCAGAGATGCAGCAACATCATAATGGTAAAAGATTATTTTTCTGAGAAATCACAGATTTTCACTTTGTGTATCTCACAAATGACATTTAACTCAAAATAACTTGTGACCTGTATTACCGATTAATTTAACACTTTGAATACCATGGTCGCCTTTTGGCGACAGGCCTTGTTTTTCATAGAGTACCATTGTTGCCTTTTGTCGTTTGTATAGCATTAGCATAAAAAATGATCATGGCAGCCATCCAAAAATATGTAAGTCAAGGGAAGTATCTCAATTTTATTTAGAAATGGTCAATGGCGGCTTGAAAAAATGTTCATGTGTTTGATTTATGATTGACTGGAAATTTGTTTAAATATGAGTGAAACTAGTGAATGTAGCAATGATTTGGATTTTGTCCTTTGGCTGACCTTTGAAAGTGACAACAGTTGGTCTAGTTTTGATGCAGGGCAGTCTGAAACAGACAGTGACAGCCCTAGATCTAGCATTTGTGAAGGTGCTAGTCAATAAGTCTAAAGAAAACAGATGTGCTGAGTCAGGATGTGGGTGCTGTGCCAGTTATCAATATCAATAACTATGAATTGAACTATGAAATAACTGTGAACCACTTCACATACCTGGGGTCTACCATCAATGACAAACTCTGTCTGGACACAGAAATTGACAGCCGCATTGGCAAAGCTGCAGCTACCTTTGCCCGCCTCACATCAAAACTCCAAACTCACAATGAAGACCAAAGCTGCGGTATATAACGCCTGTGTCACCAGCACACTTCTATATTGTAGCGAGACATGGACAACCTATGCTAATCAAGAAAGAAGGCTCAATACCTTCAATCTACGGTGTCTGCACCACATTCTCGGCATTTTGTGGAAAGATAAAGTGACAAATGTTGAGGTCTTGTGACGTGCTGCCCTTCAAAGCATGTTTAGACAGCGCAGACTATGCTGGCTTGGCCATGTCGGCCGCATGGAAGATGGTTGCATCCTGAAAGATATCTTCTACGGACAACTGGCAGATGGCAAAAGAACAGTTGGGCAACCGCAGCTGAGATTCAAAAATGTGTGCAAGAGAGACATGAGGGCACGACATAAATCCAGAAACCTGGGAGGATGAAGCTGCTGATTGCACCAAGTGGCGATGCTATCTGCGGTGGCACCTCAGTTTTGGCGAAAAGAAGCTCACACAACAAGCAGAAGAGAGGAGAAAACGTCGAAAGATCACCAGGAAAATAAGCAGCTGAGATCTGTCACCTCAGGGGCGCATTTCCATAGTCAGTTATGACTGAAGGAGCTATTATTATTAGAAGGTGCCAGAAGTGGTGATGGCAAGTTTCATTGGGGGGGGGGGGGCATGTCAGATAAGCAGCTGATTAGTTTCATGTCGGTACCACTGAGTATTTCTCTTTTGTCATTACAGACCCTGGATTTTTGTGTCCATATTATACTTGCTCTTTTTAGAAAGGATGTTCAGTTATACTATATCTAGGAAAGTCTGATGAGTTTTGAGTTGATTATAATATTTCTTTATACATTTTCAATAGTTCATGCCACTTTTTGACAGAAATTAACTGAGAAAGTGCGCACTTTGTTTAGCAGTTTATTATCTTAATTGTTTTAACTCTTTCAGTCCCAAGCAAAAAAGTGGGTTTGGCCCAAGCAAAAATGGCCACCCCAGTGCGTTTTTATTGTTGTTTGGAAATAATTTTTTAAAATGTTCATATGCATAAATAACTTTGTTGTTGTATATGAAACTGAAGGTAATTGGATGTACTTTACTCTTGTGCTACAAGTATAAAAGCTTTCATTGAAAAATGATTAGTTATTCAAGGTAAAATGGAGGATATGCGCTTAAAAAAATCGCTTTAAAAATCTAAAATAAATATCTCAAAACAGAAACATGTTCACTCTTAAACACGTGCGGTATTTAAAAGAATGTACTTGCAGTCGGAAATGACTTTGTGGGTAGTTATAATTAGAAACAGTCTCAAACAGAGGCACATATACTAAAGGCTTTTTAAAGTCGATTGGGCCAAGCGCATCTAACCCCTGAGCCTTTATAAAGTCGATTGGGACTTAAAGAGTTAAGAGAAATAGCATCAGTTTAAATCAAAGAAGTACATATTATCTCACTGATAAACCCAGGTTTAAATCAATATTTTTTCCAGTGACAATGGACATTCCATTTTTCATCTGGCTACTTGGGATGATAGAAAACATGGCAGAACTTAATAGACTCAATGATGTGGACATGCTGCTAGCCTTGGTATGTGCATACCACCTCCAGCATGAAGACAACTCTCAGAATCCTGTGACAGAGGCTTTGAAGATGGCCCGTGGTCATGCATTGCTGGAATCAGCTCTCATATTCTTATCCAAGCATGGTAATGATCTGTGAATTGTGTATCATCCTTGGCACTCAAACCTCTTCAGATTTAACAACAAAATTCTTCTCAGTCCTTGGTGAAATGTTTCTAAATTTCTATTCTCAATTGTTTTGCCTGTCCATAATCTTATGTGCTCTTTTCAAACTGTAATAAAGTCTCATGCTGTAACCTAAAGTTGCATTTCTTTATGCTAATAATGTACTGTGTGGATTGAAAATATACTGGACCTGAAGAAATTATAATTTTCTTAACACAGTGTATTAAAAGTAAAAATATTAATATTCACCCTGTCTTTTCATAAATGGTTAAGGTCAGTATTTTGTGAATCCATTTCTTGTGTATCTATATAACTGACTTTCATGCAGTGTATTATCTTCTTTGTTAATGTTTTTCTTGTAATAAAATATCTTTTGTATTATAAATTACATTGTTTGACAATTGTCAGATTTAAAAAAAAAATCTCAACAGATGATCCAACAAAACTGCTGGAGTCAGATATTGAACCCAAGGTGAACTCTGTAGTCCTGCTGTTGTCACACTTGTTTGACAATCCTGATACAGCTGATCTGCTTTATACAAATGATGTTGAGGCCTTGATTGGGATATTTGAAGAGTTCCTCAGAGATCTAACCAGAGATGACCCGGTTTGTTTCACATAATTAAACTGTAGTGATTAGCTGTCTTTTTTTCATAATAATTGGACTAGGATTTATACAGAGAGAAAAGTAGTCTATCTTATATCTTAGATTTTTTTATTTACTAATAATTACAATTAAAAATTTGTTATTCATGCATAATAGTTACATTTCAGAACTTTATTTTATTCTGTACACTTACAATTCTTATGATGTGGGACCTGATTTATCCTTAACAGATTTACTTGAGAACTTTCATACATTAACAGTTGCAGTTTAAAACTTGTGTTTAGTCCTTTCATTAATCCATGTTATATGATAGAACTTTCTTGTTGCTATTTAAAAGTGTTGTTCTTAACAGTTGCAAGGAAGAACTTAAATGAAGATAATATTTGGAATGTATAGCTTTCATTCTTAACATTTACTTAATCTGTCTCTTCATGCTTGATATTTTTGGTTTGTGTTCTTCTTCTTGTCTTTACCAGTTACGAACCCAGGTACTGCATCTTCTAGAAAACTTCATGCGAAATTACCCGGACACAGTCTCTTTGAGGGAATCAAAAGATAAAATATGAACTAAAAATACCAATTAATAAAAAATTGCTGAGGCTCAAGCTTGGAACTGGATATTTCATGATAGAGGAACCCACGTGTCAAGAAACAAACACAATTAGACACTTTCTGGTGGACTGCAAAAAATATGACGTCGAGGAAGTTGAGGGGAACTGCTGTAAGACGTGGAGTAAAATGGATGGGTGTGAAAAAAAATCGAAAAAAGGTAATTCGTCTTACGAGGACAAAAGACAAAGAAAATAGCCAACGTTACGACCACAAGGCCTTCGTCAGGGAAAGGAAAGAAAGTGAAGGCTAGATAGGACACATAAGAACCTAAATAAATATAAAAAAATATATAAATATTAAACCTAGGTACTTCCCTGAAGGAAACTTCCCGCAAACCGATTGGCGTGCCCGGAAAAGGAAATGACTATCGGTTTGCGGGAAGTTTCCTTCAGGGAAGTACCTAGGTTTAATTTTTATATATTTTTTTATATTTATTTAGGTTCTTATGTGTCCTATCTAGCCTTCACTTTCTTTCCTTTCCCTGACAAAGGCCTTGTGGTCGTAACGATGGCTATTTTCTTTGTCTTTTGTGCTCGTAAGACGAATTACCTTTTTTTGATTTTTTTTTCACACCCATCCAAAAAATATGACCAGCAGAGACAAAACATTAAGACATACTGTTAGTAATCACAAGGTAGAAATGAGTGTAGAAAATCTCATAGGCACTAAGACACCATCAGAAATACAGAAGTTAATAAAACACTTTATTACAAAAACAAAAGCATATTACAATAAATAAAATGCGCCCTGATATAACCAACAGCTCCATGTATATGGTTGAAAGGGGCGTGCTAGAAAAGTAGCAAACACTTTTAAAAAAATTGACCACAACAACTGTGAAATGAGGAAAATCTAAAGATACTCAGTGTACCCTTTGTGAGAAGAAGCAAATACTGGAACTTGTATTCTCAGCATGAAGAAGGGTCTCACTTGGACAAGGGTGATGATATAATGGTGACACAACAAAGTACTATATGAGCTAGGTGCTACAGCAGACTTTGCATGGTTAACACATACTTCCAATGAGCAGGACAGTCAGCAAATTCCAAAAAAGTTACTTAAGTTAACCAACTATTCTTGATGGTGCAAATGACAAAGAAGTGGCATTAGCCTTACCTAGGAGAGAAACATAACACAAAGCCCTTAGAAAATCTCAGAAAGTACCAGATATCTATCATCACACCAGATTATAATGAATGAACTGAAGTGTCATTTGAGTCCAGATTAGATGAGCAGCATGCTTTCAAAATGGCCAAATATGACCTGAGATGGAAGTCATAGCTATAAAAGTGAAATCTGATTACCTCCTGTGGTAATTCTGTGTGTATAGAGTTTCTCATGTTATTACTACTTCAGTCATAATTATGTGCTGGCACTGCCAAACATGGTATTTGGTGAAGGTCTTTTAAAGCTTTAACCTTTAAGTTATATGTCTGGGATGATTAGTAACAATACAAGAAGAAATGTAAAGAATATTCAGTCACTTATCTTTATGATGTTAAAAGCGGAACAGAAAATTTACATTTCTGTTCAAAGTTGATTTCGAGTAAATTTAAGTTTGGTGAAAAATTAAGCAAGCACTTTTCAAGGCAAAGAGATAGGGTTCAAAACCATATTGCATCACGCTCCAGCTGTAAAAATGGGTACCTGACTCTACTTGTGAGTGAGGGAAGGCAAAGGCAGCGAGGAAGTGAACTGGTCAACCTGCCTCATGAAGCTGAGACCTAGTATAAGTGAAGTCTCTAACCCAAGCAGTATCTGCTGTGGTGACGACTTTTCCGTCATGCTTGCTTCTCTAGGGAAGGGAACAGGTTCAAAACCAGACCACCCCATGCTCTAGTCTACCCAGCTGTAAAAGTATGTACCTGACTCTACTTTAAAAGTGGGTACCTAACTCTGGTTTTGAGTTAGGGAAGGTAAAGGCAGTGAGGAAGGGAACTGAACACCCCACTTTATAACGTTGAGACCTAGTTTCGGTGAAGTCTTTAACACTTTCCTGTCCTACAGCAGTATTTGCTATGAGACTACCTTTATCTTCTTTTTTTATTTGAGAATCATATTCCTTTAATGTTTTTTCTTATATATATTCTAATTCAAATGTTTACCTACTTTACACTCCAGGGGGCAGGCCCACTTGGGTCATGACCCCCCATTCTCACCCTGCTGTTGTTTTTTTTCTGCCTGCACTGAACTCCACTGAGTTTTAATAGAAATTGTTAAAGCATGCTTGAACTTGTAAATATTTTGTTAAACAGTACAAAAACTGAATTTTCTGAAAATATCTGTGTCGTGATTTCTTGGTTGTGAGCACCTGAGCAAATAATTGTTATCTGGGTTTTTTATTCACAGATATTCAGTGTAAATTTCTTTTGATGTTTTATTTATATGCATGAAAGGTGATATCCAAATAAGAAAGTAATATTTAATAATCACTTAACATTATTTACAGTTACTATCAAATTTAAATATAGCCTGAGCAACAAAGTGTGAATATGTTATGTATACCTCAGTATGTTCAATTCAGTATTTTGAACATGTGTTCATATGATACTGTATTTTATAAAACCTACTGTTACTGTTATATTAATGCCTTTTTTTAATAAAAGGTCCAATCCAGTCATGCTAGGTGTCAAATGTAAGCATTTTTTAATTGCAGAATGTTTCATAAAGTATATGAACTTAATGCTACCTCCTAGTCAGTATGGCTGTCTTTGGGGGTGATGCAGAAGGCAGAGATGTGTATGTGCATGGTGATTTTGAGTAGGAGGATTAGAAGAGTTTGCAGCTAATATATATTATATTGTGGCTGTTGTGTCCTCCAAAGTTATTTCAGATTAATCTGATGTCCTGGGCCGTATCCCTCCACCTTCAAGTTGTGACCAAGACAACAATAATTCTCATTTTTCCTCACCATCAAGATGATGGGATAAACCTAATGGTTGTACCACTGACTGTTATAGAATCATATCCTAAGCTAGCCTGAAATATATCATCCTAAGTATAAAAGTTGCTTTATACTGCTGAGTCATAACATGAAGAATTTCCATATTCATATTGTTTAATATGTTCTGGATACAGTGAAGAGGTGCCCAATACCTGGTACTAGTAACATTATTCAATTTTATATATGTATATGTTTGTGTGTGTATATGTGGAAAACGATAGAAGCGGTGAAAAGTGGACTTGTGATCAGATACACCTATATTAATAATGGAGGTTCAGCCATGGTGATATCTGGCAGGGGTCTGAAACATCAGAAAGGAAAGTGGGTTAAAAATAGTTCAGGAAATCGGAGAAAAGAGGGTGGTAAATGTAGTCCCATAGCAGATATTGCCATAGGGCAGTGAAGTGTTAAAGACTTCACTATACTAAGTCCAGCATTGAGAGATGGGGTGACCAGTTCCCTTCCTCGCTGCCTTTTCCTTCCCTAACTCAGAGCAAAGTCAGGTACCCATTTACAGCTGGCTAAGACTGGAGTGTGTTGATACCATGAATTAAACCCAACACTTTTGCAGTGAGGGACCAACGCTCTAACCACTGTCAATCAGATGCTCAGAGGGTGGTAAGGGGATTTAAAATATAGAACACGTGCAACAAGGCAGGTGTGTAATGATATATGACACAAGGAAACCCAATGATTTAGCTTTATTATGAAATCAATGCACAGTCTATTACTATCTGTCTCAAACTTTGTAAAATTGGACATATCCAGTGATGCTCGGTGCCCATTTTGCAAAAGAATAAATGTCATTAAGTTGTGTGAACTGATGGCTACAACAGACTTGGCAAGGTTGAAGGTAAACAACAGTCTCAGCATTACAGATATATAACTTCATGACATTTAGGGGTCGGAGTGGCCAAGAAATATGGCATCTGCCTCGTATTCAAGAGGTACCGGGTTCAAATCCCAGTTGACGGATTATCATTTCTGGAAATATTTTTTTCAGAACCAGTGGTCCTAATTACGTTATACTCCCCCCTGGTCTCATGGGTAGTGAGATCGGATGCCTAGCCTTCTCAGATAAGGGTGAAAAAACAGGAGCAAGTTGCGCATGTTAAAAATCCCACAGCAGGTGGAAATCGTAAAGAGTTGGCCTATCAGGATGCTGCCCTGGCAAAAATTTAAACATTAGAAACCTACCCACCACAAACATATTTATAGACTGTGATTTCTATATACACACATTGGGATTCTCGCCGGTGCTACGGAGTTCATGCACTGTGCTGAGATCCTCCTTGTGTGATCTAAGGGAGGAGATGGGAGCACTGATGGCATTGTCCGTGTGCAGTGAAGATAGTCCTTAAAACCAAACCAAACTTCATGACAGGAGTTGCAGTCATGCATGTCTCAAACTAGACCTAGCTAACATTAGTTTACCAATAACACTCAGTAGTGTAAATGACTGGGTATTGGCAGTTGATCTACCAGCCTGGGAACATATCTTGGAATCATGAGAAAGTCTTAAAGACAACCAGATCTAGTGCTGCAGCTCCCATCAGCGCACCAAATCATAAAGATTGAGCTAACAGTACAATTAGTATCCAGATTAGATTTGCAACACACCTAACAAGTACAATGGCTTTGTCATGGACTTGGGACACTGGTGTGGGAGGGGAAGAAGAGATTTAACAATAAAAGTCAAATCAGATCTATAGAGTGTGCAGTAGCCCACCTCAGTACATAATCTGATGAAAGAAAAGTCAAGGATGTGGGCACTGAAAAATCATGGTGAAACTGCTGAGAAGGTCTCGGGCAGGCAGTGGAATAACTGAGAAGTGGAAGCTAGGACAGTTTTTACACAAGAAAATTATTAGTTTCACTGCCACTTAAAATTGATAGAATAGATAAAACCAGGATTAGATAGCAACATTTAGGGGAAAGGCTTACCTTCAGTAGGGTGTGGAGGAAAGGTTGTTGGATGATGAGTCACCAATAGGATGTTACTTGGAAGTGATGCTCAAGATTCTTGAATGATTCATGTGATATATTATCTCAGGATCTTAAAAACCAGTGAAACAGTATTCTTTGTAATGGTGTCAAATATTATGAATTTTTAGCTTTTAATCTTTTTTTAAATTGATGCTTTTCATGTATAAGTGAATGTGTTTTCTTAGAAATATGTGAACAGTAACAAGAATGTCATTTTTAATTTTTATTGTTGCTAAATTTATTGTGTCCACATAATTTTTAATCACACAAAGTTCAACAATAATTTAACCTTTTTAAAAAGGTAAATTGCTACTTTTACTATACTGTAGTTGATGTTTCATTTATTAGTAGTTTTTTTTCTGTTGTGCTATCTTAGCTTAAGAACATGCAAGAAAGCTATGTGAACAACTATGTGTGGTTTACTGCTGCCATATCACACATAAATGCTCTTCAAGCACTTGAGATGTTTGGTTTCATTTTCTTGATGTAATGTTAAATCTGTTGTAAAAATATTTTGTACTTAAAAGTTGAAATGTGACTCTTGATGATACAGCACAGTGAAAAAATCAAAACAATTAGTGGTTGTAACTTTGTACTAATGGAAACATATGTTTAGCTCTGTTTATGAGCACCAATTGTTTTTGTGTTTTTTTATGGCTAAGCACACCTTTATATTTATTAGTCCCTTCCTGTCTGCTGCATTATCCCAGATTTTGCTTCTAGTACTACCTGTCTGTGATAGATAGCTCATTATTTTGTTAGTTATTAAAGATTTATTTTTTTATTCACGTGTAACTGCTTTAAGCTTTGCTGTAATTTATTTGGATAAATTTGCTATTTATTACTGAATAATTCTTTTAAAAACAAAAGTGTGTAATTTTCATTTATTTAGTATGTGGTAAACTCTTATGCTTCTTTGGCTTTGTGTAAGTGGAGAATACTGTATTTTTATTTTAAATGTTCCATAAACCTTTCATATGAAAATGTTTGTCATTGTTGTATCTGTAGTATGTATTGCATATAAAATTGCAAGGAAACCAATGCCAGTGGTGGCCCACTGCATTTTAAAGAATAAAAAAATGAACAAGGAAAAACATTTAAGAAAACAACAACTTTTTTTAATTGCTGCACTTAAAATATTTGAGAAGTTTAAAATATATTAATTGTTCTTAGCTATTGTTAATTGATAAACCATCTTAGTTGTGTCAGATTGAAAATGATGTTTTATTTATCAAGACTGAAGGGCACAGTTCTGTTTGGTAGGGTTGGTACAAATCCTTTGTAAGAAAAACTAAAGGAAGCAATGGAAGGACACAAACAGGAGAGTTGAGAACAGAAAAGGTTGTAATATATGAAGAAACAAAGTAAAATGAAAAGAAGGTATGGAAAGGAAACAGAATTTGGTGTAGTGGACAGAGATATGTCAAACAGCAGAACAAATATTGAATTAGAAGTAGAGAACAAAGAAAAATGCAGTGAAAGACTTCTTTTAGCACTTTTTCATCAATCATACTTTGTTTTTGTACATTCCTCAGTTAGTCTGCTGGGAGGACAACATTAGACAATCTTTGAAGGACCGAGGACTAGAATGGAACCAAGCCAGGAAGAAGACAGCCGATAGGATAGTCTGGCGCTCTCTCTTCCAAACCTCTACACCTCACGGTAGAAGAGGAACGACTAAGTAAGTAAGTACTAAGTAAGTAAGTACATTCCTCAATTAGACCGTTGATTCCATATTCTTCCAGCATTTTCTGTATTTTTTTGTACTCAAGTTAAAAAAAAAACTAGCTAAATACTTCTTCTTTGATCCTTAGCCGCCGACCGTCAAAGCAGTCAGTGGCCATCACACCTAGTGGCGTCTTGTAGGGCAACAACAAATTGATTCCACTTTGCTCGGTCTGTGGCCATCCTTCGTACAGTGCCCCAACTCTGGTTCATTCTTTGCATCTCAGCCTCCACAGTCCTCCGCCAAGTTGTTTTTGGTTGGCCTCGCTTTCGTTTTCCTTCAGGGGTCCATAGCATAGCTGTTCTTGTGATGGCATCGGGGTCTCTTCTGAGGACATGGCCAACCCAGCTCCAGCGTCTGCCAGCTATGATGGTGTGCATGTCCTCGTGCTTGCTCCGAGTAAGCAGATCTTGGTTGGTGATAGCTAAATACTTGTTGCCATTCTATTGTTTACTCTCATAGCTAGCCTTGTGTGATTAACTGTACTTGGTTAAGTTCTGGTTCCACAACTGGTTTATTCAAGGTTCCATCAAACATTTTTGCAGCATGAATAAGAAGGGATATACTTCTACAGATGCTATTTTCCTGCTTCTTTCTTTAATTCTTCTATGTGGGTACAACAATAGCTCTCCATCAGTTTTCTGGTGCTGTTCTTTCTCTCCACACAATTTTTAAATATGTGTAAAAATCACTTTTACATAATTTTTTTGTTTTGTGTGTGCTTGCATTTCTGCCATTTTACTAAAGATATTGTCTGACATCCAGACACAATTATTTTCTAAAATGTCTATTTGTGGAAAATTTTCATTTGCTGATTTATGTCTAATTTTTAAACATTCCCGTTTTGTGTTTAATTTCTTTTCTGCATTTTCTCTTCTAATTGTTCCATTGTCAGTAAGAAATTTACTTTTTACCTCAATAAGATATTTAAGTTTTATGTGGCTGTTTCAATGCTAATATTTATATACGGGGTTCTTTCTTTCTCATTTTTCCCCGTAATGTTCAGCTTTATGGTTATTTTAGTCACCACCGAACTGTGGTATGAATTTATATCAGCTCCAGGATATGCCTTGCATTAGTGACACTTTTTAAATCTATTTTCTTTTAATCATGATTAAATCAGTCTGATTCCTTTTTTTTATTTATTTTTTTTTTTTAATCTTTCAGTTTTTCCATGTGTGTAGTTTCCTCAGATGTTGTTCAAAAAGGTATTACATATAACCAGCTGATTTTCTTCACAGAACTGTATCACCTGTGCTTTTCTTTTCCCAAGGCCATATTATTTTCTTGTGTCTTCCTTTTCCTATTTTTGCATTCATGTGTCCCATTACAATCAGCCCATCTGTAACTTTTACTGGTTTAAGTGTGTGTGTTTAACTCTTCAGTATTTCCTCTTAGCTGCATTCTTTGGTTGTTGCATAGTTTGTAAGATTGCTATGTCAAATGGTTTTGCTGTCATTTTCATCACTGTGGGTCCAGTGTTCACGACATATTTTTCTAGTTCTTTATCAATATAGTTTATAGAACTTGGGCATTGTCTTGGGGTTGCAAACCATCCACATCCTTTCAAACATCTTAGCATGTTAGCTAATCCTCTGCAAGAGTTCACCATTTTATCTATACTTTCATTCCAGTTCAACTGTTTGTCTAGTGCCATTCCTACGTATCAAGTGGGATTGAACTGTACTATTTTTTTGCCCAGGTATTTTTATGTCTGTTATCTTATTTTTTCCAACTCTACTGAAGATCATCCCTACTGTCTTATTTGAATTTAACTTGAATTCTGCCTTTTATGTACTTTGTTTTGTACATTCATTCATAACCCTCCACTCCCAAAGGAGCATAGGCCTTCAACAAACACATGCCAAGTCCTCCTGTCACGTGCCATCATCTCAAGTTCTTTCCACGTTCTCCTCATCATTTTCACCTCTGTTTCCAGCTCTCTTCTCCATGTGCTTCTTGGTCTACCTCTGCCTCTCTTGCCCTGGGGGTTCCAGAACAAGAACTGCCTCGTAATGCTATCAACAGGTTTCCTCAGTGTGTGTCCTATCCATCGCCATCGTCTTCTCCTCACCTCTTGTTCCACTGGCACTTGTCTAGTTCTTGTCATCAGTTCCACGTTGGTAACCTTGTCATACCATTTTAATCCCTCTATTCTACGCAAGCATCCATTTATGAAAGTCTGTAGCTTTTTGGTTGTTGTCTTTGTTGTTCTCCATGTCTCAGAGCCATACAATATGACTGACTTCACATTTGAGTTGAAGATTCTTATTTTCATGTTGGATCTGATTTCTCTTGATCTCCATATATTTCTCAATGCAATGAAAGCTCCTCTTGCTTTTTGTATTCTTATTTTGATATCGCTGTCTGTTTCCCTTCAACTTTGTCTATATTACTGCCAAGATATGTGTACGATTCTACATCTTGTATTGGTGTTTCTTCAAGTTCAACCCTGTTATCATTACCTGCATTTATTCTCATTATTTTTGTCTTTTCCCTGTGTATTTTCAGACCCAATTGCTGTGACCTCTCATCGAGTGTTTTCAATTTGTCCTCCATCTGATTACGGTTATGGGACAGAAGAGCCAAGTCATCAGCTAAATCCAGATCATCCAACTGCTTAGTCAGAGTCCACTGGATTCCATTTCTGTTGTGTGTTGTCGATGATCTCATAACCCAGTCTATTGCTAGTAAGAAAAGAAATGGAGACAAGCGGCATCCCTGTCGCACTCCTGTTCTTATCCCAAACGGTTCTGTAAGCTGTCCTTCGTGAAGAACTCTGCATGTCATGTCTTCATATGTTTTCTTTATTAAATTAATGATCTTCAGGGGAACTCCATAATGCCTCATCAATTTCCAAAGTGATTCTCTGTCTACACTGTCAAATGCCTTTTCGTAGTCCAAAATCCGATGTATAATGGTGAATTCCATTCCAGACTTTGTTCAACTATTATTCTCAAAGTGGCTATCTGGTCTGTACATGATCTGTTTTGTCGAAAACCTGCTTGTTCATCTCTCAGTTTCTTGTCTATGGACTCTTTTAATCTCTCAAGGATAATCCTGTTTAATACTTTTCCTGGCACTGATAGTAACATTATTCCTCTATAATTTGTGCACTTTTGTAAATTTCCCTTTTTAGGCAACTTAACCAAATATCCTTCCTTCCATTCTGCTGGTATCTCATCCTTTTCCCAGACTTTACCAAGTAATTTATATAACATCTCTGTAGCCATGTCGATATCTGCTTTTATGGCCTCTGCTGGAATGCCATCAGGTCCAGCCGCTTTTCCATCTCTTAGAAGCTTTATGGCTTTCTTTATTTCTTCCTTCGTTGGTCTTTCACTGTTAATTTGTAGCTCTTCTTCTGCTGGCTGGATGTCCGGGAGGTTTTGTGGAGCTGGTCTATTGAGAAGGTCCTCAAAATATTCTGTCCACCTCTTCATTTGCTCTTGTATATTGCTGAGCAGTTTCCCATTCTTGTCTTTTATGAGGCAACTTGTTTGCTTGTATTTCCCTGTTAGCTTCTTTGTGCTGCTATACAGTTCTCTCATATTTCCTTTGGCTGCAGCATCTTCTGCCTCTCTTGCCAACTCCTCAATATACTTCCTCTTGTCTCTTTTGATACTTCTTTTTACTTCTTTGTTTGCTTCTGTGAACACTTCTTGAGCCTTGGCTTTGGAACTTCTGGTTTTGCTTGTGTTTAAATCTGCTTTCTTGTTTTTTCTGTCTTTTATCTTATTGATGCTTTTTGTTGTCTTTCCCTTTTCCCCAGTATTTCTACACACGTCTCATTCCATACAGTTTTGACCTGCTGCCAATAGTCTTCTGTATTCTCTACATCTTCCAGCTGTTGGAGCACTTGGAATTTGTTGGATACTGTGACCGCAAATTTGTCTCTTGTTTCTTGATTTCTTAGATGTCCTACATTAAATTGTTGTCTGTAATTTTGCATTGTTGCATATCTCTTGAGTTTCATTTTTACTTTGGCTATCAGAAGGTGGTGATCTGATGCCACATCTGCTCCTCTATATACCTTTACATTCTGCAATGATGATCTAAACTTCTTGTTTATGCATATATGATCAATCTGATTTTCTGTTCTATGGTCTGGTGATATCCATGTTGCCTTGTGTATTCTCTTATGTGGAAACATGCTTCCTCCTATAGCCAGTTGATTTGAAGCACAGAAGTTTGAGAATAATTCCCCATTTTCATTCATTATTCCTAGCCCATGTTTTCCCATGACTTCTTCAAATCCAGTATTGACTGTACCTATCTTTGCATTCATGTCACCCATCAAAATTGTGACGTCTCTTCTTTTTACTTTATCCATAATTTCCTGTAGTCTAGTATAAAATGCTTCTTTCACAGACTCTTCTTTGTCATTAGTTGGTGCATAACATTGGATGACATTTACATGTATTTTCTTTTTAGCTGTTTTAAAAGTGGCTGTTATTATTCTGGGTCCAACAGCTTCCCATTCAATGAGTGCTTTCTGTGCTTCTTTAGATAACATAAGAATTACCCCTTCACTGTGGTGTGAACTTTTGTCTTCATGTCCTGAGGACAGCACCAATTGTTTTGTACATCCTTATATAATTTTGGTAGTTTTCTCCCACTTCTCCATACGGCAACATCATCTGCTAAATGCGACAAGTTATTTTTAATATACTTAAACTCTTTACCCAAGTCATTTATCATTACAGTTAAAACTGAAGGAGATAGCATTGATCCTTGGGGAGTTCCATCTGTTAGTTGAATACCTGGAGTTTGGACAAGACATTCATAGTAACATTTCTGAGCAGAAAATGCACATATATATATATATAATTTTTTTTTAAAGTCCATATATGTTTTATGTTGCTGAACATATTACTGCTTTATTCTTCCTACTCTACTTTTTTTTTCTGTTCTGTTTCAAATCTGCTATTTTCTATTATCATGTGGTCAGAATACAAGAAAATTTTAATTTCTTTCAGTATATCTTCTTGTTTGGTCCTTAATCACTGACTGGCAAACCAATCAGTGACCATCATACCTGGTGGAGTCTTGTAGGGCAGAAACAAACTGTCTCCACCATGCTCGATAGACAGCCATCGTTCGTGTAGTGCCCTAGCTCTGGTTCATGCTTTGCATCTCTGCCTCCACAGTTCTATTTCAGGTGGCTTTTGGTCGGCCTCGCTTTCCCTTTCCATCTGGAGTCCATAGCATGGCAGTTCTGGTGATGGTGTCAGGGTCTCATCTGAGGATGTGACCAACTCAATTCCAGCTACCATCCCTGGGGCCTATATCTTGTAGCGGCATGGTAGCATGCATACCTCGAGAACCTACAGAGCTATGTCAGCAGATGTAGGGGTCAGACTAATGCAGACATTCTGGTGCTGCAGGTTGGGGGTGTTAGCACAGGGCTGATGCTCCTGTCTATGTAAAAAAACAATCACATTATAGTATATCTTTACTTATACTTATATGTATTTTAGGTTTCTGTCGTATTTTGTTAATTACCAGTATTAATTTTCTAAAGAATAATGTCTAATCCATATTCATATTGTCTATTGTTTTACCTGGTCCACTTTTTGCAACTCTTAAACAAAGCCACGCATTCACATGGTATAAAAGAACAATCCACACTAGGCATCAAGAACATTTCATGTGCAGAAGAGATAAGACGCCATGGTGGTTCTGAAATATCAACTTTAAAAAGATCATTATCTTGCTGTCATTTATCTTAGGCAAAGAAGACAGTTTACAAATATAACAAGAGAAGAGAGTGAAACATAAGAAAACTAAATTGGTCAGACATCAAAGCAAAAATGTACAAGCAAGAAAGCAAAGAGTATAGCAGAATTCTAAAAAAAAAAAACAAGGAAATAAGTAAAAAAAATGTAGCAGTCTTTAAAATCAGGTGAGGATTATTACTCAATATATCTTAGCAGGAAAAAAATATCTGAAGAGATTACTTGAAGGCAAACAAAATTCCTGGATTAAATATGGTGAAAACCTAATTTAACTGAACAGAATCCCAAAATAATGTCATGAAGTATCACAGAAATGAGAATCTGAGACAACATTCTTCACATAAAGATATTATAAAGTCAGTGCTCCAGCTCCATACAAGAAAATGAATACATGAACTAAGAAATGTACAAATATATGGAGCGAATAACTCAAAGAAATGGTTAAATACACCAGAAGTAAGACATACAACAAGATTTTCTCCATGAAATGAAGGCTATACAGAGCACACAATCCTTGAAGAAGATACTATAGAGTCAACCAAGAACTCCCCATCGAGGCCAGCTCCTTGATGTGGAGATGGGGCTCAAGTACAGCCATCAGCGGCTGAAAAACCAAGACTGGCCAGGCCCTCCTACACTCGAGCAAGACCACAGTCTGCCCTAGCAAGTCAAGGTGCTGAAGTCGGAGGCAACCAGCCAAGAGGCGCACCACAGCAATCAGGATGCCACGCACATGCGCTATGGAAGTATGCCTATATCTGCAAAACGTTATGGCACTCGCCCTGTGACGGACACCCAGGCAGGCGCAGTGCCGGGCCCTCTGCCTCGGAAGGGCCCAACCCCTACTACTGGGGATCCTTCTCAATTGCCCCGTGGAGCCAGGAGGCATGAGAATAGAGCTACTGGCCAAGCAAAGAAAAGACCATTTAAAATAATGCACTGGAATGCTGAAGGCATCAATAGTAAAAAAGACGGCTACAGCAAAAAATTAGAGCTCGAAAATATCTTGAATGAAGAGCAAGTAAATGTATGTTGCTTGCAAGAAACCCACCTCAACAAGGACATAGCCTTCAAAATCAGAGGCTACCAGTGCTACCGATCTGACCGAATAGACAGGCGAAAGGGTGGAATACTGACACTCGTGAGGAATAACATCAGTGCATGTCAGCTTAAAACATATATGGAGGGGGCGGAATACCAGATGCTTCATCTCAGGACAGAAAGTTCAGAATTCCACCTGCTCAACTACTACTGTCCGAGCGACCGCCCACTGGCACTAGATACAATCCCAGCAAAAGAAAGACTGATTGTATGCGGAGACTTCAACAGCCACTCACAGAGCTGGGGCTATGATCACATGGACAGTAGAGGTGAGGAGCTTGAAAACTGGCAGGATGACAATGGGCTTATCCTGATTAACCAGCCAATTGACTCACCAACCTTCTACTCGAGATCATGGCACACCACCTCTACACCAGACCTGGCATTCCACTCACCCGGCCTGGAGTGGAACACCACACGCGTTGTAGGGAAACAACTTGGAGGCAGCGACCACCGGCCAGTCTTCTTAATTGTGGAAAATGAACTTGTCAAGGAGAGCAGCACTCTCTCTAGGTGGAACTACAAGAAGGCAGACTGGACAATGTACCAGCACCGTACTAGTATACTGGCTAGAGATCTGACTGTAGACAAAGACATCAATAAGCTAGTCGATGAATTCAGCAGATGCATATTACAGGCTGCTCGTGAAACAATACCTAGAGGGGCTCGTAAGCACTACAAACCATATTGGAATAGTGAACTAGAGCAGCTGCACAACGACGTGGAAACATCTCGAAAGCAGGCAGAGACCAGTCCATGCCAAGAACACCACAATAACTACCAGCAAGCTAAGGCCAAATTTCAAAGGGCCAAGTTGCAGGCCATGCGAAGAAGCTGGAAGGAGAAAACAGAGTCCTTGAACTTCGAAAGAGATACGAGGAAACTGTGGAAGCTGGTAAAACAACTTAACAATGAAGGATAGGGAGAAACTCAAGGATTGCTCTGTACAAAGATGGAAACATCCTCATGGGAAAACAGGCAGCTGATCACTTTGCAGACTCCTTTGCTAAAGACAACAACATCGAAGTTAGCCCAGAGAAGCAACAGGAGACTCGTGAGAAACAACAATATGCAGGACGAGATGGAACCATACCTGAAGTTATGGAGGCACCAATCACATTCAGAGAACTGGAGCTTGCAATATCCAAATTGAAAATGAGAAAGTCGCCAGGAGTTGATGGAGTGTCCAATGAAATGATTAAGAACTTGGGAACCGCAGCAAAAACAAAGCTGCTGCAGATCTTCAATATCTGTTGGAACTCAGGCAGAGTTCCACAGACCTGGAGGGAAGCAATCATGATACCACTTCTAAAACCAGGAAAAGACAGTTCCACTGCCTCCAGCTACAGACCAATCAGCCTTACAAGCTGCCTCTGCAAAACAATGGAACGTTTCATCAACCTCAGGCTACAGTGGTACCTTGAAAGTGAAAACCTTCTTGTACCACAGCAGGCGGGCTTTAGGCAGTGTTATTCCACCGAAGATCAGGCAACTTACCTTTCCCAAGAGATTGAGGATGCGTTCCAAGATAAGAAACTGGTACTAGCAGCATGGATAGATCTAAGGAAAGCATTTGACAAGGTTTGGAAAGAAGGGCTTCTGAAGAAACTGAGAAATTGTAGAGTGAATGGTAAGATGTACAAATGGGTGAAAGCATACTTGCATAACAGAAGAGCCCGAGTACAACTAGATGGCCTCAAGAGTAAGAAAATTCTACTGCGTCATGGCGTCCCTCAGGGAGAGGTTCTGTCCCCCACACTTTTCCTAGTCTACATCAACGACCTGGTTGCTGAACTACCACATGGAATGAAAGTGGCAATGTACGCTGATGACCTGGTAATATGGTGCACAGATGAGCATGCAACAGTGGCCACCAAACTGCTACAAAGAGCTATAGATGCCTTAACCTCATGGGCAAATAGATGGTGTGTCAGCATCAACACAGACAAGTGCAGCACTACGCTCTTCACCCTCTCTCCCAAACAAAAAGCTGGTGTCATCAAGATAAACGAAGAGCTCCTGAGAGAAGATAAACAACCCACCTATCTCGGAGTTACATGATAGGCTGACATGGAAGCAGCACATCAACAAAGCAGCAACAAAGGCCAGGAGGAAGCTAGCCATCCTGAGAAAACTAAGTGGAACCACATGGGGAGCCAGCGGGAAAATACTTAGTAAAGTTTACCAGCAGGGCATACGACCACACCTGGAATATGGGTCAGTTGCGTGGTGCCCAGCATCAAACACCACATTACAAGAGCTAGATAAGGTGCAAAACCAGGCGCTTAGGGTCATCACGGGGGCAATGAAATCAACGCCTATAGTGAAAATGGGGAGGATACAAGCACTGAAAGAACGCAGAGACACGAAAGTGCTAACACAGGCAGAAAAGTTCCTCTGTATGCCGAGCCATCCAATGAAGGACAGATTCCAAAACCTAGCAATGGGGCGATGAAAAGAAGCAGCTTTATCCACCAGGCCAAACGATTACGTAGACAAACCTCAGACCTGCCTGAAGTTAACAGCCCCCTAAAGTCTGTGCCAGAACAAACCCCTTGGAGAGAGGAGCATGGGCTACCAGTACACATCCACACAAAAGTGAAAGGAATATTCGACAGGGATGAACAGAACAGCGTGCAACGTAGGACAGTCACTCTCAGTTTCCTGGATGATGAATACCCACAGGACCTCTGGATCCGAGTATACACGGATGGGTCAGCACAGAATGCAGTAAAGAATGGAGGAGCAGGAGTGTACATAGAATACCCAAACAACACTAGGGATACTGTCAGAGTACCAACGGGGAAATTCTGTAACAACTATGATGCAGAAGTCCAGGCAATCAAGGTGGCAACTGAGAAACTATTGAACACCAATCTCGGTCCACAGCCTGTAGTATTCCTGACAGATGCAAGATCAGCACTCCAAGCACTTCAGTCCAGAAAATTGCCAGGCATACAAGCCCTACTTTCTGAACTGTGCAACCAGCGCAGGGTCACCATGCAGTGGATACCGTCTCATTGTGGAATACCAGGAAACGAGAGAGCAGATGGACTGGCTAAAGAAGGTGCTGCAGACGAGCAACCGGATGTACCAGTTACATACCATCAGAAGAAAAAGATGATCAAATCTATCAGAAAGCCACCAACACCAACGCAGGATGACTACCAAGCTATGAACAGATCAGAACAAATAGTCATTCTGCGCCTCAGAATAGGACACAACCGCCTCCGCAGCCACATGTATACAAAATTCAAGATTGGCAATTCAACCATGTGTACATGTGGACAGGCACCCCAGACTGCGGAGCACGTACTTCAAGATTGCCCCGAATATGATATATTGAGGCAAACCCACTGGCCCAGAGAAACAACACTGGAAGCAAAACTATATGGACCTCTGTATGAACTACAAAAGACAGTGAAGTTTATACAAGAAACAACATTGCAGATATAGACAATATAGTTCAAGCCAACGAAAGAAGAAGAAGAACCAAGAACTGTCTTATTAAATTAACACAGCTGCCAGTCTGATGGTACAAACAGCTGAAGCTATAAATAAATATGCAGAAACCAGAATGAAGTGATTACTCTGATCTGACAAACTGTCATCTTTGCACCGAAAGTCAGCTGAAATGGACCTCCGTCTTCTGTCTCTTTTCTTGATGGTACACTGACAGACATCTTTTGATGTCATCTCTCCACTCATAGTGTTGTTTTACACTTGCACATTTGCCTGTTTTCTACTATTACAGTTTAGTAGCCCCCTTCAGTTATAACTGACTATGGGAATGCACCCCTGAGGTGATCACTCTCAGCTGTTTTTTCCTTGGTGTTCATTTCTCTTCTGCTTGTTGTGAGAGCTTCTTCTCGCCCAATCTGAGGTGGCCCCATAGGGAGCATCGCCACTTGGTGCGATCAGCAGCTTCATCCTCCCAGGTTGCTGGATTTGTGCCCAGTGCCTTCATGTCTATCTTGCTGACAACTTTGAACCTTAGATACAGTTGCCCTGCTGTTCTTTTGCCATCTGCCAGTTGTCCACAGAAAATATCTCTGGGGATGCAACCATCTTCCATGCAGCAGACATGACCAAGTCAGTGTAGTCTGCGCTGTCCAAGATGTTGATTTTACATTCATATTCTTTATTAACATAATTAAATTTCACAAGATTTTTTTGCAAGAATACTCAAACATGAGATTAATTAGAACAAGAGTAAAGATAGTAGAGTTTTACATCATGGCATGGAAAGAAGTTAAACAAAAAACAACTGATAAATAGTACTGGAGACAGTCTATCAGAGTGCAACAGCAAGACAAGAGACTAAAGACAGTGGAGATCCATCGCAGCCGATCTTCGATGTCACAGCTGAAGATGATGACTGGAGACAGACAGTTGTGGAGAGACATGATCACCTATGCCACCAGACTTGAAGAAGCAGAAGAATGGATACAGCTATTAACGTTTTTGGGTGAGCTTCAAAGTTTATACTTGATTCTAAATTGTAACTATACTATATTATGCGTTTGTGCTTCTAAAAAAACAAACCCGACGTTTAACGCTATATATTAAAAAAGTTCACAATGGCGAAACAGAATGGAGTGACTTAGACGAAATTTTGAGAATGAACAAAATCTTTATTTCATTAGGATACAGAAATAGGCATTATTGCCTTTTTACATTTCTGCGCTGCAAGACTGCATTTCTCAGGGTGTTCTCAAATTAAAACATACTTAACTTCGGTAATAAGTGATGAAAATTATCATCGCATTATGTAATTGAGCCCATATACTAAAATACACTTATGAAAAGTATGATGCCTATTGGTATAGTATCATCTCTTTTCCAATGATTTTCCTCAGTTTACAATAATTGGAAAGAAGAAATGATACCCTGATCAGATATCGGCAATTGAAAATAGTTAGAGACACTATAAATCCTAATTATATCAGAGGTTGAACAGGATAGTTTTCTTCCTTTAAAAAAGTAAAGTTTTATGTCAACATATGAGCTAATAAATTTATTAATGTTGTGATTTAATTTAAATACAAACGTAATTGCATATGTTGCTAATATTAAATAATTTTGAATTCATGTGGGGCTCCCCCCCAACGGATGCACAGTGTGGAGTTCATATGACGATCTCAGCATGAGAATGGACATAGAGGCAGCTACCGATGTCCTGAGATGGCGGTCTGAAACTACATTAACCAGATCAGTTACTGTATCAGACTCTACGTCGATTCTTTGGAAGGTCCAAAATGGATGGCTGCAACATGAATGGAGACATTACATTGAGACCTGGTGACATTGGAGTCACATTCTGTGACTGATGTGGACCTACTGTCCTGGTCATGCAGTAGTACGAGACAGCGCGCTGACTGACTAGCCTAGAGCGCACCCATGGTTGGGACAAGGGATATAGAATAAGAAAAAAATTAACAATCGCTTGTTGAAACAACACTATAGTCGATGAATAAAAACTGGAATCCCCTCCCCCCCTTTTTTTAATTGATGAAAAAAAATACCGTTCAACCTCCGAAGGGTTATAATTGGGATATACACGTATAGTGTCTTCAGGTCCAAATATGTTCAATTGCCGATATACTGACGTTTTTATTAACAAAGTATACCGTTCAACCCTTGATGGGTTATAATTAGGACACTGCAATAAATGCAAGATAATACAATCAGTTATCATAACTGCCCTGTTGTTAACAATGTGAAAAAGGGGGAGGATGCTCGGGGGTGTCCGAGACTACATCAAATCTACCAATTATCTGCCATCAGCCACATGATGATCTCATCAGACTATCACTTATCCTCACACCATAAGTGACGTCATATCTCAGGTACATTTATTGTCTTCTTCTTCCGTCCTTAGCCACCGACCGTCAAAGCAGTCAGTGGCCATTACGCCTAGTGGCGTCTTAGGGCAACAGCAGATAGGTTTTCTTTGCCATTGTTTCCCATCACGCCTAGAGGCGTCTTTAGGGCAACGGCAAATCAACCCATTTGCTGTTGTTTCCGTAATCAAAGTGACTGGCAAACGGGTGATCAGCCCGTTGTGAATATTTATTGTAAATACAAGCAAATCAAAATTGTTAAACTGTGTGTGTATGTCTGTTTATTACTCTAAAGTAGTTGTTCCACCATATTCGTTATGGTGCGACAACAACAGCAAATAATATAATCTAGCGAATAAAAACTAAACAAAAACAAACAAACCAACAAATATGAACAACTGCCGATATGGGAAAGTGGCACCACACCTGTCAAATCATTGTAAATAGGGCAAATCACAATTACCAATTATGCTTGTATGTTAGAAAAATCCAAACAAATAAAAACGGGATAAAACCGAACAAAATCAAACAGAAACACCAAACAAGCATAATATTAAGGGGGAGGCCTGTAAAAGCCTGGTGGTTCCAGTTATATAACTGACTTAACAGATATTTAATTGACTTTCACCTGTCAAAAGTCATATGTATTGTAAGAAATGCATCAGACCTTCACATTCCCAATTACTATATATTAACCTTTGTTCGTGTTAAATATTGTTTGACTTATGCAGCTCCCTAGGTCTGTCTATTCTTAACACTTCCTCTATATTTATAGGTAAATTTGATGCCTGCAAATAATCTAATATTGGTATTCTCATTTGTTCACAACTCTTACACTTTAACAAGAAATGCTCTATATTATTGTCTTGAAGACATCCTGCACAGTAAGGTTCTTCTATTCTGAAATAGTCTTTTCCCAGATGTAGTTGAGAAGTTTCTTATTATTGGGAATTTTCAATTCCCTAGATATCTGACATTTTCTTGAACATCTTATATGCATGTCTTCCTTTCAGATTTTTATCCCACTCTGCTTTCCATTCATCTGTTATTAAATCTTTAATTAAGCTCATAATCTCTGATTTGCTCATCCCTACATTTATTAGATTTTTATCAGATCTACCTTTCTTGGCTTCTTTATCTGTCTTTTCATTTCCCTCTATGCCAACATGTGAAGGTATCCAAGCTATTAAGACTGAACATCGTCTGGAATATAAGTATGTTAAAGTTAGTTGCTTATCCTTTACAGGACGTGGCAATCAACCCCAGCTTTTATTGGCTGTTTTTGATTTTTCTAGGCAATTTTTTTCATTCAGTTTAAGTATGTAGTAGCCAGAAATATCTCCTCTGCTATATCAGGTCTACTGCATTCTCGTAAGTTTTTAAGTGCTTTAATTGCTGAAAGAGAGTCACTTAAAATTGTTAGTTTCTTGGGAGGATTATTAGAGAATATTTCTAGTGCTTTTAGTATTGCCACCATCTCTGATTCGAACCCTGGACCTTCCGTGCGACAACCCCGCCTAGCTATGCAAGCGAATCACAATATCCTCCCTCAAACCCGGTCCATAAAAAATGCCGTGCAGAAGTCGGATGTGTCGACCGAAAGGTGCAGATATCACAGCTTAGGCGCAAACAGACTGTGGTGAAGTGGGATGTTATAAATATTTATAGGGGACTTAGTGTACTGACTGAGATCAGCTGTGAAGGTATATATATCTAATAAGAGTAGTGTATTATATATAACCTTACTTGCTGCCACATATGTATACCTCAGTCAGAATTATTTTGGAATAGTGTGATGACTACGTTATATGTCTAGGGTATGTGTATGATGAAGTGTAAGTCAAAACAACAACAGACAGATAAACAATTTAATTTATTCCACTACACTTGACAACACTGTGACACTCACATACATAAAACACTCTACAAGGATATCTTAAAGGAGTCACTGATAACTTTTCAAATAACAATATGTATTCATTGCTGTCATGAATGGATATGTGTCCTGATTCAAATACAAAGGGAACCAGGAATCACAATCAATTTTAATTACAAGTTATATGTACAGAATTTATCAATATGAATATTGTAGTGACATATATTATTAAAATTATCCTATGTGTGTTAGTTGTGTAGTAGTAATATGAGGTAATACTGGTTTTGTTTTGTTCAAGCTCTGTTGGTATTTGTCATCATGACTTCAATAGTTTGTCTTTATTGGAACTAGTATTGGAGATGTTCTCAGTTCCTGATATTAAAACAATTTAATTCCCCTCTTAATGTTATTTTTACAAGGTCATTTTAAGATGGGGGTACATAATTTTGAGCTCAGCTGGCCACATCAGCTTATCTTGCGTGATGGCGGCAGGAAAAGACTCCTCTGCTCGATTTCTCCCCTGGGCTCTGGAGACACCTCACTGATAGCTAAAAGGACCAAGGAGTATGCTGTCCGACTCTGGATTCAGCAAAGCTCTGACCAGGTGCTGCTCAATACCGTCAAGACCACAGTCCCTGAAAACAAGAAGGATGTACCTTCTACTTCATAACTAATTGATACTCTAGTTCTACACTGAGCACAATACACCACAAACATTGAGTTCAGAGCGTTAGGCCAACTGTCAGCTTCATCTGAAATACTTTATACCAGTATTTCCCTCCCTAATGGTTACTACGCCTCTGCAATTCCAGCATTATTTCTTTCTAGTCAATCATCTAGGTGTCAGTGTACTGTTTGGCCATTCCATGCCGTTTTACTTTCCTCCGACACCTTCTGTTCAGGCTGGAGCATTATAGGCTTTACATCATGTTTGCTACTGAACTACACATATATACAGGCATAAATTAACAATTCACATTCAATTTTCATTAAAAGATACTGAATGTTTCAAGCTTACCACAATTCATAGAATAAACACAGATACGTTGACTAGCAATGAATTCTGGCACAAATACTGGCACAAATTCCCATCTGCTTATGTTCCAGGCTTTTATTTAGCAAAAATATGAGCTGGCTTCAACGCACTGTTGCTTTATCAAGCTTATTTGAACTAGTGGTCTCGAACTAACGCTCCTAAGTGATTATATCAGCGAGTCTGGCCAATGGAGCCACGTTTCGACAAGTGTTTGAAAAAATTTTACCTTCCTACGTCTCCCCTAACAACCAAAGATAGTATTTATAGTCCGACCAATCGTGTTTAGTCTTATATTTGTTGCGCTCCAATCAATTTGGAGTTTACATGGTAGGCTATTTCCGTACGTAAGGTTTAAAAAATCTACCACTGAGCGATTCTGATTTTGGGGTGTTGTCTGACAGCACCATCATTTTATTTTGGCTATAACTTGTTAATTCCTAGACTATTTGCGTAACGTTTTACATATTCTTTGTCAGCAAGCCCTAAGGAACCCAAATATACAAATTTAAAAGAGCTAAGTGGCTGCGTTCAAAATATGCAATTTCTTCTACCTCCTGTTTCGAAGATGTGCTGTCTGGGTACTGTAATGTTTTCAAACGTAAACCCATCTATTGTCATCTTTCCTAATAAGAGTTTTTCAGGATTTAAAAACCTAACTCTGGGAAGGGTAGTGAATTTTATCACTGTCGATTTGAAATAAAGTTAGTGCATGTGGCCTTACACGCGTGATAGTAGTAAGTGTGTATCGCGTTACGCTTGTTGGGGTGGCATTAATAGCGAGACGCGTGTTTAATTTTGCATGCGTTCGGCTTTCTGCCTCTCCCTTCTCTCTTTCTATTTGAGTCCATCTGTTCTTTCGTTTTGGTAACGTAATATAATTAATGTTAGGATTAATTTAGGTCATTACGCAGTCTGCCTCTCAATGTTTTTCTTAGAAATGCAATACCCGTTTTAATGTGTTGTGGAAACGCTTGTATTTATGCAGTGGCTTATATTTAACGTGGAAACGTTACAATTTGCAGACGAAGCATAAAACAAAGGGGATTTCGAGTACATTCTTTGTGACAGCACTGTTATTTTACCATTGCTCTTTTCTTTATTAGAATTTATTTGTTAGGCTTTATATTTACCTTTTAATTTATATATGTGGATTAGAATATTTCACGACACAGACACAACGCAACCACCGTCCTCTTTTCAATCCGCAGTATAGTCTGCTACGTAACGCTTAAAATAGACAAAAATCATGTATGATAAAAGTTGTCTGTTTGAACGAGACGGAATACATTTAATTGTTAATGTTAAATGCAATATTTAAAAACTATTATAGCTCTGATATTGTCGCAAAATCAAATAAATAGCGCATAAACACAAAAATATATATTAAAGAAGCAACTGGGTTTTAAAAACTTGCAATTTGTTATGGATTATCTCTTATACGAAACGCTTCATAATTTTTAATGTCGCTGGAGCATTTGTTTACATGGCGCTAAGCAGCGGGAATACTAAAGTGACGGAGTCAGAAAAAAACTTTTGCCCACATTTCTTGACACCTCACGCTCAGGAGAAAACTGCTCGAAGCCAATTAAAAAACAGCGTTAAAAAAATAAACCGCTGCAACACATTTCCAGAATGGAGCTATCTATGTTTCCGAGTGTACCGTAAGTACTTTTAAGTGGTGTTGCTGTTTGTTGTTGGCTACTCTGCTAGTGTTGTCTTGTCATATAAAAAGTTTAACGTTGTTAAAGTGTAGTAAGAATGAGACATTATGTAATCGTGATGATGGGAATTTATATACGTTTCTCATTATTTGAACTCTGTATGTAGTGTTTCGTCAAGTTTTCCTCGATAAGAATAGTGCCCCCTCCAAACCATTTTCTATTCCATTTGACCATAGACCCAGTCTTATACGTCTGTTGTCTAGTGTTCTACTTCTTTATTTCTTACGAGTGCCTGAAAACATACCTCTATGTTTGTCTAATATTTATTTACCC
Organism: Oreohelix idahoensis; assembly: GCA_024509875.1. Classification (NCBI taxonomy): domain Eukaryota; kingdom Metazoa; phylum Mollusca; class Gastropoda; order Stylommatophora; family Oreohelicidae; genus Oreohelix; species Oreohelix idahoensis. Next base: position 228,465 of record JAMPIV010008124.1, on the reverse strand, counting down.
AGTCTTATTACAGATTGATGATATTATTGTGATATATATATATATAATCACAAAGAGCGTTTAGTTTTTTTTGCAGTGGCAAATCAAATTTTTTTTTAAGAAGACTACCTTTACTGTTACCGAAGAAAGGTAATCTATCAGACTGTAATAACTGGCGTGGTATATCTCTATTATCGGTACCTGGAAAATTATTATGTTGCATGATGTTAGAAAGACTTAAATTGTATGCTGACGAAAAGATCAGAGAAGAACAAGCGGGTTTCAGGCCGAAACGATCATGTATTGATCAAATATTCACACTAAGAACAATTATAGAAGAATCAGTGGAAAGGCAATCGCCACTTATTATCACCTTCGTCGATTTTCAAAAAGCCTTTGATAGTCTACACCGCCCATCATTGTGGAAGATACTTACAATCTATGGTTTTCCAACAAAATATGTGAATATAATCAAAGCGCTAAATGACAATGCAAGATGTTGTGTTAGAACAAATAAAGGGAATACAGAATGGTTTACAGTAGAAACAGGGGTTAAACAAGGCTGTATTATGTCACCACTACTTTTTGGAATAGCTATTGATTGGGTTATGAGAAACTATACCCACAATGAACAATTGGGTATAAAATGGACAAATGGAAAATTCCTGGGGGACCTGGATTTCGCAGATGATGTAGCATTCTTAAGTTCAACACCAAGACAATCCCAAGAAGCAATAAATAATTTGTGTCATCTCTCGGTTAAAATAGGTCTCCAAATAAATGCCTCTAAAACTAAAGCTATGAACTTTTCTAACGAGACCTTTGATATCATCTTGAACGGGGAAAAAAACTACAGAAAGTTGAAAGTTTCAATTATTTAGGCAGTAAAATGACTCAGGATGGTGACACAACAAGAGAAATCCATACTAGAATTGCTTTGGCAGCTAGCGTTTTTAACGTTGTTAAAGTGTAGTAAAGAAATGAGAGCCTTCAATAGATTATCTAACATTTGGAAATTACGATCATTGAATATACATACCAAGCTTCGTCTGTTTAATTCAAATGTTATCTCAGTGTTAACATACGGCTGTGAGAGTTGGAAAATAACAAAATCATTGGAGAACAAGCTGAATACATTCGAGAACAAATGTCTTAGAAAACTCATGAACATCATTTGGAAAGAATTCAAGACTAATTGACAAATAAGAGAAGACTCTAGGCAGAAATATGTCTCCGACTATATAAGGAAAAGACGATGGTCATATATCGGTCATGTCCTACGAATGCAAAACAACAGAATACCACTACAGGCGCTCACTTGGGTTCCTGAGGGTAAGAGGAAAAAAGGAAGACCAAAAGAAACACTCAGAAGAACAATAATAAGAGAAGGAAGAACGTTGGGCCTAAATAATGTGCAAGAGCTAAGAGGAGTGGCGTCAGAACGAACAACCTGGAGAGCACTGGTTTCTGCCTTATGCGCCGTGTTTGGTGCTTAAAGAATTTATTATTATTATTATTTACTTGATTCTATAATTGTAGATGACAGACTGCCTATAATAACATGCTATTGATAGTAACTTTGTAATACTAGTGCCAGATTTTAACATAATTAAGGAACAGGATCCCGGAGCTTGAGAAAAACAGCAGATAAAATGGACAGATCTAATTTAAAAAAACTAAAAGATTATAGGCATTTAAGGGACAAAACCATTGAAGGAAGATAGTGAATATTAAAATATATGTGTGTTTGAGAGTTTGAACAGCTAAGAAGCATTGACACATAACAGGAGAATAGAAGAAAGAAAAGGAACAATCTGACATAATTATTCATACAATTTATCATTACTTAACAAATCTTCTATATATCTTTTCTTGTCTAGTCTTGCCACAGGTCAACCCTAAATATACAGATATAGAAACCATCTTTGTTACCTACTTGGACACGCTGACTTTCTTAATTCCTTTATAAATGTCCTTGTGAAACACAAGACATTGATTGTACCATATCTGCATTCTCTGTCATAGATGAAGCTTGCTTAGTCTTTTTCAAGTGGATGCCTTTTACCCCCTCGTTCTTATCCTCCAGATTTTGCCTCATTGTATTTAAAAAAGTTGTCTATCCTTCATTGTTTTCATATACCATGCCAGTTCCATACTAAAAATTTCTTGGTGACACCTACTGGGACTTTTTCTTTCAATTTTTCTGATCCATCTCCATTGTCATCTGATGATGTGTTTCTATGTAGTCTACTAAGACCAGGATAAAAGTTAATGCTCATTTAGTCAGTTACTGTGTCATACCTTTCAGTAGGGAACCAGATAATAACCACAACAATTGGAATAAAGAGAAAGTTAATATGGGTAATGCATATCATTAGTAAAGAACCTAACAGTATAAAACCAGACAAGCCTGTGACCTGAACTCTGAGGAAAATAGAGAAGTACTGTTATTGTTGTTCAGAATTGACATCATTGCACTCTAGCCAAACCCACAGGTGCTCAGTTTCCCTCAGCAAATGTCAGGTTATGAATGCTAATTGTTCCTGTTGATTACTATAGAGAAGTACAGGAATTGGGAGGTCAAAGGGAACCTGGAAAGGAACAGTAGAAAGATGAAACCACAGCAGTCCTAGCCTCATGGGTGGACCTGAAAAAGAAGATTGCTCAAAGTACAATTATATCACTGGTGATCAACACTTGCAACCCTGTACTCCACAGGGAGTGAAGATGATGGATAATGAGAAGATGTGTCATTTGCAATGTTTATAAACGATGGTATCTGCAATGTTTATAAACGATGGTATCTGCAATGTTTATAAACGATGGTATCTGCAATGTTTATAAATGATGGTATCTGCAATGCTAACAGCAAGGGGTATGACTGTTACATAGTTAGTGAAACCGTGGTCAGGTGACACAAAAATCATCATATAACATCTGCATGTGCAAATAAATAATAGTGATAGATAATTACATTAAAGAAACTAACATTGTAACAAACCTTAAAGTTGATTGTCAGTGAAACTTAATATATCTGTTAAAATCCAGACAGTTTACAAAAACTACAGTGTGGTTGAAAAGTCATTTTCTATTTTTAAATTTTTATATCTTCACTTGTATCCAATATATATATATATATATATATATATATATATATATATATATATATATATATATATATATATATATATATATATATATAAAACATATGTTAAAACAAGGAACAATAAATGCCATTTGACAAATACGTTTTATTTTTTTAATTTGTATTCCCAGGAACATAAAACAAAATAACATCTAAAATGGCCGATAAATTGATGTTACAACAAAGATGGCTGCCTACTGTGACATTATGTGTTGAACAAACCAGATCTCATGTTGAACTGTAGTGTTAATGTGACATAGCATGTTATGTAATGAATTAGTAGTTAATTATCTTTATTATGATGTTTGTTTCATATAAATTAGTTTGATAGTAGTGAAGACATAACAATTTCAAAATAGGAAATGACTTTTGAATCACCGTAAATGGATTATGAAACAAAATTGCTCAGCAAACTACTGTATATACTCGAGTATATGTCGATCCGACTATAAGTCGACCCCTAGACTTTAGGACTTAAAATCGTCCAAAATTGAAGACTCAGTTATAAGTCGAATGAGTTTTTCGTCCATTCTGATTTCCCACATTGCATTGAAATGTCCTTGACTTTCTGCAAATTTTTTTTTTTTCACTTTCCCATTTAGAACACTTGAATTCGCCTCATTAATATGTAAAATACATGTGAGAATAAATGAATTCAGTATAAAAGATGAGGGAAAAAGGAAGGGGAGAATATCAGACGAGGTGCGTGCCCAAAGTCCAAAATGGTTTGCTTCGACATGACTGGAAAACCTCCATAGAAGCATCGAATCTTCAAGAACTGATATGGATCTACTGTCCTTGTCATGCCGGGGTACGTGGCAATAAAAGAGCAGACAGACTAGCTTCAAGAGCACCCATAAAAGGTGAATTTGCCATGGATAAGGAAGAAATACTGAGGGCAATTCATGTTCGTCTATTTAGAGAATGACACTGCAATTGATGAATCATCAAGGCTAAGAGTGCTGGAATTTGACATCAAACGTAAGACCAGCAGAGATGGAAGTATGAGAGGACGCATCCGCCGTGTATACAACCAGTGCGCAACAGAAACAATTAGCATTCATACCCTTCGACATTTGCTGAGGGAGACTGAGTACCTATGGGTTTGCCCGGAGTGCAATGACGTCGATTCTGATTAAAATTAACATCCCTTTGAAAATAAAGTTCATTTACCCGGAAAGCCATTATTACTGCTGTCGGTCGCTGCCAAGTAGCAAAGTGATCTCAGTATTTAGCGAGACCTGAGTTATAAATACTTCCTATTGCATTAAAATGCTTGTTTTTCTGAATACTTTTTTAGAGGCGATCGTTATTGCAATTTTTTTTTTAAGCCAAGGCTTTATGGGCTGTCAACTATTTGATTTGGGATCTGGGGAAGTGACTTATTATTTGACTAGGATTCTGACCGTGCGGCTGGATCATTTGTGGATACTGAATAAGGACATGATTTTAACTCTGACAGTGACGAAATTGAATTTAGTGAAAGAAGTAATGGCACTGCTGATAGTGATAGATCAAACGAAGGAGGCTAGCCAACAAGGCGTACTCCAGTTGAAATATGTGACTTAATAGGAGTTCAAACGTATATTACTTCAGATACTTTGATAAAAACATTTCATGAACCAGCAAGGTTATATCTGAAGGATTGCTAAAAATATCAGGGGAAGCTATGAACACTAATTGTGTCAGTCAGCATGAATGAAAATGATGCCATAAAAATATACAAATAGGACACGAAACGAAACACAAACTTCATAAAAGAAAGATCATGAAAAAAAGCAACAGATGAAATAAAGAAGTCTGAAATAGGGGAAAGCTAATGAATAACAGAGTCAAAAAATGAGACGATTCTCTAGAGATAAGCGAGTACGGTCATCACAGAAGCAGGAGCAATTAACTATTACCTGGATATTGCAGTAACTGGAATGGCTATTGAAATGAAGGACCACATGTTTAGGTTCCCTGCATAACACCTTGCAGAAGACCTTAATAGAAGGGAGAGGTGAAGGCAAACGTGCAAGGGGAAGACAGCGCTATAAGTGGGAAGATAACATCAAGAGATGGACAGGGAAGAGCCTATCAGAGTGCACCACCAAGACAAGAGACAGAAGACGTTGGAGATCTTTTACAGCCAACCTTCGTTGTGGAGATGGCAGCTGATGATGATGAATAAATGTCATTTAAGTGCTCGCAGAATCTATCTGCCAAACGTCTGCCAGTTTAACCAATGTAGGTTATGTTGCATCTTATACAAATAATAGCATAAATAAGATTCCTAGATTCACATGTAAATGACTCTCTGATAATAATATTGCCCTTCGGGCATGAAACAGTCTGAGTCTGGAGCACATGCGCACACATATGACATCTGCGGCAGCGGCAAGACTGTGTACCAAAATATGGAGGGCTAGTAATCACCAAGTGGCTGTGTATGAGAATGTCCTTGAAATTCGTATCTCTACTGTCACGGGTTGCCTACCCTTAGCTCTGCAGTAGTGGTCCAACAGTGGCCAAAACTCAAGAGTAACTGATGTGGGTCTTCAAAGGTGTCTACCTTCGCACAAGATTATTCTTGGCAGAGTTGTAGGTAGAAGGATAATGATGCTTCTACCTCCATGGAGTGTTCACAAGATATTCAGAAAAACGAGAACAATGCTGCATTGGCTGAGCACGTTAACTTTAGTATCTGCTGTCAACTTTTGTGAAGGATAGGGTTATCTTATAATTCGTTAGCTCGTTCAAGCCCCCAGCTGAGTTAATTCTGCGAATTTCCTCTTATTATTATTTAGCTCTGTTTGAATGTATTTAAGAAATGGTCTGAGACATACGGATGCAGTACATTCAAAATGATTAAATCAATTTTAGATTTGTCTTTATACAAGTAACAAATTTAATAATCAGTTATGTCTTAATAGTTAGAAAAATGAATAATTGTTTAGAAAAAAGTATAGATCACAGTGTGATGTTATGGTTTTCGAAAATGGACAGTTTAGTTGGCAACCTTTAAGTTTTACGTAGCTGCCAATAGTTGTTTCTGCTCCCGCTGATGTTTGGGTCTTTGCAGAAAGATGACCAGGTCACTCGTATCCCTGGTCAAGATTTAAGAGTTGCAGCACGTTCCAAGTAGAATCAAGGAGTAACTGCAAAGCTGGTCCCGCGTCTCTAAGACCCGTGTGATGATGGTGTCTAGCGTCGACTTCAGGCCACTTATACCCTTACTTGTTCCAGAAATAGTACCCTCAACTGGTACCACCAATTAGTGTCACAAAAAAAATAGAAATGAATACCCTCTGAGTATTGAGTTTCCCGACACATACTTATGTGCCTCCCTCTTCTCATTCCACCATCCCATCTATCTCAGAACTTTTACACTCGCTGAGAATTAATCTTAATCCCAGTGGGCGAAAAACTATCTTTACATTTAAAATGAATAGTTTTATATTTAACTTTAGTGGACAATGTTAACAATATAGTTTGAATATGTTTACATTCACATCGGTTGAAAAGGTTGTAAACTTTCATTACATTTAGAGTGAATATGTTTTACATTTACTTACTTACTTAGTCGTTCTCCTTCTACCGTGAGGTGTAGAGGTTTGGAAGAGAGAGCGCCAGACTATCCTATCAGCTGTCTTCCTCCTGGCCTGGTTCCATTCTAGTCCTCGGTCCTTCAAAGATTGTCTAATGTTGTCCTCCCAGCGGACTCTGGGTCGTCCTGGGGGTCTGGATCCCTGGCTCTTCTTTTCCCATGCTTGTCGTGGTAGCCGATCTTCTCCCATTCTGCAGACATGGTCAAACAATCTTAGTTGGGACTGTTCTACTTGGGTCTGCAGGGGGTGGGATTTTAGGCCTTGACATATCGTCTGGTTGCAGACCATGTCTGTTCTTGTTACTTCAACAACCTTCCTCGGATACCTCATTTCTGAGGTTTGGATCTAGCTTTTGTGAGTTGTAGTCAGTGCCCATGACTCGCATCCATATGTCAAGACTGGGACATAGGTGGAGCGGTATACAGCCATATTCGTTTTCTTACCAACCTCTCTCTTGCTGAGGAATCCTCGATTTACGGCCTGAAAAAGTCTCCCAGCTGCTGCTTTTCGAGTGGCCAACTCTTCTTTGATGCCTCCCTTTCGGTCTATAATAGCTCCGAGGTATTTAAAGTGGTCGACCTGCTCCAGGACCTGTTCTCCCAGCTTAATCTGATGTCTTCTTTCTTCTCGTGATATCACCATGGATTTTGTTTTAGAGCTGCTTATGACCATCCCTCTCTTCTCCAGCTCTTCCTTCCAGACTTGCAGGTTGGTTTGGAGATGTGCCCCTGATTTAGCAACCAGGGCAACATCATCAGCAAATGCCAGCTCTGAAATACAGACCTGTCTCATCTTCCAGTACCCCACGGAATACTTTCTTGTTCTCTCCTTACATGCCTTGATGACATCGTCCATGTGTTTTACATTTACACTGGTTGAAAAGGTTAATAATATAACAAGTATGTACATCATGTCTTTCATTGTTCCCTTCCTGCTCCATATGGAATTTGGGACTGCTTCTGCTTTTGGTTCTTTATAAGAAACTCGCTATGGTGATTCATGAAATTATCATTCTATATGCTGAGGTTGCCAGCCTCAAAAGACTTGGATACCCACTAGCAATTTTGACATATTAATATTCACATGTCAATATATACGTATTAGTTCACAAGATAATAATGAAATATATAGAATTTCAAAATGTACAACTTACGCCAATCTTTAGGCTCACAGACTGCTGGCTCAGATAAATAAAGGCAATTGTAGAGGCCTCTTACACTTGGTCTGGGGTTTTGTTACTTTAGCAATAAGTTTCCACTTTTGACTTTGTGTTATAGCTTCCTCAGATTCCGGTTTGTCGTGTTAAAAGGGTAGCGTTTTCCTGGGCTCTATGTTCTCAATATCTTCCAACAAGTCCAACCTGGTACTATTCTTAACTCTGGCAAGGTCTGGTTGTCTTCTTGACGTTAGTGAATTTTCACAGTGCTTTCAACCGACTAAAGTGTCAGGTTATATTGCCCCTCTCGTTCCTGGCACGTATTGCTTACTATTAGACCAGGCCCCAATCAGAAATGTAGTTATGTTTACATCTCGAGTGCCGGCCAATAATTTCAAACATGCGTGTTTAGGATGGGGTAATTCAAAATATCTCCAGTAAGAAATTTCTGTGCATTAATTCAAAGGTCATGTCTTCCAAATATGGAATGAAAACATCCGATCACTCTCTCGGCATTGTTTACAAATACGATATTACAAAAAGTAATATCTTTGTAACAAGGTGTACAGGAAATGATTATGTCATTCGAGTGTATGCCGACAGGTCGATAATTTATCGCGGGTCACTCCTAGGTAAACATGACACGCGTTCACTATACGAATATTGACCGGGCCCATCTTGGTTTTCCCTGTGTCTTAATCTTAGGAAAGCCGAGAAGCGCAAAGCAAACATGATCAATTATCACTGAAGGGAGTGTAAAATTGATAAGAAAATATTTACTATCTGGTTGATAGCAGAGATAAAAAAATGGGCCGACCACGGAATTTGCGAGTGATTTAGTACACACAAAAAATGTAACTAAATACTGCCGGAGAGGAAAAGAGATCGACCAAATATTTATGTGACACCTACGATATGCCACTAGAGGGGGATCCCGGAACAACTCACTGGTAACAGGATCAGAGTTGAGTAGGCAGATGACGAAATATAATTTCAAACAGTGAGGATGGAAAGTTAGAACAAGTTTGAGTCTGTCAGATGTGGCAGAAGGTTTTGTAGGGAGTGCCATCTGACGAGTGATATATGGTAATACATGAGTTAAAACTTTTAAAATTACAGCAAAAGTCCCACAAAAAATAGGATTATTATTACAGGAGATCTTAGAAGACGTGAAAGCAGATACATGACACGTTATAGAGCTACCACTGCAGTTGATCTCCTTGTAGGAAGCAGGCACCAAATAATTCATGTTCTCCTACAGCAGTGATATTTGTAGCTATTGGTTCAACATGATGAGGTTGCCAGCCCCATGCACAACCTCACATTAGTCACCTCTTACGACGCATGAAAAAGCAGAACTGTTATTCTTTCTTTGTCTCATCAGAACCTACAAGAACTAAATAGGCACACAATATTTAATAGTGGAGTAAAGACCATCATAATGGCAGATTCCCAGACTTGACATCACCGCAGCTGGCTCTGAAAACCCACAGGAAAAAGATAGAAGTTATGAGAATAAACGTAACAAATGATATTCAGGCTACACTTGGAAGCGCCCGTACAAGATGTGAACTCATGTATCTAGCAATATAGACAAAGTTGAAAATGGACACTGATATCAAAATAAAACTACTGATGGAAAGAGGGACTTTCTTTGCACTGGAAAATATATGGAAATCAAGAGAAAGAATTTTGAATTCCTATTTGTGTAACTGTGAAATACTGAGGACATCCTTTTTTGGCCCTTATAGAGTGTGGGCCACCATTACAGGTGGTCCTCTTGCAGGAAGCTTGTATCAAAGACTTGTATGTGCTACTTAAGTGGTAGTTTTTGTAGCAATTTGTTTTATGTGATGATGTTACGAGCCTGTGTGATACTCCTCTTCCCCTTTCCCCCATTGAAGGTTATTTTCTTATTAGTTTGTTACATGTGATAGTATGGGAAATACATGTATAAGACACCTGTAGAATTTTCCAGAAGTTTCCAGATTTTATTCAGTTATATATTTTATTTTATATCAAATAAATGTTAATAATAATAACAATAGTTTAAAATAATGTAACTTATAAATATAGGCACTTGTCACTGCTCTACAGTAGTGGTCCAACATTGGCCAAAACCTAGAGTATCTAATGTAGGTCTTCAAAGGTGTCTACCTTCGCACAAGATTACTCTTGGCAGAGTTGTAGATAGAAGGATAATGATGCTTCCACCTCGATCGTGTGTGTGTTCACAAGATATTTCAGAAGTCAATAACAATGCTGTATGAGTCTTAGCACGTTAATGTTGTATCTGACCCTCCGCCTTTTGTGAAGATGGATATAAATGATTTTGCTCGTTCAAGCCCAGCTAATTTAATTCAGCGAAATTTCTTTTATTAGCTCGATATATATATATATATATATATATATATATATATATATATATATATATATATATATATATATATATATATATATATATATATATATATATATATATATATTAATGAATATATACTAGAGGTTCTGGGTCATACATATGCCTTTCTCTCTGTAATGATTAATCCAGCTATGAATTTGTCAAAATCAACATATACAAATTTAATGCTCAATTACTTTGCAACAAATGTAAATAAATATGAAATGGTAATTATGAAAAATTATGGTTCATCATAAATCTCGGTTTGGGAGATGAAAATATAGTCTTTTGAGTTGGCCTGCAAACTTATAACTTAGCTTCCAAATTGCTGAAATGTTGGTGCTGCTGGTTTCATCACTTCATCTTTGTGACAAGGTCACGTCTCCAAAGTATTCTAGAGGTAACCGCTTCTGGTCAAGGCAGGGATCTTCACCACCCGTGGGATGTAGGTTTCACCTGTCGATCTCAAGCTTCAAACCACAGACTAGTACAGCTGGTAACGTGAGTAGAACCTCAAATGGTCTCTCCAGTTCGTATCACCAACTCAATAATTGAGAAATCGTAGACTTCTTGCTCAGTAGAATAGTCCTGGTAACTTAACACAGATGCCTCGAACACACGTCTGGGGTATTATTTCTATTTCAGACTCCCTCTGTGACTTGTGAGTAGTCCTGTAGAATTCCGGGTTTTATATTAATGTTGGCGAGTTGCTACTGATGTACAGAGATGCTCTTAATACTTTTTGTCCGGTCCTATAAATTCAGAATCCAACTCTATTCATTTTTGTGGCAAGGTCCGAGCTGTCTACGTTGACGTTTTCAGGAATGCAGTGCCGTATGTCAAACTTGTTCTACGTTATATCGTAAGTTCCCGGCCCACGCTTCCACCTGGCGTTTTCTGACAAATCCCCAATCAGCGCGGTCGTTTATTGGCGCCTCAAATGTCAGCCAATACATTCAAAGTTCATATTATGAAAACTTTTCCTCATGCAGTATTCTGTATGACTCATGCGTCTGAAAATTTCAAACAATCATCCTCCGTATATGGAGTTGCTACATCCGACAAGTCTTGGTAATGTTTACGTTACAACTTCTTACATTTTTCATAATCATAACCAGGGTGTCCGGAAGTTTCCTTACATCATTCATCCTACTCGCTCTTCCAGATGTCTTCCAAGATTGCGTTTATCTATAATTACCTACCCTGCTGTCGAATCGGAAGTAATTATGTAATCTTAAGCAAACACTTCATGCTCGCACTTACCTGGAGTCAACGGGGTATTATCACGTTTTCAGGACTCAATATCTCAGGGATGGGCGATACGGTTGTCTGGCCATGTCATGCATCGAAGCGTGAAAAGTGAACAATGACAGTAGGGAAGAAAGAATGTGCTAACAATAAAATAATGCACCTAATTCTATGCGTCCAACAAATGTAGTGTAGCAGCGTCGGTGGTGGTGATGAACCGGGAACTGGTCACGGCGCCAAATTGCTAATATGTGACAGTGGTGGTGGTAGTTAACCTACGAAACCTCACGGTGACAGTAGTTCAATACTGCCGGAGAGGGGAAGAGAGCGCACAAATTATGTCACAGCGCTCTAATACTCGCTTTGCGGCACGTAAAAGTCGTCCGCTTTATACTTTCTGGATGTCTTAGGATCATATTATAAAGTAGTTGTGATTTATGTTACGAATAAAGCACTGCTAGGAGTTGATTTTTGTGTTTGTTTTTACGATATTTCTTATCAATAGAAAATTCTGTGTGGCGAGAGCAAATTTTCATTCCGAAAGTGCAGCCCAGAGAACAGAGTTTGGGAACCACTGAAATAAAATATGCAGTCTGGAATAAAGAACTTTATGCGAAATTGGCGTTGAACCGGGTATTTCAATCATGCAGAAATGGTCAATAATTCCGATTAGATATCGTAATCGAATTTGTGACTCCGAGTAGCTGACTTTTCAGTGTCTATGTTTTCATTATTCATCATCATCATTCTGCGAGAACAGTTGCACTACTACAGTCGGCCCCTTGGTAGGAAACCCCAGGAGTACATCATGTGCTCCTGCAGTGAGGGTTTCTGCAGCAGGTTGTTGTACATGATGAGGATGTCAGCCACCCTCCTTTTCTCTTTCTCCCCCATGCTTAATCTCTCATTATTAGCCTCCTTTGAAGTGCTTGAGGGAGGAAGCAGTGGGTGTATTCTTTCCTCGTCTGTTCAGACAATCCAACAAAGACCATATGGGGTTGTATAGGAATTGTATTGGTAGCAGTTTTGGAGTAAAGGTAGCATAGAGTTACCGACACGTCTTTATGTCTTTATGTCTTTTAAACAAACGTCCTGTCGATTCATTTAAGATAATGTCAATAGCAATAAAAAAGATACAGTAAAACAAAACCTACACACCCCTCAAAACGCAACAGAGTAAAGAGCGATAAACATAGAAACACGGAAGGGGATACACCATAAACACACTACAGACATTAGGCAACGCCACAACTAATAGCGGAGAAACTGCGGCCTGGAAGAACCAACACGAGTAAAACAACCAATGTAATATGCTATATAGAATAAAGAAACCCGTATGGGTTTGAATCGGGTATCCCAAGCACAAAACAAACACCGGTTTCCATGTGCATGGATCAAAAACCAACCAACCAGATATTCAGTTTGAGAGACAGAATGAGAAGCACTGAACTTGAGAGCAAACATTGCCGATTTGGATTTAATTTTGGAGGTCCGTCTACATCCCAGAAACAAACGAATAATCAATGTCACCGTTAGTTGACTCGTCTTTACTACAAGCTTCGTCGCACAATAGAATGTTTTGAAGACATCCTGGCAACACTGATTCAAAATAACCTAGCACTATGGAACCATGACTCCTGCTTGTTCTGTTTGCTTTTTCTCCCCCCCTTGTGGTTACCCTTCACCACAACTGACGTCACTGTTCTCTTGCTTATCAAGAGATCCAACAATTCCTAGTTAGCGTTGATGGTATGTTCATGTTCTAATATTAGAACAGCATTAAAGTGTTAATACAATGAACATCTTGTCTTTATCTGATAGAGAACAAGCACATGCAATGGCCAGCAACAGTTACGACATTAGAGTAAATAGCCGAGTATAGACTTGGACTAATTGTGTGAATATTTCGCGTCCGCCTCTGTGTAGCGAAATCATTGTAAGAGTAATCATGGTACCATACAAATTGGGGGAGGGGGCGTTTTTTGATGGGTTTTGAAAAGCAGGGTGATGCAGGGATAAAAATCATTTTTTTTTAAATCCTACTAAAGAGCATTTGTATGAAGCAGGGGTCAGCAACCGGTCGCCGCTACCGGTAGATCTCAAGGCATTATTTGATAGACCTCTTGGTATAGGGAGGTGGGGGAGGGGTTTAACCTAAGTAAATTTCGGACTAGCCCTGTCCCACCGACACTTAAACGCGCGGTGTCCCAGGTTTAAAGGTACTTTCACCGCATTTCCAATGAAAAAGTCGCAAGCTAAGTAAAGTTAAATTGGTACGTTAACTGTATAAGATAGAAAGCCATCTTTTCTGGGAAGTGAAGTCAACTTTCGGTGTGTCGTGCTTTTTTAGATAGGTATGAGATTTATTTAGTCCCGTCTGAGTAGAGTAGAAGGTGGGGGTATATGAGAAAGAAAGGTGTTAGAATAGATTCCTCGAGTGAATAGATTAAGGTGAAGATCCGTCTCTGGGATGAGTGGTTTCTTTAGTCCAGCCTATCTATACGGCTATCTTTAGAAGAAGACGATCTGTCAAACCTCCCTATAAGTATAATTATAAGTTTACGAAACACCCACACACACAATTATGTGACAACACTACACACAAACGTGAAAACTATGGTAAATGGATATGGGTCTGACCAACACACTAAGTTAAGTTTTGTTTAGTTTATTATCACTTAAACTTTACAACATTCAATATATATATATATATATATATATATATATATATATATATATATATATATATATATATATATATATATATATATATATATATATATATATATATATATATATATATATATAATCATGTTTACAGACATAGGAAAATAACCCAATAAGTGCCCTCCCCCTTGTTGAGAAAAAAAAATCGATCCCAAAGGAAGTTAATAACCCAAAAGGTCAAAGGTTAACACTAGGGTATACAGTTGACATTCAAAAATCCGGCCATCGATAGTCCGGTTCCTTCAGATTTCCGGCATGCATTTCGGGACGCATTTTTAAATTTACCGCGTTGGCGCGCCACTGTTTTCTGGAGCCGTTTATGTTTTCATGCGGCTGTTGGGTCTTGCTTGCACGTGTTAACAGGCATTTCTGCTCATTCCTTCTCATTTTATCATTTATTTGCTGCTGTATAGCCCCATTATGGATTCAGCAAATAAAAGAAGTGGTGTAAAACATTAAAATTTCATTTGCTTTTCATTTAGTTTTTAATTTTCTTTCTTTAAAGGACTGTACAGGTAGTCATTTCTGTTAAATATATACAGCATATATAACCATAAAAAATCCGGCATTTTCAAAAATCCGGCACTCCTCAGGTCCGGAGATTGCCGGATTTTTGATTGTCAACTGTAGAATAGACAGTAAAGAAAAGAACACGTTCCCACTAAAATGCTATCCAGTTAAAAAAAATAAACAATAGTTTAAAAAAAACAGAAGTTTGCAGGTACAATATTTCCTGTAACAAAAGAAAATATTTCTCTCTCTCTCTTTCTCTGTTATACGTGGCCACTCATTCGCTGCTTACCTAATCTGGTGAAACAATCTTTTAGAAGAATAATCCATGAATGTGCATATAAAGTCCAGTAGTTGGTATCATCCGAATCGGGCCCCAGTCCCTCCAATAATAATTAAATTTTACACGGGGAACGCCTAATTTGGTGGTAGATTTCTGGATACACAATTGTCACCTAGAATAGTTAATGCCGGAACTCTCTGAGATATGGCATTCCAAGTAAACAGCAGGAAAACATATGATTGCTGAAAACTGTTAATGATGATGATGACGATACCCTATCGGCTTGCTCTGAGGTGAGTGCCGATTATGAAACAGCGTATTCTCCTGGATAAAATCCACTTGGGTAAACGACTGTCAGAAGTCGGGAAAAATGTTATGTATATTGCCACAGCGGGCTGATAAAATTGAATGAAAAAATCTGGGTATTTTGTAAGTCCCGTTACTAAAATTTACAGTTAAAAAATGTTAGTGTGTCGCCTTGGCAATGCCTGTTCACACCGGTACGGGGAAGAACGCCTAGGAAAACGACAACTATAATGCCTTCAATAACTGAGGAAAGGACCACAATAGAAAACCGCTGGCCGCTGGGTTTTGATCAAGCACTGTATTAGGAAGAAAACAAAACCTTTAACCAAAATGACAATATCCTATGCTATCAAGCGTACGGTATGATCTCTTATCCTCTCCGTCACCTAATTAAATTAAACGGCACACGGTATCTTAAGCCTGTACTATCTCGCGTCGCTTAACGAGTACGGGTTTGGTAAAGGCATGCCGCCTTTCCCTCTCTCCGACCCGGTAAACACTCAGCGCACAATGTCAGTTATAATTTTAATTATGACTACGCGCCCTTAACAAATATCGCCTGTCATTACTAGCTAGATGATTGTCGGCGTCTATCGTTTTTACACATGATATTAAATGCTAGTCACTATATAATTACACACAATGAAATATAATGCGCATTCTACTCTGTCACTTTATCCGTCACTCACAGCATTTTACTTAGTCAGCTAAACTGTATCTTCTGGTGTAAAAAAAATGGTTGATGGATTCTTACATAAAGCTGAACAACTGGTAAGAAAATATCTACGCGTTTGCTATTCCGCTAGTCTTAACGCTAGGGACTCACAGTGAATAAAATGGTAAAACTTTAACACATTTAACACTTAAGCACAACTTATATTATTACCAGAAAAAACAGAATAATCCCCACGAAGGCTATTAACGCACTATTTCACATAGGTTCTATCGTACGCGTTTAGATTATCCAAAATTTCCTGAGAGACTTGATAACTGACTTGGAGAGAACGCAGTATATATACAGATTTTGTGCAATATCTCTATAAGATGTGACAATTCACACCTTCGACGTATCAGGGAAAATCAACGAGCTTGGCTTCCAAGATAAAGGATTCTACGGTTTGCTCACTCGCGATGCCGAACGACATCAGAAGACATACCATGCGAACGGGCCTTCTTAGATTTCGTCCCACTGCCGTAGATCAAATACTTAATTCCCCTGAAAATGTCGGACATCAAAGTTGGTCGGGAAGTATCATTATCGCCCTTGAATTTGCTACGGAGTCTGGTCTTTTCCCCCACGTACTTTCTGTCGCTATCCGATGATTAACAGATCCGCTCGCGTGAGAACTCAGGTAAACAGACCGGTTCGCTCCCCTGTTATCTGGCATGTTGCGAAAATAGGTAAACAACTCGTTAGCGCAAGAAAGACAGGAAAAACAGGCGTGGCTTCAAAAGTGAGTCAACAGACAGCGAATTGCGTGGTTTTGCCTTCGCAAAACGTAAACACTAACTGAGGAAGCGAAGGTGGTCGGATTTCTGTAGGATTACTGAGGCTATATTTACATACGTCACACCGTGGTATATTTGGTTTTAACTGTCCATCGTTATGTTGATGGGATTGCAGGAAGCAAATCTTGCATCATAGATAAAAGTTACAGAAATGCTGTCATTATTTCAAATTCCAGATATTTTGAAACAGACACTGTAGATTTTTGGAGAGCTTAGTGTTTCAAAAGTAGATCCCCGCAGTAGCTGGGTTACCTAGCGCTGGTATAAAACGTATGTATCATGGCTTCCTAGAGATAGTTTGATGGAAAAGTTAATACCAAAGAGCTCAAATGTGGAAGCGGGACTTCAAGACGCAGCAATAGAGACCACAGTCAGCGACTCATAGCTTGACTGCCTGCGTCAGGACCAGCGAACCAGAGCTGGTCAAGACCGCACTCCACCTCCACGTGGTGGTCCTGGAAACAGTCTGCAGCTGTGCAGGCTGGCTGAGCGAGTGTGGATCGAAATGGGAAGGCAAACCCGGTCTTAAAAAATGCCGTGCAGAAGTCGGATGTGTCGACCGAAAGGTGCAGATATCGCAGCTACGTTGTAAACAGACACAACGCAACCACCGTCCTTTTCAGGGCGAACGAAGAAGAAGAAGAAGAAGAAGAAATGTGGAAGCAAAATAAAAGTCTGATGTGTCCTGATATCATCGGTGGCTTGTTTATAAGGGCTGCGGGGCTATAGGAAGCATTATTTGGATTTTAAACACAAAGTTTTTTTTCTTTTAATTTTAACTTCATCTGCTTCTTACACGTTATTTTTCTTTAGTATATCCGGTTGACTGTGTCCTTCCTTCCTTTTCGCTCCATTGCAATATCCCATATTTAGGAAGCTTGCGCTCATGTGCTCTTGCAGGTTTGGCTCATGTGCAATTTGTTGTAAATGGTGAGATTGCTAGGCCTAAGCATAGCCTCACCTTGGTCACCTCTTAGGAAACACTTGGTAGGAGCACTGGTCCTGTTTCTTTGCCTCTGTCGAAACCCCCGGGAAGGCACCGGGTTTAACTGTTAGTTCCTTTGTTTTGTTGACTGAACATCTTGTCACGAGAGGGTTAGATGTTATTGAAATTCTTTAGTATCCTGGACACAAAATTGTATCAGGTGATACCAGGATAGTGCCAGATAAGAGTCTGGTCTTATAAGAAATACCCCTTCTCTGAAAAGAGTAAGGGTGTATAGACATCAAAGGTAGGATCAAACTGTATAAGTTCCTAGAGAAAATGGTAATGTATTACTCTAAGTCCCTACGTGTTCCCTCTCCAGATCCTCCTCTGTTAATTGTATTATTATTATTATTAATAACTCTGCTAGGGGTAATAACTTAATTATCTACCAACAGAAACTGTAACTTAACTCAAAGAATTTAAGTAAGTCTGCTGGTAAATATTTACAATTTATTTTTACACGTTTTCTTTTCTTGTGAAAATCTTTCACTGAATTCAAAAGTTGATTACAAAATTAAATAAATAAAAACACTTGAAAATCGTTAAAATTATTTACAGTCTTTTATCTTTGTATGAACGTTCTCCTTTCTAGGCTGAAATCACTGTAGGTGTAGATTTTATAGGACGTTTGCCTAGCGAAAATGCACTGTTTATTCATCATAGTCTATCTAGTTTGTGGTGATGCTGTGATAAACTATACAGTAGCCTTGGGTGGCTACTTAGCTTGAGGTCCTGATTTGGTAGTTTGTTCCATCTTGGGTCTGGCAAGAAGACTGTCTCGTCCAGGCTTTTGGATCTGGGTGACTGGCCCTGTATCATTAAAGGGCACTCGCACCTCTGAATCCTATAGTGGAGTCTGGCTCCTAAAGGTGGCAGGTAATTTCAGGATGTAACCTGAAAATATATTTAATTTTACCACTGTATTGCCTATCTCTATCTCCCTATCACAGAAGTAGGAGATGAGAGATAGTTTTCAGACAACAGAGTGCAGGTAGACGCACAGGTCACATCAAGTCAGCATTAATACAATTCAGTTCACTGTGAATAAAATTTTCCTTCAAATCCTTAGTTATAGTCCGTTCGGAAATTCGTGCCCACAGAAAGTGTCAATTTTCTCCAAAACTGTTTGTTGTATGGACATGAATTTTTGCATGCAGTCTTAGATTTTCCATGCGGTTATTAATATATTTTTTGCCCTTACTGTCGTAAATTTATTTTGAGAGAAAAGAGTCGTAGAAATAGTGGTCCGGTTTAGAGTGGAAAATGATGATGGAAAGCTCAGTGATAGAATATGTAGAGATTCAATAGTTGCTTCACAGCGTGCTGGAGGAGAGTAAAGACAGACTTATTTACGACAAATCGCTTCTCTCAATCTTCTCTTCCGCTCTCCTGGTCAAACAATTATTTGCCAGTTTTCCAGACACTCATCTGCGCTCACACCGATTTGGTGTTTTTCACACACACAGACGATGTAGATACAAACTATATTGAACGAATAGGGGAAAAGTTGGGCTTTGGGTATATCCAACACAGAACTAAATGAGTTTATGTGATTTTATTCACTTTAAACATCAATCACTAACAAATATCAGGTATTACATAAATTATCATAAGTACACAAATGCAAATAACAAATTTGGAAGGGGTGAAGAAGATTGGTATCGACTAAGCCCTTCCCGCTTATTAGACAAAGATAAACCCAGTCCAAAGATAGATAATATCAGGAACATAGGTACGTTAACCTAACAGTGAAGTTAATTACTCTGAAAGAGGTGTTACAAAATTAGGTATAGGTGATAGAAAAAACCTGTTCTTCCCAGCTGTTCTTCCCTTTACTAAGCAAATGGAAAGGAGGTGGTTTTAAACAGAGTTAACAAATTATCAACTATCCCACTTAAAGGAGCAATGTAGGGTATACAGAAAAGATATATATTACCAGGTAAGCAAGTTGACCAAATGGTTACACAAAAGAATTAATTTCCTGTCATTCATACACTCTGTGCGGATCCACACTCATATACACCACACACTTACCGAGTTGCAGCATCAGACAATCCCTTAGAATGATAAACACAATAATTAACTCTTGACGTATGACAACTGTCTAGTCCTTCTATGTCCCGCCCCAGATAATGCGAGGATTCACTGAGAGCAAATATTCCCGCTTATCGCCGGACTTGAAGTTCTAAGAGTTCTGGTGTTTTATTATAAAGAAACGAGTCTATGGGATGGCACTGACGCGGTTCGACATAGGGGTGAAAAATGAGGTGATGGTATAATCCTTCACTGCGTGATGAGAGCCACTGACCGGGAAAGTTTTTAATCCAGTGAGGAAAAACTAGACTCGGTCACATTCAGGTAAATATGTACTCTCTCACAGTAAACAGTAAATATAATATCGCTACTGGCGCTGTTCATCTTCCAGTTTATCTTACAGATTTAATTTGATGATAATAATCCCATGATCTTGGGTAGGCTTTCTTTCATGTAATTATGTTAGCTAGGCCGTACCGGACCACCACAAGATTTACTTTAAAAAAATGTCTCATCAAACTGTCTGGAAGTTTAAGAACCGAGTGTGAAAACTCTGAAAGATTTCGTTATTGCTGGGATTGCAAAAGGTGATCAATCTAGAGAAAAAGATAGAAAACCCATAACAACATAATCATACTTTAAAACAAATAATCTTCTAAGCGCGCGATAAATTTCCCGTTAAGCCTATAATACACTCATCTCATCTCATAATCAAAACCTCTTCTACCCCGTGAAACGAGGTGTAGAGGGGACCCAAGTGCACAAGGCCCATGGGCGGACATGTAATCGAAGTGACTTGGCAAACAGGTGATTAGCCCATTGTGCCCGCCTATAATACACTCGAGTATTTAATTATGTATTTAATAAACACTGCGCGAATTCTAGTGGTTAAAAACACACATCTATAAAACTAGGACTTAACTGAATTTATTAATTATAAATTCCTTCGCGACTTTAAAAGTTAATTTAAGCATCTATTATCTTTTGAAATAATATAATAGATAGATCATTATATTTACCACTGGAACTATTGAGATGGTTTAATTTAATAGATTTAAATTAACACAAAATCCATTGAAATAGAATGACTGAACTAGACCACTGATCACTTTACACAATATATATATTACCGCTTTGCACAGAAATAGAATTCACTGCAAATAAAATGAAAATCCAGGGGATAATCTAGCAAGATTTCAAATATCGCTAGTGCTACTATCAAGTTCTGGCCAGCGAATGATAACGTGTCTAGTCTTCATGGTCTATTTAGCTAAAATGGAATGTAAGTTGAGTGGGACATGATAAACTTGACAGCTTATTTGATCTCACGAACTTTTGGGGATCTGACCGCCAAATCAAGAGAAGAAGCCGCCCCCTGGTCTTCGTATCCGCTCGCTGCTGCCCGTTTCGCTTTCCCCCGTTCGCTCGGTTCTACGATTGACACCGAGACGCGAAAATAGCGGCAAGCAACTGCGTCTCGTATAAGGGACCACTACTGTCTTTGATAACGCCGATAGTCTCCCCTGAAAGTTGGGTGAATGTAATTACAAATTGATACGGGCTCTGGTCCACGTGGTAGTTTTTTTTATTATTTATATTATATCATGAGTAATAAGTCTACTCACCCCAATGTCCATCTAGTGGTATGTAAGTGACCCCCCATACAGCCGTATTCTCCAACATAAAAATTACTGTCAAAGGCCAGGCTGGACAATTCCAAATAGACAGTTTTATTGAACACAACGAGGCTCCGTAGAGATATATCCCATATGCAGACTAGATTATGGCGGCAACCAGACACTCCTTAGTGTCACTGTACAGGCTGCAACTGGAACAATGTCGACGATATTTTCAGCCATTTTTAATAAAGTTCAAACAAACACGTGCTTTTACCGCTAGTTATAAAACGCGATCGATCGTCGGCGCAAAACGTCGCGAGGAAACCGTAAACTTTATAAAATTCCGTAGCATAGAGGGTGACGTCAGGGCTAAATATAGCTATCTAGAAAATCGTAATAAAATTCTAACATGCGGAGTTTTGCGTATTGGTAGACGAAAAAGCCTATCTGCAACGGGATTTACCTTTGTAAGACTAACATTTACCTTTGTAAGACTAATCCTACTACTTATTTCTGTTCACTTCATTGCAGACACGCTCAAAACACAAGAGATCAATAGTAGAAATTTATAAAAGAAGCATGCCTTCGTTCGTGTGTTCGAACCCCGTGATTTAAGGTTTCACTCTTTTTACACGTGTGTTTTTTTTTTCCTTTGCGTCTGTTATTTTGCTGTAATACCCTGTTCAACCAAAACCCGTTGGGGGTTAAAACGGTTATATTGGGGTATATAGGGTCAATTTTTACACGTGTGGTATCTGGTGATAGGTTTTATACTGTCTCCCAATCGTTTCAAACATGCGGCGACCACGGAAATTTAGTACATTAAATAAATGTAACTAAGTATCTGTTCCAGTTATCAAACGGTTATCTACTTTTTTGTCCTGCAATTTTCAAACTTTAGTGAAAATTTTTCTTCCAATTACCAAAGAGGGTCCCAACATTTTTCCCAGTCCTACTCAAAGGTATCAACCTATAGGTAAATAGAGCAGCTGTCAAATATTTCTTTAAATATTTCTTGCAGTTTTCCAAACTTTTCAACAAATATTTTTTCATTAATTATTTTTTCCTGTTGTCAGTACTTGACGATGCAAATAATTCTTGCAGCTGTCAAAAATGTCTTCTAGTTGTCAAATATTTCTTCAAATTTTTCCCCGCTTGTCAAATATTTCTTACAGTTGTCAAATATTTATGTAAATGTTTCTTCCACTTGTCAAATATTTCTTCAAATTTTTTTTCCACTTGTCAAATGTTTATGCAAATGTTTCTTCCACTTGTCAAATATTTCTTCAAATTTTTTCCCGCTTGTCAAATATTTCTTACAGTTGTCAAATATTTATGCAAATGTTTCTTCCACTTGTCAAATATTTCTTCAAATTTTTTTTTTCACTTGTCAAATGTTTATGCAAATGTTTCTTCCACTTGTCAAATATTTCTTCAAATTTTTTTTCCACTTGTCAAATATTTCTTACAGTTGTCAGCTTAGGTCTTTCTGAATACTTTCTGTCTGCTTAAGTCTTTCTGTCCATTTCTGAATACTTTCTGTCTGCTTAGGTCTTTCTGTCCATTTCTGATTACTTTCTGTCTGCTTAGGTCTTTCTGTCCATTTCTGAATACTTTCTGTCTGCTTAGGTCTTTCTGTCCATTTCTGAATACTTTCTGTCTGCTTAGGTCTTTCTGTCCATTTCTGAATACTTTCTGTCTGCTTAGGTCTTTCTGTCCATTTCTGAATACTTTCTGTCGGCTCAGGTCTTTCTGTCCATTTCTGAATACTTTCTGTCTGCTTAGGTCTTTCTGTCCATATCTGAATACTTTCTGTGTGCTTGGGTCTTTCTGAATACTTTCTGTCTGCTTAGGTCTTTCTGTCCATTTCTGAATACTTTCTGTCTGCTTAGGTCTTTCTGTCCATTTCTGAATACTTTCTGTCTGCTTAGGTCTTTCTGTCCATATCTGAATACTTTCTGTGTGATTAGGTCTTTCTGAATACTTTCTGTCTGCTTAGGTCTTTCTGTCCATTTCTGAATACTTTCTGTCTGCATAGGTCTTTCTGTCCATTTCTGAATACTTTCTGTCTGCTTAGGTCTTTCTGTCCATTTCTGAATACTTTCTGTCTGCTTAGGTCTTTCTGAATACTTTCTGTCTGCTTAGGTCTTTCTGTCCATTTCTGAATATGTTCTGTCTGCTTAGGTCTTTCTGTCCATTTCTGAATACTTTCGTTCTGCTTAGGTCTTTCTGTCCATTTCTGAATACTTTCTGTCTGCTTAGGTCTTTCTGTCCATTTCTGAATACTTTCTGTCCACTATAATCTTTGATCTACCGCTTTTTGTTGTTGTCGGATTTGTCCGTTTAAGTACAGCGTTGGAAACCCCGATTATTCTGAACACGTGACCACGCCTTTGAAGTTTGCGTGTTTTTACGATTTTTGGTGGATCTTTTTATGGCCCGACAGCCATTTTGTGTGATGTTCCACACACTGGCAATTGTGACATGATCCATATATGAGATTCCAGGGATCACTGGTTTCAGTTTGTCTAGTACAGGGATCTGCAACCCAGAAGCGTTTGATATCTACTTTAGTGACACTAATCCCCCCTAAAATTATACTTACTTACTTACTTAGTCGTTCCCCTTCTACCGTGAGGTGTAGAGGTTTGGAAGAGAGAGCGCCAGACTATCCTATCGGCTGTCTTCCTCCTGGCCTGGTTCCACTCTAGTCCTCGGTCCTTCAAAGATTGTCTAATGTTGTCCTCCCAGCGGACTCTGGGTCGTCCTTGGGGTCTGGATCCTTGGCTCTTAGTTTCTCATGCTTGTCGTGGTAGCCGAGCTTCTCCCATTCTGCAGACATGGCCAAACCATCTTAATTGGGACTGTTCTACTTGGGTCTGCAGGGGGTAGGATTTAAGGCCTTGACGTATCGTCTGGTTGTGTACCATGTCTCTTCTTGTTACTTCAACCACCTTCCTCAGATACCTCATTTCTGAGGTTTGGATCTGGCTTTTGTGGGTTGTAGTCATTGCCCATGACTCGCATCCATATGTCAAGACTGGGACATAGGTGGAGCGGTATACAGCCATCTTCGTTTTCTTACCAACCTCTCTCTTGCTGAGGAATCCTCGATTTATGGCCTGAAAAAGTCTCCCAGCTGCTGCTTTTCGAGTGGCCAACTCTTCTTTGATGCCTCCCTTTCGGTCTATAATAGCTCCGAGGTATTTAAAGTGGTCGACCTGCTCCAGGACCTGTTCTCCCAGCTTAATCTGATGTCTTCTTTCTTCTCGTGATATCACCATGGATTTTGTTTTTGAGCGGCTTATGACATCCCTCTCTTCTCCAGCTCTTCCTTCCAGACTTGCAGGTTGGATTGGAGATGTGCCTCTGATTTAGCAATCAGGGCAACATCATCAGCAAATGCCAGCTCCGAAATATAGACCTGTCTCATCTTCCAGTACCCCACTGAATACTTTCTTGTTTTCTCCTTACATGCCTTGATGACATCGTCCATGAGGAGTATGAAAAGGTAAGGTGATAGGATATCACCTTGTCTTACACCAGTGGTGGTCCTGAACTCTTCTGACTAAAATTATACCATATTTAAATATTTATGAGTGTGTCATTTTAAGTGTGAGTGGGAATGATTAGCATTACAAAGAGAAGATCGCGTTATTGTCTCTTACAGTTCACGAATATATTTTAATAGCCAGCTGGAAAAAACTCGAGAGCTTTCATTTGGGAATGTGGGGAAAGGACCTTTGATCTCGGGGACACCGCGATTTTGAATGCAGGCGGGAGCGGTCTAGCACGAAATTTCCATAGTTTAAAAAGTCATTCCGCGCAGTCCACTTAACCTAGAAACAAGGTTCGTCAGTTATATTAGACCACGTGTCCAAGTATAAAATATCATGAGATCTGGTAATATTGAATATAAATGTTCTAAAAAGAAGCGACCGGGAATAAAGGACGACCCAGGTAAACGATGACTGTAAGAAATACGATTCAACAGCACGCGCAATGAATCGGAAACCGATAGTCACCTCTACCCGCGTCGCTTCACGACATAGTCAGTATAGAAAAGAAAGAGAATTATTCTTACCGAAACAAATATTTAGCGTCGTATAAATTGTTCTTCGACGTGCAACATTGGGTTTCGCATTTGTTTTTATTATTGATGTTGTGTGTGGGTGTGTAATTAATTGTACTCTGTATTTTAGACAGTTGGTTTTAATGCCTGCGTGTAAGAAGCTTTTATTCTTCAAAGCTGAACTATGAATTCAAAGAGAATTTAATGAAAGAGATAACACTTTGATAAATAAATTATTAAGGGCATGTAAAGAGACAACATTTTGTTGAAAACAAAAATAGAAGGAAAAGCTGAGGCCAAACGAGCAAGCAGACGACAGTGCTGAAAATGGAAAGATAATATCACGATGTGGACAGGAAATAGCCTAACCTTCTACCACGAAGGTAAGAGACAGAAAACGATGGCGTTCCATTATAGTCAACCATGTATGCGGAGAGGGCACTTAATCGGGCCTAAAAACGCTAATGCTGTAGTTCGAACTGTTCTTTATTGTTTGTATCGTACCTTTTGTTAAAGTTACAATTTTATTTCTTGATTTCACGCCCCACCGTGGTCATGAATATTTGTGACAGATAATAAGGTTGTATCGCTACTAACCTGGGTTCCATATATAAAAACCTTTGCAGTTCTTGTCAGCCTGCTGGATCTAGCACGCGGACATTCAGTACGAGTTCCCAATACTGGAATTCAATAACGCGATTTTATTCATACTATTGGCGCCATATAGTATGTGTCAGACAATTTAGGCAACGCATAGTTTGTTTTTATTTTTTGTTAATTGTTATTTTACTACACCGTGTGAAAGTTTAGGCATTCTGTTTGCACAATTTGTGCAAACATGGAGATCAATGCCCAGATCCAAAGTGATGACCAATAATCCACAAATAATTCAATCAATTATCACGATAAACGGACATAGTAGGAAACAGTGTCCTCGTTTAATTACCGGAGACAAGTCGTACGTGATGAAGGAACTAGAACTGAAGAAGTTACTGACAAACAAGAACAACTTAAAGAACGGCCACCATATCAAAACTTAAAATCAATATAATCATCATCAAATTCCTTTTTGCTGGAGCCAGCAATGCAGATGGTCTCTTTACAGCAGTGTTTCCCAACCTTTTTCGAGTCGCGACCCCCTTTTATAATAGCCAAGTAACCTGCGACCCCCGCCACATTTGCATAAAAAGGTATTTTTATTAGGGTAAAGAAAACACATTAAAAATAGATTCTTCAGAATATAATTCTAACCTAATATTTAATTAACCTAATATATAATGCGATGGTTGTACTTGCACCTGGGCGACTAGCTTCAAAATTCGCGGCTGAGTGTTTGTTAAAGCCAACCTCATGTCATCCTCAACATTCAGTCTGTTTCTTGCCTTTGTTTTGATATGAAGAAGCGTTGAAAATCCACTCTCGCAGAGATATGTAGAGGCAAATGGAAGTAAAACTCGAAAGGCAAGCATGGTGACATTTGGATATGACTGATACATAGCACACCAGAACTGAGTCAGCAATTTTTCATAAAACAAATTGCGTGCCGAGGAATCGTTCCGCAGATCCAAGAATTCATCCTGTACTTCATCGGGAATGCTGGCTACATTCAGGGAAGCAGAGAATGGGTTTCGCACCAGTGCAGCTTCTTCTTCTGTAAGCTCAGGGAAGTACCGCTGAAATTCCTTTTCAAGGGATTCAAGGTGCCAAGTAATCTTCAGATTCTCATCCAGTTCACCTTCAGATTCCTCTTCCACAATGCAGTTTTTTTTTCAAACATGGCAATGTTTCCAAGATTTACTTTCTGACGCCAGTTTTGCAGCTTGGAAAGAAATGCCTGAAGATTGTCTTGAAATTGGATAATGTGTGTTTCCTTTCCCTGAAGTTTCAGGTTCAGCTTATTTAGCTGGTCTAAAATGGCTGCTAAGTAAGCAACTCTTGTCTTCCAAGCATCATCATTAAAATAAGCCACAAGGGTCATGTTTCCCTTGCACTTCCAGGAACAACTTGATTTCATCTTTCAACTCAAAGACACGATTGACAACATTTCCTTTTGACAACCAGCGTACAGCAGTGTAGAAAAGAAGAACCTCGTGATCAGAATTCATGTCTTTACAGAGTTCTTTAAACAGACGGGTGTTGAGGGCTCCAGATTTCATGCAATTCACACTTTTGATCAGAGAATCAAGTACCTCTTGCAGAGGAGCTGGAAGAGTCTTACTGGCAAGAGCATATCGGTGAAACATGCAGTGACTGCCCTTTGCTTGGGGAGCAAGTTCTTTCACTTTTGTCTGAAAGCCCAACTTTGACCCTAGCACAGCTGGTGCTCCATCTGTGTTACATATGGAAATAGTGCAGCAGTGACCGTCCACTTTTGGCCCCCCCCCCCCCCAATCTAGGGTTATATTTTTTAGCTACATTAACGCCTGATTCACTATCGCAATTAACACGCAATCCGTCTGGCAATTAAGCACGGTGGAACAGAGCGAAGTGCGCAGCACGGCGTAATCGTTCTTTGATCAGGGAAACACACGGGCAGAGGCCAGGCGTTAACAGTTTCTTTGAAGAATCAAGGGCGATAAGTCTGAGACGTACCTTGGATTGTTACATTTTCAGGGGAATTAACTTACGCAGCTGATATGCGGCAGGCGGAGATAATGAAAGACAAACCAGATGTTGTCTGTCGGCAGAGGTGAAGAAATAACCTTTCATTCAGGAATCGAACCGCAAATTTGCCCGGCCCTGGCCGTAGGTGCGACTTTCGCATTAAGGAGCGAAAGAACGGTATCTATGGATATATACCCCGTCTCCCCAATAGTCATTATCAGTTGCTCAGAGAATTTTCTGAAAATAACTAGCTCGATATGCTAAGAGTTTTCGTACAAAGTGAATTGCTTAGATTCGTGGAGTTGTTTCCATCTTTCTCTGTTTGCGGTAATTTATATACTAGCCTTTAAGTGATTTAGTGTGTTAAAAGTTTTCATTATATTTCACTGGGATTGTCTGTGTTAATTAAATTACAGATAGCTAATTTTTCCAGCTGTAAAGTAAACTCCAGAAAGAGATGTTTTAAATTGATTAGTACATACATTAAATAACTGTCTACTGACGGAATATATATTTACTTCTATCCATTTTGTGTAATTTTTATAAATGACTAGTGTTCATATCACGCGTTAAAAGCGATAGGATAAGCTAGACATTTGTGGTTTATAATCTAATTTATAACGGAGTGGTGAAGAGGTCTTATCTTAACACGTGTTAGATATAATATTGATATTATGGTTAAATGTTTATATTTCTTTCCTAAAATCTAGGCTGATCAAAACCTGAGTACTAGCGGTCTTATGGCCATATGAACTTGCGTTCTTATAGTCTTATAATCTTATAAGCATCCAGAGATATTTAATATTGATGAGCTTCTTGCTGTGACCTGTGCGGTCCATTTTTCCTCATTACATGAGAGAAACCAGAATAGAACCATTAATTGTAATATTAACTGGACCAGAACTATTACCAGATTTCATTTATACCAATCTCATCAGCCAGCTGTGGCAAAATATATTGTCAGCAACATTTGTGTAACTTAACATAGTGTCTCAGCAACCATAGGCTAGACAACACAGGAAATATATATGTATTATTCATCCTATGTCGGCGATCACCAAGTATGAACCTTACTCCAACCAAATGAAGGCAGAGATACCGTATTTTATCCAGGAAAAAAAATTAAATCACCAACTCCAGCGACTCCCGTGAAATTTGCTGTCAGCTACTACGGCGAGTCTGGGGCTGGATTTGGCAAAACTTAATATGACACTGAATAGTCTTATTACTTATTAGTGTTTATCTCCACGGAATGCCTGCGACAACGATTGGGTAAGCGAATATGAATGTGGCCACAGTATGAAAGATTGAATGAACTGTAAGAGAGTAACATAATTTTCTGTTGTTACCACTATCATACAAATCTTTTCTTTTTGTTCTTACTAACCTGAGTATTTACGGGATAGATTAATTAGGAACTTGTCCTTTGTTTTCATTTACTGACTATCCCATAGACTTATTGTTAACTTTTGATCTTTTGGGTTAATTAATGTCTGTTGGGATCTTCTTTTCTTTTCTTTTCCTTTAACAGAGGGGAAAACCTAGTTGATTATTTTTTCATGTTGTCTGGAAACCATGATCTATTGATGTATATGATTTATGTTGTAAAGTTCTAGTGATAATAAACTTAATAAACCTTTAGTTATTGTATTGGTCAACCCCTACCCTATCTGGTATCCATAGTTGTTTTCACGTTTGTGCGTATTTGTCACAGAATTGTGTGCCTGTGGGTGCAGTGTAACTTGTATTTTGTACAAGGAGAGAAAGTGCGTCTGATTCAAATATAGTCGTACAGATAGGCTGGATTAGAGAAATTACTCAACCCAGAGGCTGTCTTTTCTCTTACACTATCACCTCGTGGAAAAAAAAATATTTCTTCCACCTTACTTTCACATAGTTATCACTATCACCTCTGCTCAGACAGGACTATAAACATCTATTACCTATCTGATAAAATCTACGACATAATGGTCGCTCGTCGCGGGACTGAACTCTAAGTCTGAGTCTAGATAAATGTCTACAGTCTGATATTGAATCTGAATTTTCATCTAGATAGAGTGTGGTGTGAGTTTGTCTTGTGAGTTAAGGAATAACAAATAATTATCCCTAGACAACGCTCTTAGTTACTGGGTGTTTGACCACACACATATAAGACTGTTTTTCTTTCCACAGCATCATAGAGTTACGTACATTTGTTCTGATTATAACATTTGTCAGATATATGAGATATGATATAAGGTAATTTTGTTCAAGACCGCTAGTACGCGTGATTGTTTAACAATCACTAGGTTTTTTTAAGAAGCAGGAGAGTTTCGGCTAAGCTAACGACTGCATTCTGACTTTACGTCAAGTTAATAGCGTCCCTAACTCTATAAACTGACTTCTAGAGTGGGCGAGTTTTGGTGGAGTTATAAAATAAGGAAAATTGTTTTCTCTCCTGCATTTTTATATTAAAAAAATTTTTTTTATCCACCGTTAGTAATAGTAGTTTTTCCAGTATTAGCCTGATCTACCATTTATTTGGCTTAGTCGTCTGTATTAGGAGCCTAGTGCCAGGTAATAACAGCGATAGATTAGATAATTGATAACGGGACATGAGGTATCTCAGTTAAATAATAATAATTCTTGTTTTTGGTTTTTCTCGGAAGTTGGTTAAGGATAGAGTTTTTCTCTCCTTCTAGTCTTCTTCTTCTTTCCTCGGGCTAACGGCATTCAGTTATTTGCCATGGCTGAGCGTGCTAAACTCGGAGCAATGCTAAGAGAGGAAGCAAAAGAAACAGGATTGCAAGGAGAAGAAGTGACCGCGTTTGTCAATTAAGAACTTGACAGATATGACGCGGAGAAGAAGGAAGCACAAGATAGAGCGGAGAAGAAATAAGCGGAAGATCATCAATTGGAACAGAAGAAAATTGAGACAGAAATGGAAGCTCGCAAGGCAAACGAACGAGAGAAGGAGAGACAGCATCAGGAACGAGAGAAGGAGAGACATCATGAGGAAATAGAAAATGAGCAACGACGACAGCACGAGTTGGCACTTAAGGCCCTAGAGGTCCAAAGTCGCGGTGCTATGTCTTCCTCCAGCAATGGAGAGTCTCGACCTCAGTCACAGTTAACTGATCAATCCAGTAATCAATCTCCTCAACTCGCAGCTATGTCTTTCGCCCTGGAATCCTTCCCAAGCCCCAATGAGAAAATTGACTCGTTTCTAGAGATATTTGAGAGAATGGCGACACTGTATGGGTTAGAGAGTTCCCGATGGTGCCTAAAGCTTTCACAGGCTTTGAAAGGTAGTGCTTATGACGTCTACGTAAAACTGGGAAGCAGCCATCAAGACAACTACGACATGTTAAAGAAGGCTTTACTGGAGCGTTTCGAAATGAACGCTCGCAAATTTTTGCACCTGTTCAGAAACAGCAGGAAGGAAAGCACTGAGACATTCCCCCAGTTCTCTTCACACTTGACGGGCTATTTGACAAAGTGCATGGAACTTTCCGAGCTCCCTCTCACCTATGAAGGACTTCTGGAATTTGTTCTTACAGAACAAATAAAAACCACTTTGTCAAACGAAACCCGTAGATTTCTGGCTGAACAAGGCGCAGTAAAGTTGGATGAC
The DNA here is from genome assembly GCA_024509875.1 of Oreohelix idahoensis. Lineage (NCBI taxonomy): Eukaryota > Metazoa > Mollusca > Gastropoda > Stylommatophora > Oreohelicidae > Oreohelix > Oreohelix idahoensis. Next base: position 196,681 of record JAMPIV010008124.1, on the reverse strand, counting down.
ATTCTCAGTAAGTCTGAACGTTACGTAAATGCTTTGGCCGAGCTTCCCAGCTCAAAACGCAAACCGACAGATGAGCCTTCTCGGAAAAATAATCTAGAGCAGTCTTCCCATTCTTCCCATCACCATAATCAACAAGAAACTTTACCTCAGAACCCTCCCCAGGAAAAATCGAAATTCTACAAAGCCAGATACCCCACCAACAAAAATTCAGATCAGCCTGACCGGCCTACATGGCACAGCCGCCAGAAAGGTCAAGACAAGGGAAAGACCCCCGCACAAGGGACATCTGATCAGAGCAAGCACACCGGGACGAATCGAATCGGTTGCTTGTTAACAGACTCGCAACGGAGAATTAGTGTCAGTGATTCTCAACCTGAGGGTGAGAGGCCCTCAACGCGAGGAACTGTTATTTTGAACGGGACTTCAACATCTTGTCTTTTTGACACAGGGTTATCTTTTGATTGTATTGTCGCGAGGCGTTTGGTCAAACCTGGTCAAGAGACAGAAGAAACCGTCAAATTATGTGGAGTTTTCAAGAGTGATGCACCCATGACGCTTCCCATCGCATTGGTGGAGATACACTCTGATTTTGTCAGAGGTGTTATCAAAGCGGCTATTATGGATGATCCTATCTACCCAGTCATACTTGGATGTAGATATGTGTTTGTTGGGAGACCGAAAGAGCCGATTGTGGCAGCTGTGACCACAAGAGGGCAAACCAAGAAGGAACGGGAGCCTGTGCCAAATTTGTTACCTAAGGAACTAAAAGAGGTGCAGCAAAAGGACCCTACCTTGGAACCCTGCTTTAGGAAACTTCCCATGGCCAAGGACCCCAGACACAACGGAGACATCTTTTCTAAGGATGGCGTACTATATCGTAGAACGGGCAACCCTGATTAAGGGCTTAATCAGCTCCTAGTACCGACGCAGTACAGAGACCAAATCTTAGAAATGCGACACTCTCTTCCCTTTAGCGGACATATAGGACAAAACGCCACTATTCAGCGAATATATTGGTGGTCAGGAATGAACACTGATATTATCAGATACGTGAAATCCTGCGCCAAGAGCCAGCGGGTGGCACCCAAGCATTGAACACCCCAAGTTCCCATGGGTGAAATGCCAATAGTGGGGACTCCATTTGAACGGGTTGCTGTCGACATTGTAGGACCCCTAGAAAGGACTAAAAGAAGGAACAGGTTCTTCCTGACCTTAGTCGACACATGCACTATGTGGGCAGAAGCTGTACCGCTAACATGCACGGATTCCAAGCATGTCGCCGAAGCCCTAGTGCAGATCTTTAAACGGTTGGGATTCCCTCAACAAGTTTTGATGGATAATGGATCTCAATTCCGTAGCCTGTTAATGGAGGAGATCTTTAAGATCTTGAGGGCCAAACACATCCACACCAGCCCGTACCATCCGGCCGGAAATGGGCTCGCTCATGGAACGCTTCAACGACAGCCTCACCATGATGTTACGTAAGCTGGGACAAGAGAAACCTGAAGATTGGGACCTTTTCATTCCTGTAGCCTTTTTCGCCTAAAGGGAAGTCCCCCAGGCCTCTTCAGGTTTACCATCTGCTACACTTTTATTCGGCAGACCTATTAAGGGGCCTCTAGAAGCCTTACTCCGGTCACTGACAGACCAGAAGGCGACGAGACAGTCGTCTCAGCCAGCAAATATATATCGAAACTTAAGGAAAGGTTACAACTAGGATGGGATCTAGCTACAACCAACCTTAAGAAAGCACGCGCAAAGCACGCTAAACGATATAATAAAGCGGCTAAAGAGAGAACTACAACCAGGGGAGAAAGTTTTGTTGTTACTGCCAACCGGAAGCAACAAACTACGCATCGGATGGCAATGGCCGTTTACCGTCCTTAAAAAGATCTCAAGAACGAACTACAAGATCTCTATTAAAGGAAAGGCCTACGACAATCTGTACAAACACCACAGAGTTTTTCCACTGTAGTCCTCCAGTTTCGAAAAAGGTATTTATCTTCTCCATAATATCTTCACCTTTTATAGTAGTTTCAAGTGCACTATAAAACAGGAACTCTTCTTTGACGGTGTACTCTTCCACAGGAAACTTCTTTGATGTCATCTGAATGAATATATTTCACGAAGACAAGCAACTGAGAACATGAACTTACGTCCGTTGATTCGTCAGCCTGAAAAGAAAACAACGGAGAAACTTTGATTTCATTCAAAACCTGCTCTTTCACGTCTACTGACATATCTGAAATGCGCCTCTGAATAGTGTTATTGGACAGAGATATTTGTCGCATCTTTATCTCGCTGGCTTCTCCAAGAATTAACTTCACCATCTTCAACATGCAGGGTTTGGTGAGCGTTTCTCCAGTCGTGTAAAGGTTTTTTTTTTGTTTGGCAATTTCCAATGCCACTTCATATGATGCTTGCACTGCTGCGGTGCTCTGTTGCTAAATACTTTCTGTAGGATCAAGTCTCTGACGTCTGGTACTAGTTTCATGGCGTCGAAAGAACTCCAAATCCTTTTTAGTATGTTCTGAATGCTTTGTCTCGAAGTGACGTTTGAGTTTTGAAGGTTTCATGGATTCAGCACTGAGAACAACATTGCACAAAACGCATTGTGGCTTCTCTATGCCATTGCTGATCAAGGTGGTAAAGCCACATTTTAGATAGTCTTCTGAATATTTATGTTTTTTCTCCATGGGTACGGATTTCTGAAAATATAAATAAAAATTAATTCTTTTTTCGCGAAAAAAAAAATTTTCTATTTGTATTTTTATTATTTATTCGCGTTTCACGAATTTTATCAATTGTAATTGTCATGTCAGCATCTTCCAGCATAATCCACATCAAGCCGAGAACGAAAAAGAACATATAACCAATTTTTATCAAATCGAGAACGTTAAGGAACATCGCCATTTATCAGTAAAGAAGTATAAAAGGGGAACCCCTACACAACACCAAGAATGCAGCAGTACATAAGCGCCAAGGCAGCACAGCGTGAAGAAAGACACGACGCTCACAACCCGAAGAGGACCTGGGAAAGAGATACCCCAAGGAAAACTAACACGGTAGAATGCCTGAATAAAAGTATAGTTCTAAACTACTTTATGGGGAAGTCCTGGAGACAGGACAGTAATATTTTAAAAAAAAATGTTTAATAATGTTTAGCGTTAGTCACTTGGCTCACAATTTTATTAAAATAATACACCTAAATATAACAATAAAAATATAAATAAATAATTAGCCAAACAAATTGTTTTCCGTCGGGAAACGATAACAGCGATCAGAAAGCCGACCGACAGCACGGATTGATGACGACCTACTGACGCTCTTTAGATTTTTAAAAGTGCAAGCAGTAGCTGACCCGCGCTCGACAGCGAGTGGCTGGTTTCCATCACGACGCCAACTAAAAGTGGTTGACTATTGGCGATCTAAGTTCGCGCCAGTTTGCATTAGACGGCCCATCGCGGACATTATTGAAATACATCATTGCAAAGATGGCGGCGTCAGCAAAACATACGGGGTGATCTTCAACTGCGCTAAGAGAGCAACTCATCTTTATTCGATAGTCTGTTATTCCAACATCGAGACACCAATTAAAAATGAATTTTGATATTGAATTTTGCATCATAGTGAATATTTTTTTCAGTTTACTATTTGTAACAGAATTTTATTCTAATGATAACACTGCATTTGTATATTTTATTTTTAGGAAGTGAATCAAGGTCCCCCGCGGCGGAAATTAAATAAAAATACTAAAGGCCCGCCATAGCAAATAATTAAAATAATATAAAATGTTTAATATGTATGAACATAGCGGGCTTTTAATATTTTTTAAGTATCCGCCGTGGTGGACCTTAAGTCGCTTCCTTTCATTTATCAAAAATCAGTGTTACAACCACTAGTAGAATATTGCAGTGTAGCCATATTGAAATAAATAAGTGTTGAAAACCTTCGTGGTGAAATTTCCTATAAAAATAATTGCAACTAAAAATAACCCCGGCGACCCCCCAGAAAACACTTTGCGACAACCTTGGGGGTCGCGACCCACAGGTTGGGAACCCGTACTTTACATGATGTCTGCCCCAAACATTCAAATACTCTCGCAGCGTTGATTTCTGTAGCAATTAGTGTCACGTGGTGACGAGGTCATGTGTCCCTGCACAACCTCATATTATTCGCCTTGTACGACAAGCCTGAGGTAGAAGTAGGCATATTTTTTCTTTGCCTCCTCGGAGACCTCCGGGAACTAGTCGGGGCTTAATCAATATGGAAATCAAAAATTATATCTCCTCGAAACCAAACTTAGACTCTTGCGCTGCCTTGTCATTGTCACCTTTACATGTGCGTGCAATACTTGGGACCTTGACGACAGATTTAGATTCGACTACATGTATTATAAATGAGATGTTTTATAGAGATCCTCGGAATATCGGACATGGATCGTATAATAAATGAACAGATAAGGCACACCTTTATAAGTGTTATTGGATCATATGAAAACCTTCTCACAACAATAAAGAGACGGAAGCTAACATGGTATGGCCATATATCACGATCATATGAGTTATCCAAGATTTTCCTTCAAGTGACATTATCAGGCAAAAGATAACACGGCAGGCAGAAAATAAATATTTATAACATAACATAATGGACTAATTTTTATGTCGCAGAGCTAAGTAGATTGACAGTCCACTAACAAACGTACCGACTACCAGTAAATACTGTTCTTCTGTGGTGCCCCAAATTACCAGGTGTAATGGGATTAAGTCCAGTCAAGTCAGATTTATACAGTACATGCGTATGCATAGATTACTATGTAGCAAAGTTGTCAAGTCTATCCTAACAAGTCTCAGGCCGAGTTTGTCTTAGTACAAATCTCTAGTCAAGTCGCAAATCTCTAACAGGAGCTTTGAAGTCGAGTCCCATATCGAGTCTCATGTTTTTACATGACCCTGTTGATAGTAACAATTGCCTCTATTCACGCAATCTTATAAGTCGGTATTCATCATGTAGCATGTCCTTTGCAGAACGTCGCTCTCATCACAGCCCGCCTGAAAGACTCTCGATCTCTAGCCAGCCCTCCTGCCTCCTCCATTGTCATGTTCAAGGTGTCTTCAATGTCCTGTGTCTACCGTCGTCTTGGTCGGCCCCTGCCTCGCCTTCCAGGTACCATACCCTCCATCACTGCTCTCTCTAAGCCACTATGACGTTTAATGTGGCCAAAATATTTCAGTTTCCGGGACATGATACTGTTTATGAGCCAGTCTTCCTCGATGTTCAGGTCGTGTAGGATGTCTATATTTTTCTTCTTCTTGGTCCAGGATATACTGAGAATTTTTCTGTAACACTTTGCTTCGAAAGATTCGATTTTTTTTCTTTAATGTTTGAATAATGATCCATGATTCACATCCATACGTTGCTACCGGAAAGATGCACGTTCTCAGAAGTTTTACTTTTATTAGTTTGCTGGTATTATGCCATAGGTTCTTCATTTTATTTAACCTCTGCATTGCTATGGCCAGTCTCCTTCTGACCGAGCAGTCTCCATTGTTGTTAATTATGGAGCCAAGATATTCAAAATTTGTGACATTTTCAATTTCCTCATCACTGATGGTAATTTTTGGTTGGCATCTTGTTTTGTCTGTGGACATTATCTTTGTTTTTTTTTTTTGTGTGTTCAGAAAAAGGTTCTGATCCTCACTGTGTCTTTTGACAGACATGATTAACTGTTCTAGTCCCTTGGCACTGTTTGAAAGAAAAACTGTGTCATCTGCGTACCTGAGTATAAGTCGGTATAAATTTAAAAAAAAATTATTGTATGTATTTTAATATTTTGTTTACTGACTGCTTTAATTTGATCGAACTGTTGGCACACATATTTTATCTACTTAAACAAAACAATTTACCGTATGAGTGACTTATGAACGGGGAGGGCGAAATTAGTTTGCCAAACTGGCAAGTCCTGAGTCGATTCGAGTCGCTAATCAAAAATAAATAATAAAAAAAATTATAGCCGAATCGTTAAGTAGTCCATCGACTCGAATCTTCAGCTCTGCAATATAGTAGTAAGTCTACTTGGAGCAATCAATAAGATATTCACACTGTCATAGGAAGTAGGTGTTGGAATTGGGTTGGGCATGTCCTCATACGAGACCCCCATACCAACACCAGAAATGCTATGCTATGGACCCCACAAGGAAGGCGAAAGAGAGGCCGACGATAAGCTACTTGACTGAGAACTGCGGTGGCCGAGATGAAAAGCATGAACCAGAAATAGGACACCACACGAAGGGTGGCCACGGACCGAGCAAAGTGGGGAGTTTGTTTCTGCCCTACAAGACGCCATTAGACGTTATGGTCACTGATTGCTTTGTCAGCCAGTGGCTAAGGTTCTAAGAAAGAGAAGAAGCCTGTGTATTGGAGTAGATAACTCGCCTGCATTTCGATACAGGAGGCCATGATGGCACCCTGCGATGAACCCAGCTGCAACAGACTTAGCCAGTCTTGCGTATGGCTAAAGTAAGATGGTGTGTATCGTCCCACACGCTTAAGAGCAAAATGTGGAGGATACTTAACTGTATCCACAAGTGTTAGGGAGTGTCCTAGTGGTAGAGTGGTTAGAACGCGTGCTTCTTCTGACAAAGAGATCTGATTCTAAACAAAGTCGCAGCACGCTCCAGTCTACGGAAGTATAAAAATGGGCACCTAACTTAGCTCTGAACTAGGGAAAGCAAAGGCAGCGAAAACGGGAACTGGTTATTCCACCTCATAAAGCCGAGACCTAGTATAAGTAATGTCTTTAACACTTAAACCCCCTATAGCAGTATCTGCAACGGGACTAACATTACCTATACGTGTCTTCTTCTTCTTCCGTCCTCAGCCACCGACCGTCAAAGCAGTCAGTGGCCATTACGCCTAGTGGCGTCTTAGGGCAACAGCAGATAGGTTTTCTTTGCCATTGTTTCCCATCACGCCTAGTGGCGTCTTTAGGGCAACGGCAAATCAACCCATTTGCTGTTGTTTCCGTAATCGAAGTGACTGGCAAACGGGTGATCAGCCCGTTGTGACCTATACGTGTGTTAGGATCATAATGTGGTTTGTAAACTAAGTAATTAGTCAGTGCACACCAACCACGAGAAGACCCAATGCCAAGGTTATACAAACCCGATAGAACATTGACGTCACTCTGTAATCATTGCTGAAGTTACATTCAACAAAGGAAGAATACAGGAAGATTCCCTTGTTTGACTTTTCTTCTGCGTTTGTTACATAATGACTGTGTGACCGTTGTAGGGCTAGATACTAAAATACTTGATGCAACCGTACCTAATATGTGATGCCCAAACTGACATCTGAGGGGAGGCTGTCTTGATTGATAAAAGTTTCTTGAACTATCATAGTGTAGGGCTGGTCACGCGCACCATTTCAATCCTGTGGCCGTGTATCGTATTTTAAGGTTCGGACCACTGCCCTTTCAGTAGATAGTATGTATTAAGGTAAATGGGACGAACTTCCTTCTCTCAAACTGACAAAATATTTTCTCATGCTCTCTGTTGATTCAAAACGAATTTCACCCGAGTAATAGCAGTGAAGATGTCAAAGGTTGAACTTTATTAACAAGGTTAACAGTCTTTCATAACAACAGCTTCTTCAGCAACACAAGTATTCAATATTCAAAACTGCAAATTTCTTGTCTTCTTACTACTTGCTTTCTTCAGCTATCCCAATATCCTATAATTCTTCAGGTAGAAACTTCTTGTCTCTCTTCTGTACTGACTGTTTATTTTTACGTTTCTTTTCATATGTCTCTTGGTATATCTCACTAAGAGAAAACTGGCCTTACCGCCAGGGCTGTCACTTTGCCAAGATTTCGTCTATTATTATTCTCTGCTCAGACCTGGTCTGCTGAGCTACACATACTACTGATAGATCAAAAATGTTCAACATACCTTGTTTTGTTCTCAATCGAAAATACACCTTTTCTTTCACAACTATCTTGTCCTCAGAATAAATACTATCACCACAAAATACTGACGTACAAGGGGATTGACATAAGTCTTGGGCCTGACCATGAAGGACATGTCACAGAGAGCTGAAATTTTGTATAGTGTTTATTCCTTTTCAGTATAGCCACCGTCTGAATTGACACACTTCTGCCATCTCTGCTTGACCTTGAAAAGACCTTGTGAGTAGAACACCCTATTTTTCAAACTAAACCAGTCATCACATGCCAGTATAACCTCTTCATCGCTGTCAAAATGATTTCCTTTTAGCTGTTTTTTAAGATTTGGGAATAGAAAAAAGTCTGATGGAGCCAAATCTGGAGAATATGGTGGGTGTGGAAGAATTTTAATATTCAAATCGTTGGCTGCTAGCTGCACAAGCCGTGCTTTGTGAGAGGGCGCATTGTCTTGAAGCAAAGGAAGATTTTGAGTGCGCGTTATCCCTCGTTTCCTGGTCACAACCTTTCTTAGTTTGGTGAGAAGATCTGCATAGTACTGTCCATTAACTGTGTTGCCACGAGGCAGATAATCTTTCAAAAGGACATCTTTGCCGTCCCAAGAAACAGTCAGCATCACTTTTCATGCAGATTTCTGCGCTCTCGGCTTGACAGGTGTTGGGGAGCCCGGGGTTTTCCATTGCATGCTGGCAATTTTGGAGTCGGGGTCATAATGGTGTACCCAAGTCTCATCTACTGTATCAACTCCTTAAACAACCCCGTTCTCACATTCCCTGTTCCCCCTAAACTGTTTTCACGCATCTCGACTTTCCCGTGCATACTTTTTTTCTCAACTCACTAAAATTCGCAAGGGACCCAATCATACATTATCTCCCTTTGCTATTTTTAACTGCATACCATACCCTCTTCTTTAAAAGCTTACTACTAACTCCTCATATGCTAATTTACTGAACCATAACTGATAACCCACTACATCTGCTTAACCCAAATCCAACACTTTATCTACCACTTTATCTAGTCCTTAATGGGCCTATATGGGCAAGTCTATCTATCTATCTATCTATCTATCTATCTATCTATCTATCTATCTATCTATCTGTCTGTCTGTCTGTCTGTCTGTCTGTCTGTCTGTCTGTCTGTCTGTCTGTCTGTCTGTCTGTCTGTCTGTCTGTCTGTCTGTCTGTCTGTCTGTCTGTCTGTCTGTCTGTCTGTCTGTCTGTCTGTCTGTCTGTCTGTCTGTCTGTCTGTCTATCTATCTATCTATCTATCTATCTATCTATCTATCTACCAACCGAAATATGTAGAGTTTCCTCCCTTTCTCAGAGTATCCCTTCACTCATTTTATCTCCCTTCAACTAAGACAAATAGTCTATATCTACACCCATTCATATTTCCTAAACCATTGTTCTACACTCTTTCGCTCTATCAAAACCAAACCACCGTTCACAACTGCACTGTTCCAAACTTTGTGTTAGCATAGTGTCGGGCCTTCTGCATATAGACGGTCGTAGCACCAACCACCCTTCTGTCATATTGTCCTGAGATTTATGTACGCTCATCGATAATGCTCAGAAACATGAAGTCCAAGTCAAACGGCATGTAGTATAGATATGCTTATGCATAGTGCTATTTTCTGGTCGGCATGTATAACGCTGTTGGTTCATGTATTGAATCCTCTGCCCTTTTATATTGGGGGACTGCACTTTGATTTCAAAAGAACTTTCAGACTTAGGTCGACCTGTTTATCTGTGATAGGTGTGTGACAGCCATGTTGATATTGTTGTGGCTGTCACATCATCATCATACTACCGAAGATCGTTCATTCATTACCTGTCAGCTCCCGATAGAGAACTTATCGTCAACTAATTTACAAGTCTTCCTTTCCTGTGCCATCCGGTTAAGGTTTTTCCATATCTTTCCGTTACCTTTTCTTGTGTTTCTCAAGTTCCCGTCTCCATGTGTTTACAAAAGTCTCTTTTTATGTCCCTTACTCTGGAGATTCCAGGGCAAAGATTGCCTTGTAAGTCTGTCAACAGGTTTCTTCAACGTTTCTCAAATTGAGCACCATTGGCTTGTTCTCATGTCTTGCTCCACTGGTATTTATGTGGTTCTATCCAGTACCGTACTTCCACTTTTGTCATCTTGTCATACCATTTTAATCTTTCTATTCTGCGTAAACGCCCATTTATGAAAGATTCACTTATTGGCTGTCGTTTGTTTCGTTGTCCTTGTTTCAAGCCTTGACATGTGAGATCTGAGTTGAAGATTCATATTTATGTGTTCGACTTGATTGAAGATCAAACAGGAGAGACAAGCTCACTTTTTGACAGTGGCTAAACCAGGGAATCAACGATTGGCAGAGGGATACTAGCAGAAAAATATATTTAGTTACAAAAAGAAAAAGAAAAAAAAAAGAAGGAAAAATGGATTTAGATTGGGTTCCGTAGATCGCAAGCTCTTATGACAAGAGTTCACCATGACACGTTTAAGAAATATATCTTTAAAGAAATGACATGAGACTAGTAAGTAATGTTTCATCATCTTCTTCATTTCTCTGTTTGCCCCCCCCCCCCCTCCCATCCACCTTTGCAGGAAGCAGGCACTAAAGCATTATTTTGCTCTTGTAGCAAAAGTTTCTGTTCTGTAGCAATTTGTTTTTCATGAAGAAACTGCCAGCCTCATACACAACACTTCATGTTAGTCGCCTCTTACACAACACTTCATGTTAGTCCCCTCATACACAACACTTCATGTTAGTCGCCTCATACACAACACTTCATGTTAGTCGCCTCATACACAACACTTCATGTTAGTCGCCTCTTACACAACACTTCATGTTAGTCGCCTCACACACATCACTTCATGTTAGTCGCCTCATACACAACACTTCATGTTAGTCGCCTCATACACAACACTTCATGTTAGTCGCCTCATACACAACACTTCATGTTAGTCGCCTCATACACAACACTTCATGTTAGTCGCCTCATACACAACACTTCATGTTAGTCGCCTCATACACAACACTTCATGTTAGTCGCCTCATACACAACACTTCATGTTAGTCGCCTCATACACAACACTTCATGTTAGTCCCCCATACACAACAACACTTCATGTTAGTCGCCTCATACACAACACTTCATGTTAGTCGCCTCATACACAGCACTTCATGTTAGTCGCCTCTTACACAACACTTCATGTTAGTCGCCTCACACACATCACTTCATGTTAGTCGCCTCATACACAACACTTCATGTTAGTCGCCTCATACACAACACTTCATGTTAGTCGCCTCATACACAACACTTCATGTTAGTCGCCTCATACACAACACTTCATGTTAGTCGCCTCTTACACAACACTTCATGTTAGTCGCCTCACACACAACACTTCATGTTAGTCGCCTCATACACAACACTTCATGTTAGTCGCCTCATACACAACACTTCATGTTAGTCGCCTCATACACAACACTTCATGTTAGTCGCCTCATACACAACACTTCATGTTAGTCGCCTCATACACAACACTTCATGTTAGTCGCCTCATACACAACACTTCATGTTAGTCGCCTCATACACAACACTTCATGTTAGTCGCCTCATACACAACACTTCATGTTAGTCGCCTCATACACAACACTTCATGTTAGTCGCCTCTTACATAACACTTCATGTTAGTCGCCTGTTACTTCTCTAAGGATGAATCATTAATCCTATTCTTTCTTGTCCTCCTACAGGACCCCCTCCAAGACTAACATTGGCCCGTGCTATATCACTCAGACATTAAGTGTGCAAGAGTCAACTTGTTTAACTTGTACTCATCTTCTACCGTCTGCTAAATCGCTCGCCCCAGCTGCGTCAGAGATTCCATCTTACAATTGCCTTGTCAACCATGACAATTGACGTCAGCAAAATCATTAACACGTCGATATTCCTTTATTGATCTTGAACAGACCTCAACTACCCGACAAGACGCTTTATGTGCGGACTAGTCTCTGTGTGCATGGACCTGTCTGTATTATGGGTCAGTCTCCATCTATGTATATGGGTCTGTGTGTGTAGGCCGATCCCAGTATGGGTGTGAATTAGTCTTTATGTGTATGGACTAGTCTGTCTGTGCGTATTATGGGTCAGCCATCTTTGTGTACGTGTGCCTTGTTTCTCTGTACGGGCTTTCCTCTTTGTGTAGGCCAGTCTTTGCATATGTATGTGTGAGCCTGTATTTGTATATGTATGTGTAAGTCAGTATTTGTATACGTATGTATGAGCCAGTATTTGTATATGTATGTGTGAGCCATTGTGTCTCTTATAGATATAGATAAGTCTCCTAATGGGCCTATATGGGCAAGTCTATCTATCTATCTATCTATCTATCTATCTATCTATCTATCTATCTATCTATCTATCTATCTATCTATCTATCTATCTATCTATCTATCTATCTATCTATCTATCTATCTATCTATCTATCTATCTGTCTGTCTGTCTGTTTGTCTGTCTGTCTGTCTGTCTGTCTTTCTGTCTGGTCTGTCTATCTTTCCTTCTGGGCTGCCTGTCTATCTTTATATCTTTCTGTCTGTATATTTATATATGTGTGTGTGTGTGTATGAGCGAGTTTGTGTATACGTATTTGTGGGCCTGACTCACAAAGCTCACAAGTTAGACAAAAACGAACACAAACATTTTCATGTATTCTCTCTCGGGCACTTCTATGTCTTTCCTTGTTTATCTTGTTCAAGAAAACAATAACGTAGAATAAACTAAGCAGACGAAAGACTATTTGTGAAATGTCAAGATTACTGGAGCTGCGAAAACATGTCTACGAATTATGAAAGTTAACTTTTGGGAGTAGGATGTTGAATGAATAAAAACACTGGCTGGCGTTTTTGTGACTTAAATTGTCTACAGGAGGCGGTAGCCGGTCAATGCCCGACGACCCCCCCCCACCGCCCCCCCCCCCCCCCCCTTAGTCGATTATTCACGACGTTCGTGGCAGGTTACAGTGTTGCTATTCTTTGCTCCTCTTGCGGCCCCCCCGGTAACACAAGGGTGGAACGAGGTCACCAGCGTAGGACTGATGACAAGAACCAGATACATTCCAGTGGAACAACAAGAGATGAGAAGACGTTGGAGATGGATAGAACCCACGCTGAGGAAACCTGTTGATTGAACTACCAGACAGTCCTTGTTCTGGAATCCACAGGGTAAAAAAGCAGACGTAGACTGGAAAACACGCGGAGAAGAGAACTGGAGACAGAAATGAAAATGATGAGAAAGACCATTAGCTGATGGCACGTGACAGGAATATGGGCATACATTTGCTGAAGGCTTATGCTCCTTGGGGAGCTAAACGGTAATGGATGAATAGTGAGCGTCGGATGAGGGCTGCACCTTAATCAAGCCCATAATTTTATTATAATTTTTCATTCACAGTCATCCTTATGGGCTGTAGGCATACTAATTATATTTTTGTTTCAGGATTGTCCATGTGTAATGGGCAGCGGTGCTTCAAAGCAGTCTTCATCACAGCCGTCAGGAAATCAGTCATCACAAGGGCGAGCACAGACAACAGCGAACAGAAGAGCCGACTTCCAAGAGGTCGAAGTTCGAGCCCCCGGCGACGGGAGGCCAGGGAATATGAGTTCCCGAAATCAGGAGAGTAAGTAACCAATACTGTAAAGTTTTCGTGTTTGTTACTGTCGCTATATATAGCGATGCTGTGACATAAAGCTATATATAGAAGAGGTGTTAAGAATAGACAGACCTAGGGAACTGCATAATATAGTTAAAAAATATTTAACACGAACAAATGTTAATATATAGTGGCTGGGAATGTGACGGTCTGATGCTGTTCTTACAATGTATATGACTTTTAACAGATGAAAGTCAATTAAATATCTGTTAAAGTCAGTTATATAACTGGAACCATCAGGCCTTTACATCCCTCCACTTTAATATTATTCTTATTCAGAGTTTCTTCTTGATTTTTTTTTTTTTTTCATATAAGCACAATTGTGATTGTCCCTATTTACAATGATGTGACAAATGTGATGCCACTTTCTCATATCGGCAGTTGTTCATATTATTTGGAATTGAAAACACTATATATCCTAATTATTACCCATCAGAGGTTGAACGCGATATTTTTTTTCATTAAATACTAATAATAATAAAGCTAAAAAGATGGCAGATGACCGACTGATTTTAGTGAAGGCATTCAGACTAGATCATACTGCTCTCTCGTTTTCCTGATTAATTCACATTTAGCTTTGGTATTCATAGGTAATTTCCTAGTACTCGTGCTTTTTTGCTCCGCGGTGAATATGTGTATAATATTTGTACTTTCGTACCATTTAGAGTTAGGGTTAGGACTTTAATATTAAGCTACCTTTAATATTAAGCAACACTTTCCTTGTTATATTCCCAGAATGTTACTTTATGATTTGTGCATTAATTTACATCCTGTTTGACATTTTTTCTGTTGACCTGATTGAAGTTGTCGATCTTACATGTCATTGCTGATTGCTGTTTTCTCTCTACTAGTGTTCCTGTTCTTATTCTTGTTCAGAGTTTCGACTTGATTTTATTTGTTTGTTTGTATTATTATTATTTTTATTTATTTAACGTATAAGCACAATTGTGATTGTCCCTATTTACAAAGATTTGACAAATGTGATGCGCTTTCTCATATCGGCAGTTTTTCACATTAATTGGAATTGAAAACAATATATATCCTAATTATAACCCATCAGAGATTGAACGGGATATTTTTCTTCATTAATATTTTTTTTTTTAATGTTCCTGTTCCATTAAATAATCATTGTCTATTTCAACTACAGTAAACCATTTATTTTATTCTCACTTGCGAGCAATATCATTATCAGTTTGATCTCTGTTGAGTATAGGTCTTCAATCATTTGATTCCAAGTCCTCCTATTTTGTGCCATTCTGTCAGGTTCTTTCCATGTCTTGTTTATCCTACCTGTCTTCAGTTCCTGTCGTCGTGCATTTTTGGGTTTCCCTCTATTTCTTTAACCTTGGGGTTTCCAGAAGAAAGACACCATTGCAAAGCTGTCAGATAGTTGACTAAATATGCCCAAAGCTGTCAGATAGTTAAATATGCCCAAAGCTGTCAGATAGTTGACTAAATAGCCCAAAGCTGTCAGATAGTTGACTAAATATGCCCAAAGCTGTCAGATAGTTAAATATGCCCAAAGCTGTCAGATAGTTGACTAAATATGCCCAAAGCTGTCAGATAGTTGACTAAATATGCCCAAAGCTGTCAGATAGTTGACTAAATATACCGAAAGCTGTCAGATAGTTGACTAAATATGCCCAAAGCTGTCAGATAGTTAAATATGCCCAAAGCTGTCAGATAGTTGACTAAATATGCCCAAAGCTGTCAGATAGTTTACTAAATATGCCCAAAGCTGTCAAATAGTGTGCTAAATATGCCCAATGCCGGTGTATTTTCCTCATCTGTTGTTCCAGTGTCTAATTCTTTCCATCAGCCTAGCATGGAGGTTCCCATAGGTGAAAGAAGGTGAGTCAAAAATCCCTTTAGTTTTCTTGCTGTTTCAGTGTCTAAAATTATGCCTGCTCCTCTTCATGTTTATTTCCTCTGAAATAAATTATTATGTAGTAGACAGAATATATTACATCCACTCCAATACATCACACTTCACATCAATCAGTCACTACCCTTTAGCTCCTCAAGGAGCATAGGCCTTCAACAAACACACGCCAAGTTTTCCTGTCACCTTCCATCAAGTAAAGGTCTTTCCGTGTTTTCCTGTCACCTTCCATCAAGTAAAGGTCTTTCCATGTTTTCCTCATCATGTTTATGTCTGTCTGTAGCTCTCTTCTCCGAGGTTCTTCAGTCTGCCTCTGCTGCACTTGCCCTAAAGATTCTGGGACAAGGACTGCCTGGATGCTTCACATAATCTTAATAAATTTACATTCATTCTTTCCATTACTGTTCTCACGTTCCAAGTTCCTATGGTCAAATTATCTTGAATTCAAATTTTGCTCACAGTAGCTTGACAAAGGTCATGTATCACCTGTAGCACAAGATGTTCCCTTCCGGACAAGGTAGCTTCTCTGAAATGCCAATTAACATAATTCATTTTCTGTGGAGTTAGCTTAGCATCGTGACTTTACAAATGACAATAAAACTGTTTTTCTCTGACTGAGAAATCTAACCTGCAGGGCAGTAGGGAGTGGAGAGGTTAAGGTGTCTCCATCTCACTGGCTGTCACGTAATACAACTTTAGAGGTGTGTTACACAGATAGCTGCCCCCTCCCTCCCACAAGTATCCCATCTTACCCTCATTGACAACCACCTGTTTTGGTCCATCACTGCCTATTGAGTATTCACAGCTAGCTTCTAGATTTAAAGTCTTTCAACCATCCACCACCTAGTTGATATGCCTGTTTGGAGGAATACAAGAAACAGCCTTATTTTATTTAGCTTTGAAAATGCTGCACAGTTCCATATTGCACTGAGAGAGTTGAACAGATTAACAAAAATGAAAGTGGAAATGGAAATAAGACACACTGAGGAAATGACATTTGACGAACTTGTCAATCTGGCATATGAAAGTGATGAGGGAACGAACTTGTCAATCTGGCCCATGAAGCGATGAGGGAACAAACTTGTCAATCTGGCACATGAAGCGATGAGGGAATGAACTTGTTAATCTGGCACATGAAGCGATGAGGGACAAGAGGAAGAAGGCCAAGCAACATAGAATAAAATGATAGAACAGAAGACAGATGGAGAGAATGACAGTTGGACAAGAGGAATTACTGCATATGGTCCCTGGCTTAGCTCATAAGGTAGCCAGTGGCATTTATTGATTGATATATAGATCTCCTTTGGCATACATGCCACACCTGGGAGATGAAAAACCTGTAAAAAAAATCCAAAACCCTGTACAAAGACCCGCAAAACCTGTACAAAGACTGAAAAAATCAAAAGAGTTAATTCATGTAAAAATATTTTCAATTACAGTGGGCTGCATTATAAATGAGGCTCGGGGACTTTGCCTTTTAAAGCAGGTCTTCACTTATTTTAAAACCCAAACAATAAATGTCTGAGTTTATTTTACACTGTAAAAATAATGTGACTGTGTCATCATTTAGTCTATTTCTGTGCTTGTTTATCACTAACAGACTGGGAAATTCTGTGTTCAATATGACCTTATAAAAGAACTCTGAGACACAGTAATAAGGGGAATGGGTTAGAAAACCTGTACAGAAATTATGTACAGGGTGTACACATTTGAATACGCAAACACCTTGTACAGATTATGGGTAAACCATAGCATGTCGCATGTATGCCTTTGGTCTTCTTTGTTACTGTTTTAGGGAATTATTGAGATTAGTTTCATTTTCTTGTTTTCATAGCCATATTTTATTTGTTTCATTTCTTTATTTGTTTTATATTATCACTTTTGCTTTGTCTTGTATATTTACATGTAAATGTTTGTTTGTTTGTATATGTGCCTTGTGTTGTTTGTAACATCTTTGTGTAGTTTGTCTTCCATGATCTCATTTGTTATTTTACTAATGAAGGATTTTTTCCTGAAACAATATATCTTACTAATGTATTGCTCATACTTAATGTTTTAGCTATAATTTCATATATTTAAATAATGATACAATCCTATTTCTAGATAGTATATGTGTGTCACTGGGGTTTCTCAAGATATAACAAAAAAATAGGACTACTGTGCTTGCTGACATGTTTTACAAGGTGACTAATATGAGGTTGTGGAAAGGGCTGGCAACCTCATCATATAAAACAAACTGCCACAGAAACCACAAGCTGCAGGAGCATTTTATTTCTTAGTGCAAGCTTTCTGCAAGAGCCCAGCTACAGTGGTGGCTCCATGCTTTGTAAGGAGCTCCAAGGAAAATGATTATGTGACTTAAAAGCAGAAAAATATGAGTTTATTTATCGCTACAGCTGTCAGGGATTCAAGATCCCAAGCTGATGTAGGAGGGCAAAGAAACAGGTACGGCCGCCATGCTACCAATTCACAGGGACAAAACTCATTACAGCATGGCCAGTCAGGGGCCGCAACTTCAAGGACCAGTCCAAGGAGGAGAACAGATTTACAGGTACTTAACTCTTTTTGTACTAGATGAAAATATAGGTTTGACCAGAGCAGAAATGGCTGCTGTAGTAAGTAGTGACAGTGGTTCTGAATAAAATAACATTTGTGATGTCCGTAGACAGAAATGTTTATGTTGTCATTCATGAAAATGAAGGTAAATGCACAAAGATTATACAAGGAACCACAATGGTTTTTCATTGTCAACGATTCACATTCATGCAAGAGTATTGGTCCCTAATAACGCTTCAAGCAGCTCCTTGCACTTCCAAGGCTTAGAGACTTGTTTGTTGAGACTTGTTTGTTAGTAAGTTATTTATTTTAAGTTGAGATATTTTGAATATCAGATATTATTGTGTTCAGCATACATTGTTAATGTCATTTACTAATTACTAGGGCTAGGATTTTAATGACCTAAACATTTCTAGAAAATGACCTATAATTATGACCCGAAAAAACACTCAAAAATGCCCTACAAAATAATACAAATGACCTAAAAAACAACTTTCCTATTATTTTCTGAGCTAAACTAAAATTATTTTGTATTATTAAAAGAAGAAAATGAAAGGCATAAAACAAACAAAAAATGAACCAAACAAATATAATTTAGTTTCTTGTCGTTACTGTGCCAAACTAAAATTTCTTTGTTACTAACCAAAAAAAAAAAAAAGACTAATAAAACAAAAAAGGGCGAAGACATAAAAATACAGCTTCATTTTTTAACATTTTCTGTGTCAAACTGAAAGTCTATTTTATTAACCACATGCACTCAGAGAGAGAGAGAGGGGGGGAGGGAGAGAGAGAGAGATGCTGCATGCACGCACGCACACACACACACACACACACACACATATTAAAAATGCAACTTATAATTTTCAGTTTCTGTGCCATCCTTAAAATTTTATTTTTATTAACAAAATAATTCCTCATTAAAAATCACACACACAAAACACATGAAATTACAACTGAATATTTTTAGTTTCTATGGCTAACTGAAATTTTGTATTTAATGAGTTAATTATTACAAATGCACAATGGAAACCATGTGCAGATTTTCACAATTTAAAAGAAAAATTTTCTTTACTAAAGTAAAATTTTGCTTCGTTTTAGTGAGGTGAGCACAGTTAAACCTAGACACAGGGTCCTTCGTTACAGTGGCGTATTAAGTGCGGTACGGGGGGGGGGAGGGGGGGGGGGGGAAGGGGGGTTTTACAAGTTTGTTAGTGTCAGGTATTGGAGTGTTCAGTACAAGTTTGTTATTGTCAGGTATTGGAGTGTTCAGTACAAGTTTGTTATTGTCAGGTATTGGAGTGTTCAGTATAAGTTTGTTAGTGTCAGGTGTAATGTTATGATGTATGTATATAAGCATTACCTCGTCATCTACACAAGCACACACATGTTTCAGAAGGCACTCAGTAAAAGCATGTTCAGTTTGTAGCCATGTTTATTTACAGAATATCGTACATGTCAAGATTCGCATTATATTACAATGTGTGGTTCGTACTTTAATGTATTCATATTACATCCCCCCTTTTTTGAAAAAAAATGTGTGCAAACATTTCCAACGAAATGTTCTATGTGAGAAAGGATAAGTATGTGTAATGCTCAGTGTGAGTATATATGTCACTGTCTGTATCGGCTGGGAGGTGTCACTGTACGGCCAGAACGAGTGGTGTAAAGTGCTGGTGGTTCTGCGGAAGTCCCTGGTTTAGTTTGAGTTGGTTGTGATTTCGGCCTTGGCGCTTGTTGGTTTTGTGGGGCACCAAAGTCTGGAGTTACTGTAAGTCTTGAGCACATTTGTCATAGTTGGATTTCTGAACTTGCTGACGATGCTGAAGTTGATCATATGTGCTGTCTCTATGTTGTGGACGGAAGTGGACCTTAGATGGTAGGAGGTCTTTAATTCTTCTATCAAACATAAGTTCTGCTGGACTGTCGATCTTACTGTCTACCGGTGTTGTTCTCCATCTCAAGAGTGCTAGGTGTACTCCTCTGTTCTTGTTTTCTTCATGATTGACTTGATAGTTTGTATCTGTCTCTCAATGAAACCATTAGATTTAGGGTATCTAGGTGATGATGTTGTGTGTTTGATCTTCCAGTCCTTAGTGAAGTTTCTGTATGCTTGACCTGAGAAATGTGGACCGTTGTCTGATCTAATTTCATCTGGGATGCCAAACATGCTGCAATACTTCTTTGTAATGTCTGCAATAACAGCTGATGGTGAGGGTTGTGGAAGTTTCTCAATGATGGGAAATTTGCTGTAGTAATCAGCAATAATAAGATAGTCATTATTGTCGATTGAGAAAATATCAGTTCCTATAATGCTCCAAGGGCTCAATGGTATGTCTGATGGTATGAGAGGTTCTCTGCACTGCCTATTTGCATGTTCTTGGCAAATTGAACAGTTTTTACATAGTGTTTCTATGTCCTTGTTTATCTGTGGCCAGTAAACATCTTTCTTTGCTCTCAGTTGTGTCTTCACAATACCAAGGTGACTATTATGGAGCTGTTTAAGGATGATATCGCGTTGTGTTTCTGGTACAACAATGCGATCTCCTTTAAGGATCAGACCATCTTCGATGCTTAACTCGTCCCTCATCGAGTAGTATGGACGGATGTGTGTTGGAACTTCCCTGATAGAGCTTGGCCATCCATGGTATATCAGTTCTTTGAGAGAGTTAAGGATAGGATCTCTCATTGTGTCTTCTCTGATGTGTTCAAGCCGATTATCACTAAACTTGACAAAATCAACTTTGATGTTTGGGGTAAGATCTGCTGTCTTGTTGGGGTTTGGTAGTCTGCTGAGAGCATCTGCAAGACCTATATCCTCTCCTGGGATATACTGAATATTAAAATCATAACCTTGTGTTTCCAATAACAGAGCTTGTAGTCATGGTGGTGCTGAAGCTATTGGTTTTTTATGAATCATCTCAAGTGGCTTGTGATCTGAGAGAATTGTAAATGGGCGGTTGAAAAGAAATGTGTGGAAGCGTTTGATTCCAAAACGTACAGCTAGCATTTCTCTTTCAATGTTTGCAAGTTTCTTTTCGCCAGAACTTAATGATTTGCTTGCGTAAGCTACAGGACGAAGTTCTTTGGCATAGTGTCCTTCAGGATTTTTGTCTGGTTGCAAAAGTGCTGCTCCTAGGCCTTTCAGACTGGAATCAACCATGAGAAAAGTGGGTGCTTGCATGTCATAGTATTTCAAGCATGCATCAGATGATATGAGGGTCTTCAAGTGGTTGAATATGTGTTGGTAGTCTTCTGACCATTCATACGGAGTTTCATTCTGTAGTAGAGATCGCAAAGGTTCTGCAGCAGCTGACAAATTTGGTATGAATTGTGCTAGGAAATTGACAGCACCTAAGAATTGTTGCAGTTCCTTCTTTGTAGCTGGTGTTGGCATGTCATGAATATCTTCAACCTTTTTAGGGTCTGGTTTTACACCATTCTGGGTGTACAGCAATCCAAAAAATTGTATCTCCGTTGCCTTAATTGTACACTTTTTGCTGTTGAATGTTAGCCCATTGGCCTGTGCTACATGCATCAAGTTAATCAAGTTACGGTCGTGTTCTTGTTCTGACCTGCCGCAGACTACAATGTCATCCGCAATAGCCACTGTACCAGAACATTGCTCAACAATGTTGTCAATCTTCTGTTGAAAGATGTCTTGTGATACATTCAAACCAAATGGGAGTCTCTTGAAACAATATCTGCCGAATGGTGTTCGAAAAGTTGTAAGGAGTTGACTTTCCTCTGCTATCTCAACACTCCAGTATCCGTGTACAGCATCTAGTTTAGAAAAATATTTGGCATTGTGGAATCTGTGAGTTATCTCTTCCACTGTATGCATTTTGTGTGGACAGCGCTTTAGACTGTTGTTTAAGTGTTTTGGGTCAAGGTAAACCCGAAGAGAACCATCCTGCTTCAGGACGGTTGTGATACTACTACACCAATCAGAATGCTCTTCAACCTTTCTAATAACGTCATTCTGCACCATCTTTTCTAGTTCTGTGGCAAGTTTCTGTTTAACATGTATAGGATACTTTCTAGGTGGATCTATCTTTGGCTCAGCGTTGTCTTTTAAAAAGAATCTTGCCTTTCCTGGAAGTTTGCCTATTCTGTCGAACTGTTCTGGGAATCGCTGTTTAAGGTCATCTACTCCAGTGACGTGTAGAGTAAGATGTTCTTTTTTGTCATGTTATGATGTATGTATATAAGCATTACCTCGTCATCTACACAAGCACACACTTGTTTCAGAAGGCACTCAGTAAAAGCATGTTCAGTTTGTAGCCATGTTTATTTACAGAATATCGTACATGTCAAGATTCGCATTATATTACAATGTGTGGTTCGTACTTTAATGTATTCATATTACATCAGGTATTGGAGTGTTCAGTACAAGTTTGTTATTGTCAGGTATTGGAGTGTTCAGTACAAGTTTTTATTGTCAGGTATTGGAGTGTTCAGTACAAGTTTGTTATTGTCAGGTATTGGAGTGTTCAGTACAAGTTTGTTATTGTCAGGTATTGGAGTGTTCAGTACAAGTTTGTTAGTGTCAGGTATTGGAGTGTTCATTACAAGTTTGTTAGTGTCAGGTATTGGAGTGTTCAGTACAAGTTTGTTAGTGTCAGGTATTGGAGTGTTCAGTACAAGTTTGTTAGTGTCAGATATTGGAGTGTTCATTACAAGTTTGTTAGTGTCAGGTATTGGAGTGTTCAGTACAAGTTTGTTATTGTCAGGTATTGGAGTGTTCAGTACAAGTTTGTTAGTGTCAGGTATTGGAATGTTCATTACAAGTTTGTTAGTGTCAGGTATTGGAGTGTTCAGTACAAGTTTGTTAGTGTCAGGTATTGGAGTGTTCAGTACAAGTTTGTTATTGTCAGGTATTGGAGTGTTCAGTACAAGTTTGTTAGTGTCAGGTATTGGAGTGTTCAGTACAAGTTTGTTAGTGTCAGGTATTGGAGTGTTCAGTACAAGTTTGTTAGTGTCAGATATTGGAGTGTTCATTACAAGTTTGTTAGTGTCAGGTATTGGAGTGTTCAGTACAAGTTTGTTAGTGTCAGGTATTGGAGTGTTCAGTACAAGTTTGTTAGTGGCAGGTATTGGAATGTTCATTACAAGTTTGTTAGTGTCAGGTATTGGAGTGTTCAGTACAAGTTTGTTAGTGTCAGGTATTGGAGTGTTCAGTACAAGTTTGTTATTGTCAGGTATTGGAGTGTTCAGTACAAGTTTGTTAGTGTCAGGTATTGGAGTGTTCAGTACAAGTTTGTTAGTGTCAGGTATTGGAGTGTTCAGTACAAGTTTGTTAGTGTCAGGTATTGGAGTGTTCAGTACAAGTTTGTTATTGTCAGGTATTGGAGTGTTCAGTACAAGTTTGTTAGTGTCAGGTATTGGAGTGTTCAGTACAAGTTTGTTAGTGTCAGGTATTGGAGTGTTCAGTACAAGTTTGTTAGTGTCAGGTATTGGAGTGTTCAGTACAAGTTTGTTCCTGGGTCTTATACTAAATGCCCGTGTAGTTCCTTGGGGTCTCTGAAGAGACAAGGAAAGAATAGGACAACTGCACACTTAGTCACACTGCACGAGGCTACTGTCGTACAAATAGGTTGAGAGTTATTTTTAGCCCGTCTGAGTAGAGTGGATGGTGATAGGTACGTGAGAAAAAAAGGTATGAGAAATAGATTTCACGGGTGATAGTTTAAGGAACAAAGTATGTCTATGGAATGAGTAAGTTTCTCTATTCCAGCCTATCTATACGACTATAATTTAGTACAAGACAACCTTGCCCTCCTCATACAGATAAATATACGTTTAACTACACACACACAGCTATGTGACAAGAAAAATTGGTATGGGTCTGACCAACACACAAAGGTAAGTTTTATTATCATTAAACTTGACAACATCAAATATCTAAAGAAGATCAAATAAAATGAGATTTACATACATGTGAAATAGGAGAATAAATGGGCCCTGCCCTATTGAGATAAGAACCCAATAAGTTAATAACCCAAAGGTCAAAGGTTAGCACTATGTTACAGAGTAGACAGTAAAGAAAAACAAAGTTCCCACTAAATGCTACCCAGTAAAGTAAACAAGTTTAAGCAAAAAAAAAAAAATACAATGTTGGTAAATTTCCTGTAACCAAGAGAATTATTCACTCTCTCTCTGTCATACAGTGGCCCACTCAATCACGCTTACCTACTCTTGCTTATATTCCTTGGAAATACAATTATCCTGAATATATATATATTTTCAGGTTACTTTCCAAATTGGCCCCAGTCCATCCTCTTAACAAATCAAGACTATCGAGGTGGACGCCAAATCTGGTGTTTTAATTTTTCCTGGATGAACAAAATGTCACCGCGAATAGTTAATGTAGCAAAACGTGCTCTTGATGTTCACAGTTAAAAAAGGAGGAAAATACTTCCAGTATAGGGAAACATCTGATTGCAAAAAAAATGTTACAAATGATGATGATGGTAATCCTATTGGCTGACTCTATGGGAGAGTGCCGATTCTGAAACAGCGTAACTTTCTGGATAAATCCTTTTGAAAACGACTGTCAGAAGTCGGGAGTATGTGTGTTCTTTGTGTATACCCCAGTGGGCTGGTAAAAATTGGAAAAAATATCTAGGTATTGGTAAGTCCAGTTTAAATTTACAAGTTAAAATGTTTCTCATGTATCTTTGGCACACTTGCTCCCAAATGAAATGGGTGACGCACAAGCCAAGAAAAATACAACATTAACCAATAGGTAAATGAAGAAAATACCAAAAAAGAGACCGCTGGACGCCCTTGTGATCAGGTCTGCTTGAAATAAAAAAAACATTTATGGAAAAATGCTACTATTCTATATAGCTACATATATGCACACAGACGGGGACAAGACGATCTCTTATCCACTCCATCAGTCCTGATTAAATTTAAAAGGCACACGGTGTCTTTAGCCTATTCAGTCAGCTTTCGCTTAGCGCTGAGATTTCAGGTTGGATGGAGGTATGCACTCTCCCCGCCCTCTTTCTCTCAGCGTACAATGTCAATTATTATTCAATTATCCATACGCGCACTTACATAAATATCGCTTGTCGTTAATACTGTTTAATCGTCTGTTTGTTTAGTCGTATGATATTAAATAATAGTTACTTATAATAAATACACACACTGAAATAAACGTGAATTCTTTTCTGTCACTATCAGTCGTGCCTAGCATATAATCAGTCAACTAAAACCGTCTCTTCTTGTGTAAGAAAGCGGGTGGTGAAAATTAACATTATAACTGAACATCTGGTATAAAATAGCTACGCGTTATTTATTTCACTAGTTTTAACGCTAGAAAATCAAAGTGAATTATAATGGTACGCTAACACTGTTAACCACGTAAAAGCTACCTCCTTTAAACACATAAACACTAGTTTCTATTACCAGAAATTCAGAATGAAAGAATCCCCACGAATGCTATTAACACATCTTCCACAATGGTTCTAGACTACGTGCATAGACTATCCAAAAATTCTGAGTGACAGCTGATAGCAGGTTTAAGAAAACACAGTTTATATATCGTCATGTTTCTATGATCTATAGATGATGTTATTTTTCACATTACCATGCGTATTGAGAGAATCGTGAACAGAGTTCCCCAGTTAAAAGTTTACGGTCGGCTTTTCTCTGGCGTTCGACCGCCATCAAAAGACTTATATCCGTGTAACGTGGTTCTCGAAGATTTTTGCCCGTGACTCGACATCAAAGACACTCGGAAAATCCCGGCTACCCTGAGTACGAACTTCAAAGGGTCTTTGGTTCTTCACGTGCGGTCTGTCAGGTATCGTATGATTGACAGATAAGCTCGCGTGAGAAAACTAGGTAAACAAACCTGAATCACTACCTGTTATGACTGACAGGTCATGCAGTTTGTAAACTCTAAGTTAGCACGTGTTAACAGAAAAAGATGTAGGACTAAAAAGTGAGTAAACACAGACTGTCAATGCCTGGTTTTGCTAGCAAATCATAGAACGCTGCGAGGTTGCGAAGACGGTCAGATTACTGTAGGCTATCTTTCCATTATACGTCACAGCTACTAATATGAGGTTGTGTATGAGGTTATCAACCTCATCATATAAAACAAATCGCTACGGAATTTATGTGTTCATTTAAAGTTTTGAATGTCAGAAATGGATTCTTATTTGTTCATTTCAGGTTGTCATTGTCAGAAATGTATTCTTATATTCATTTCAGCTTGTGAAAGTCATAAATTAGTTTTTGTTTGTTCAGTTCAGGTTGTGAATGGCAGAAATAAATGTGTGTACAGTTCAGGTTGTGAATATCAAAAATTGATGTGTGTCTGCAGCGTATTCTTGTGTTCAGTTAACTTGTTAGTTAGAATGGAAGTTGATTGATGATTTCCTTCTTTACGCTGCAATGAAGAAAACTGATGCTGACAAGAAAACGGGTGCAGAAAAAGCACCTAATATTTCTGCGGGGGTAAATAAAGCTTTCACTATTACATAAGTTGATCAATGTTGTATTTTATGCCTCACGATAATCTCCCATAAATAACATTTGTTAGTCTACATAAATGTCAGCTTTTTAAAAATTGCCGTTTTGTTCATGAAAACCAAGTTTAAATTATATTTTTAAAAGATAATCTTGTATTATTATTTGTATTAGGTTTAAAACGTTATCTTTCCTGCAGAAGCCACTGATGATTTACTGTAGAACTATCTTAAAAAGAAAAGAAAGAAAACAAGCCAAATGTGAATGTGAGGCTATCGCTGTGAAAAGATAATACATTTAGTAGTTTCTTTCCTTGACTAGGGTGACAAATTTTCTTTATGTTAATGGTGGTGTCTGTGGCCATTTTTTAACATGATGAGACTGCCAGCTCCATGCACAACCTCATTTTAGTTGCTCTGCATGACAGCCCTGAGGGTGCAGTATTCTTACTCTTTCTTTGTATCTTGAGAAGACCTCCAAGACCTCCGTGAGGCTTTGTGTATTTATAATGAAACAAAATTACTTGTATTCCTGGTCCTTTTTGTGAAACTGCCACATAAAAGTGTGAACGCTTCACAGAAAGCATGTTTTTCAGTACTTTATTTATGTTATTAATTTTATTTTTTTACGTTTTGTGTGGTTTGCTTATTAGCCAGCCATTTCATATTTGTTTTATGTAGTTTGTAGCTCTTTCTTTCAATTGCCGTGATTGTTTCATGTTGCATAATATTGTTTTGTTTTATTTTATGGATTTAGGCTTGTCAAAATTGGGATCTCATTCTAAAATATAAGTGAAAAATAAGTGAATATGTTATTAATGTGACATAAACAGAAATCTTCTCGGATTACGTCCGTGGTTTTATTAAAGCGGCAGTAATGGAGGACCTTATCTACAACGTCATACTTAAATTATTATGTGTAAACACGGAAATATGTGCTCATATTTTATACATTGTTAATGTTATATTATGGTTTATAATGTCATAATCCTGCACTTAACAAAAGAGCCTGAATGAAATAAAAGGACAAGATGCAACTGAAATGTGTTGTTACAGTAGAATTCTCAGTTTTTAATGGACTGAGAAAATTTAAAAACAATGTGTGCTCTAAGGGGCAGAAACTTCATGTAGACTAAGTAAGATTGCATAGAAACAATATGTGAAATTCATGTGGCACATATGTAGAATAAGAGTTCTATAATATCTTGTACTGATTGGTAAAATTGTGGGTCAGACAGACCCATTGTTGACAACTCTTTCCCTCCTTTTCTTGATCATTAGTTGAGTGAATATTGTTTTTGTTTTTAGCACCAAGCAATTGTCATTAGAACTCTGTGGTGCTATGAATGATTCTGTGAACAGAACTAATGATGAAAACCAACTCAGCTAACAATTCAGTCTTGAAATAATCAATGCAGCATTGATTATTTTCTGAAGCTGTTATTTTGAACATAAACTACTAGGGTTTTGATTATTTCAGATCATCAATTGTAACAGAAGTATGGATCTACTTTTAATCAAGTTCTTTCTTAGCCTCATAAGTGAAACATTAAATTTGCTTACATTTTATGTTGTCTTATTACTTTCAACTCTATATATATATATATCTATATATATATATAAATATATATTGTTGTAAGAGGTAGTTAATATAAGGTTGTGCTTGTGACTGGCAACTTCATCATGTAAAACAAATTGTTGCAGAATCCAAAGCTAGAATAGCACTGGAGCTTTGATGCAGGCTTCCTGCAAGGTGGCCAGCAGTAATGATGATTCCATGCTCTATGAAGAGCAAAAGAAAAAATGTTAAAGTAACAAGAAATAAAATAGGCATTCTTGACTTGTCCTCTGCAGATCACATAATGTTTTCACTGTATAGATTGAAGTCAGATCACAGTACACATCTCTGTCTAACCCCTTGACTGTTTTATCTACTGAAACATTCATATTTGGCTGTGAATTTGTATAGTTGCTGTTTGTTGCCAGTACATGTTTTTAATTATTCTCAGTTGTTTGCTATTGATGTTTGTGCTTTCTAACGTTTTAATAATTTCCTGATGTTTCACCTTGTAAATTAATAAAATATTCATAAAACTAGTTTTTAATCTGACAACGTTATTTTTGAATAGCCTATCGGTAGACATTACACTCTGGGTCAACAGTTAATGTTTTAAACCTGATAAATCAGATCTTCTTCTCTTGTTTTTTATAAATTCTAGGAAGAAGGTGTCGTATTTGAAAACTTCACTCATAACAATGGACGAGAATTTATTTGCGCTATCAGAAATGGCAAACGCTATTATCTGGACGACTGGCATTCTCAAGTAAGTTACCTATCTTATAATTTGTGTCTTTCTTAGAGGTATTCATTCACTTTGTGCATACATTATTCTTTATTCATGCATTCATACATTATGTTGCACTGTCAGTCCATGTATTAATCACATTATAATTTCATCACTGTCGAATCTTCCTGCAATGGATTTATTTGTTCTTTCATGTGCTGTTATGAATAACATCATACATCATAGTACATCATACAGAAGTGCAAGCGAGGACTGGCAGCCTTCTTCTGCCTACTTCTTCCTACTTCCTGTTTCTAAGATGGCGAATTAAACATGTCGATCCTTGTATCTTGTGTTCAAGCTTCGTGATTATGCTTCGTAACGTGAGTATGTATGACAGCCAGCCACATCTCATTATATTTAACAATATTTACTACACATGAAGGTAAATATCAACATGGTGGCAGCGGTGTTTATTTCTACAGAATTCGAACTATTCTGCTGAATATCTTGTAACACGTGTGCTGAATGTCATTAGACTTGAGGTGAGATTACTGGTTATTGCTTGCATACCATTATTAGACATTTCGTCATGGCAGAACGGCCCTTATTTCGGTTACCACCCTGCCTAGACATAAATAACATCGAACCAGACACATTTCGTAAATGGAGATGACAGTTAGATCTATACATGCATGTATCAGAGGTGGCTTATAAACCTGATTCTGTTCGGGCGGCCATTATTCTACACTGTGCTGGACCTCAAGCTGTTGAAGTTTTTGATCAACTGGCAGAGGAAGGAGACCACTCTAATCCTACTAAAATTCTCGATTTGCTCCAGAACCATTGTAGCTCACGAAGCAATGAAGTATTACATACGTTCAGATTCTGGAACACACCTCTTCAAGAGCCTTTTAATTCTTTTTTGACTGAGCTGAGAACTAAGGCAGACTTATGCAACTTTAACGACAAGGATCATATGATAAGAGACAAAATTGTCTTTACTGTCAACAAAAGGTTACAAGAGAAGCTCTTGAGAGAAGCTGACCTCAATCTAAAGAAAGCCATTCACATATGCAGAGTCTTCGAGCAAACTGGAAACGACATAAGAGAGATGAGTAATACAGTACAACCTTCTGAAGCAAGGGTTGAAAAGGTACAGAAAAAATCACTCAACCATAAACCTCCCAAGAGAGACACTGGGCATGCTGTTGGTAAAGCCTGTCAAAGTAACACTGACAGTGGGTACTTTGAACCTAGAAAGGAGTGTCATTACTGCAGACAGAAACATCTATTGGTTAAGAAAAAGTGTCCTGCATGGGGGAAGTTTTGCTCAAACTGTGGGGGAAGAAACCATTTCAAAGTTAAATGCAAGAAAGTTCACACTGTTCACACAGAGTCAGTGGAAGATTCTGAAGTTTTTCTTAACTGTGTGAAGTATAGCAAAGCCTGTACATCTGCACAACTCATTATCAATGGAAAAATGGTAAAATTTCAGTTAGACACAACAGCTGATGTGAATACAATTTGTCAATGCTTTGTGATGCAAGAACAACTGTTACCCACTAAACAGAGGCTTGTTATGGGGAATGGTACTAACATGACTCCACTGGGAGAAGTTCTATTAACTGCTGAGAATCCTAAGACTGGGACAAAACACAATATAAGGTTTACTGTTGTGAAAAATAGATTCACATGTTTGCTGGGCAACAACACACTGCAGGATCTACAGTTTGTGACAGTCAACACAAACACATTTATTGCTAAGGTGGCTACTGACAGTTCAGATAATGATCATAACTCTGATAACCATCTAGGTGTCCTGGGTGAAGCTGTGTTGCATATTGATCCTAATATTCGTCCAAAGGCACTGCCGTGCAGAAAAATACCATTTTCACTTAAGAGCAAGGTAAAGTCAGAGCTTCAAAATCTAATGAACAGAGGTATATTAATACCAGTAGAGGAACTGACTGAATGGGTTAACCAAATGGCTGTTGTTGAAAAGTCTGATGGTTCTTTAAGAATATGCATTGATCCTAGACCCCTGAATGAAGCTTTGCAGAGAGAGCATTACAGATTACCAACTTTGGATGATGTATTGCCTGAACTCAATAATGCCAAGATTTTCACAAAGCTGGATATCAAGGAAGCATTCTGGCATATCAAACTTGATGAGAAGTCTAGTAAACTTACAACAATGATCACACCTTATGGTAGGTTCAGATGGTCTAGATTACCATTTGGCTTGAATGTAAGCAGTGAAATTTTCCAGAGGCATCTAGCACAAGCTCTTGAAGGTCTTCATGGTTGCATCAATGTTGCTGATGACATAGTTATTGCAGGTTGTGGATCAAACAGACAGCAAGCAATTAAGGACCATGATCTGAAGCTCAAAGCACTGAAACATAGGTGTAAAGAGAAAGGCATTAAACTGAATGACGCTAAAGCTCAAGAGAAGAAAGAAGAAATTACCGTCATGGGTCACCTTATTACTGCTCGAGGTGTTGAACCAGACAAGAAAAAGGTTGAGACAATACTAAACATGCCCGTTCCTAAGGACTGTCATGAGGTTTGCAGATTTTGCGGCATGATACAGTATCTAGCAAAGTTTCTCAACAATCTTTCAGAAGTTCTTCATCCAATAAGAGAACTTACACGTAAGGATACTCCCTTTATCTGGTCTGCTGAATGTGAACAAGCTTTCAAGAGTGTCAAGAAACTGATTACTTCTACTCCAGTACTCACATGCTATGATCCTGATGAATCTTTGTGTATTCAAGTTGATAGTAGCAGCTATGGACTTGGGGCTGTCCTCCTACAAAATGGTCAGCTAATAGAGTTTGCTTCTAGAGCTCTAACTGAAACAGAACAACGCTGGGCTCAAATTGAGAAGGAGCTCTTAGCTGTTGTATATGGTTTGGAATGCTTTGACCAGTACACTTATGGAAGGAAAGTTAGTCATCAACGACCATAAACCTTTGGCGGCCATCGTTAAGAAACCTCTGAGTCAAATTCCTCGAAGACTGCAGAATTTACTGATGCGCAGCCATCGATATGACTTTGAATTCCAATGGGTACAAGGTTCCGATCTTCTTATAGCCGACACACTGTCCAGAGTTTGTATTCATAATGTCACATTGGATTCCTTAGCTGATAGAGAGAGCAATGCAGAAGCTGATGCACCTGTAAGATTACCTGAAATACCAGATGTGATGATGGAAAAGATTAAAGCTGAAACTCTCAAAGACAGCGTGCTCCAGAGGTTGAAGTCGACCATTTTGGATGGGTGGCCTAAAAGAAAGTCTGATGTACCAGCTGAGCTTATGCCTTATTTTGACATTCGTGATACTCTGACAACAGAACAAGGCATAATACTTAAAGGAGAGCGTATTCTTATCCCACAAGCACTGAGGCCTGAAATCAAGCAGAAGCTACACGCTGCTCATCTTGCATTTGACAGCATGATGCGCCAGGCCAGAAGTTGTCTGTTTTGGATCGGCATGACGGCTGAGATTTGACAGATAGCTGACAGTTGTCCAGAATGTCAAGAAACGAAGGCAAGGAATACTAAAGAACCTTTGAACCAACACTCAAGAGATTTATCACCCTGGGAGAAAGTTGGCACTGACATCTTTATTATAGAAGGCCGATATTATTTAGTCCTGATTGACTACTTCTCCAACTTCATTGAAGTAGACTTTCTACCTACAATGACAACACAGTTAGTCATCAGGAAATTGAAGTCTCATTTTGCTCGTTATGGTGTCCCTAAAGTTATCGTATCTGACCAAGGTACTCAGTTTACGTCTGCACAGTTCAGATCATTTACTGCTAGATGGGGAATACTTCATGTTAAATCAGCACCAGGTCACCATAAAGCCAACAAATTAGCTGAATCTGCTGTGAAACTCACCAAGGGTATGATGAGAAAGACTGTTCAAAATAATACAGATGCATATGAGGCACTACTTGAACTTCGTAATACACCGAGACAAGGGTTTGATCAAAGTCCAGCAGAAATACTGTTCAACAGGAAACTGCGTGCGCTGATACCTTCTGCAGTAAAACCCGTTGCATCTCACAGTAGAGTTATTGAAAGTAGAGGCAAGAGAGACAGATCAGTGAAGACGTATCATCATAAAACTGCTCATGATCTGCCCAAGTTGTCTCACCAGCTCACACCTGATCCCGCGGACTTGGAAACTGATTTCTCCTCTCCAGATCTACCCGAGCAACAGGTTGTTTTGCCAGACATGGAGAACACTAGTGAAGTGAACAGTTCCAATCCTCCAGAAGTTGATCCTTCAACTCCAACTACTTCTAGTCCTGGGAAAGCTGGCAAAGAACATTCTCTCCTACCATCATGCTCTAAGAGACCTCAAAGAGATCGCAAGAAACCCCCTTGGATGAATGACTTTGTTCACTCATAAAGAAGGGGGGATGTTGATCTGTATACATTGTCTCGTTGTTTAGTTTGTTTTCCCGACTAGAGTTACTTGCCCTTATGGGAACTCTTCTGCCTACTTCTTCCTACTTCCTGTTTCTAAGATGGCGAATTAAACATGTCGATCCTTGTATCTTGTGTTCAAGCTTCGTGATTATGCTTCGTAACGTGAGTATGTGTGACAGCCAGCCACGTCTCATTATATTTAACAATATTTACTACACACGAAGGTAAATATCAACATATATATATATATTGTTTGCTGTTGATGTTTGTGCTTTCTAACGTTTTAATAATTTCCTGATGTTTCACCACCTTGTCCAATTAATAAAATATTCATAAAACTAGTTTTTAATCTGACAACGTTATTTTTGAATAGTCTATTGGTAGACATTACACTCTGGGTCAACAGTAACAAAAGATGAGCAAGAGGAAGGAAGAATGCAAGAGGGGACTGTGTCCGATTTTCAACCCTTGGCAAATTAACTGCTTTCATATATGTCTATCTAACTATCTACCTAGTCTGATTCTGGTCTTGAGTTTGAGACGGCAAAGACAGCGAGGAAAGTAACTGTTTACCCCACCTCATCTTGATGAACCTATCATTACACTCATTGCATCAGTGTCTGCTATGAGACTCAAAGCTGCTCACCTCTCGTAAAGTTTTTCGCTTGCACTGGACAAAACACAGAGTCCCTGAGTCATTCAGTAGCAGACCGTTTGAATATTTCACGAGTTCTTATAACACACCTCTGAATATGTCTCAAATCACTGATTTACTGTTTGAGGAATTCGATTTTTATCAGTCTTGTTGTTTGTTTTTTTTTTAAATTTTAATTTTGTTATTATAATTTTTTTTTTTAATTCTTTATTTTTTAATTTATTTTTTTCTTTATTTATTTTAGAAACATACTTTAATTATGATGATTATTGCAAATGCATGATGTTATATTACTTTTATAATGAAAATGCCTTAATAATGCTTAAAGTAAATGTGAGGATGAAAGGATACAGTATACATGATGAGAGAGAGAGGAAGGGCAGAATGTCAGACGGGCCTGCGTGCCCAATTCTTAACCCTTTGAAATTAAAGTTCGTTCGTTCGTCGTTCAGCTCGTGATTTCAGTAATCGAGTATGGACTGGGAATAGTCACGCCGTTAGTGTCACAATGTGAATGACTGGAATGCATTCAAAATGAAGGGATGTGACTAGTTTTGGGCTGTACGAGTGTTACTCCCATTGTGACAATGAGATACATGCTCGGATTGATGTGTATTAGATCCAGATATGCGATAGCCCAGGCAAAAGCCTGTATGCGAGTAACCACCGACAAAAGACACCCCCTACATGAGAACGTAGCTGACATCAAAGATGAAGAATCAAGAGGGGGATGTCTTGGATGGCACAGGCGAAGGCTATGATTGGTCAGGTGACCAGGGTTGAAAATGTATCCAAAGGGGAAGAGTGGAGTAAGTCATGGGAGAACTGGATAAACTACCAGCAGGTCATCATTAACCTTGACAGAGAGTGCAAATCTTGGGGCAATGGAAAAGCAGAGCTGGAGATTAATCAGCTGATAAGTGATCATGCTGGGGATGATGACGCCATTGTGTACAATGTTGGGTCTGTAGTGCGTGATGAGAAATCAGGATGGGGCTTCTCTGCAAGAATAAAGGGCAGGGTCATCGCTGAACAGAGTGGAGCCTACATGACAACAGCCTCCAGCATGAGAATGGAGGCAGAGGCAGTTACTGCAGCACTGAGGTGGCTGTCTGAAACTCCATCAACCAGAGCAGTTATATTGTCAGACTCTCATGCCATGCTTCAGAAAATTCAGAACGGATGGCTGCGGCAAGAATGGAAAACATCAATAGAATCCTCAAGTCTTGAAGAACTGGTGTGGATCTACTGTCCTGGTCATGCAGGTGTATGTGGCAATGAGAGAGCTGACAGACTGGCCTCGAGAGCACCCATAGTGGGGACACTGGACATGGATAAGGGAGAGACACTAAGGGCAATTAATGATCACCTGCTTGATAATGACACTGCAATAGATGAATCAACAAGGCTCAGACTGTTGGAGTTTGGCATTAAACGTGGGACTAGCAGAAATGGACGTGAGAGAGGGACATTTGCTGAGGGAGACTGAGCACCTATGGGTTTGCTCAGAGTGCAGTGAGGTCTATTCTGATAAACAATAACAATAACATCAACGCATCTATTGTGCTATTCATAAGTCCACTTTTCACTGTCTGTCCATTGTCCATCTACTCAACTTTTGACAGTCCATAGATTAACCATTGTTTATTCTATCAATCGACTTATCCAGCATTAGATCATTGGTCTGCGCTGTCATCTTCAATATATCTATGCAGCATATCTTCATTTCATTAATCCATCATCAATTGATATATCTATCCTGTCCGCAAGATTTATCTCATTTACTCACCACGATCATTTTATCGATCCACTCACATTCCCTCACTCATATTCACTCATCCACAATAAGATAATTAATTCATCCATTCATCTACCATCAACACATAAAGTGATGTGAGATGGCAAGTCAGTAACATGTTGGCATGTTGAGATGTTGAGATGTTGAGATCGTAAGAAACATCTTTCACTGACCTTTGTAATCATCATCATTATTATCTTTCAACTCCCCATGGAGCATAGGCCTTCAGTAAACTTATTCCATGTCCTCCTGTCCCATGTCCTCCTGTCCCATGTCCTCCTGTCCCATGTCCTCCTGTCCCATGTCCTCCTGTCCCATGCCAGTTGGTGAGGGTTTTCTTCAACTCCTTCATTTCTGTCTACAGCTCTCTGTTCCAAGTGTTTCTCTGTCTACAGCTACCTCTCCCACCCCAGAGACTCTAGAACAATGACTGTCTTGCTGTACCATAAGCCGGTTTCCTCAGTACGTCTCGCCCATCGCCAGCACCCATCCAGCCCTTGGCATTAATTCCACAATAGTGATCTTGTTGCACCATTATAATGGTGAACAAAAATAAAATATTTATTTAAAAAATATTATCAAAATTCTGTATGTTTGAAGACAGTATGTGGAGATGTCAAATGCAGAGAAAGTTGG
The DNA here is from genome assembly GCA_024509875.1 of Oreohelix idahoensis. Taxonomy (NCBI): domain Eukaryota; kingdom Metazoa; phylum Mollusca; class Gastropoda; order Stylommatophora; family Oreohelicidae; genus Oreohelix; species Oreohelix idahoensis. Next base: position 160,282 of record JAMPIV010008124.1, on the reverse strand, counting down.
GTCTAACATTCAGTACAACATTGACAAGTATTAACACTGAAAAGGTTATTGCTTTTAAATAAATATAAAATGTATCTGTCAGTGCTTTTAAATAAACATTAAATGTATCTAAAATGATTTATGAAAGAAATGATAAATTCTTATGATAAATTATTTTATGATAAATGAAAGAACTTGAGATGATGGCACGTGACAGGAGGACTTGGCATGTGTTTGTTGAAGGCCTATGCTCCTTTGGGAGTGGAGGGTTATGAAATGAAAAAAATGAAAAATGATTTATATTTTTTAGCAACAACAGAATTTACTTCATACAGCAGAGAATCTTAAGTTTCATAAATCAAACAGCTTAAAAACAATATATTTTTATTGAATTAAAATTTTCTTAAAATTAGCCTTCCCCAGCAAGTTACACATTTTGCCAAAATCCTCATAAATTTTTCAGTTCACTGCCCCATCATTGCTTTATCCATGAATCCATCTATTCTCCACCATTCCAGATATCCACTCACCTTCGCTACTTGTATATACTCAACCACTGTCACTTGATCCATCCAGTTACTCACCATCATTGATCTATTGACAGACACCATCACTTCATCTACTGATACTCACCAACCAGCACTTGATTCATTGACACTCCATACTTTGACACTAACACACCATCAATCTGTTTATCCACAGTTCCTATCCATACACTAACCATCCAGCATTATATTTATTCACATTCACCCACTGTTACTCCATGCATCTTCTCACCAGTTGTTATTCCATTTATCCTTCCATAGTATAACTCATTTTTAATCTGTCCACCCTTCAGTTAACCACTGTCAGTAAATCCATCTCTCTTTGACATTACCTCTTTATTCAAATATTTCACTTTTTTCTATAAGTGTTAAAAAAATCTTAAATGATACTTGAAGTTGTCTTGTCAGCTTCCTTATAAAAATGTGCAGTATATTTTGTTAATGGCTCATTATAAATATAACACATATTTGTGACAAAGTGTCATTAAAACAATACATGGATAGAAGTAGACATTATAACTTATTCAAAGTCATAAAAACTAGGTTATAAGTACACACTGTATTTCATACTGAATATAGATAAGTATATAAACCTATAAAACGGTATTGAATCAGTTCTACAAATTAGTTCCTTAGACGATTTCTTGGACAAGCTACCTCAGTGTTCAATTCCAAGCATCTACGGATCTAGCTAAGTGACCTTTCACTTGTTCCGAAGTTTTGTTCATTCTCTTTTTTTCATTTCGTTGATTATTTACTTTCTTGTTTCGGTATTTCTTTCAGGTTTTACGATTTTCTTGCATTATTATTATTCTTTTTTTGCTCATCACTGTGGTTATTTACTTTTTCCATCTGCTTGTATCGCTCATTTGGTGTATGTTTCTCATCATCGTATGTTTTTGTAGTACCTATATGTAGTTCTTGTCCTTGTCACCTGTTTGTAACTGAGGCTGACAAAGGGTAAAACCCAAAACGTCCCCTTGTTTCATGTGAACTGTTAATTTGTAGAACTGATTCAATACTGTTTTATTGGTTTATATACTTATATATATTCCTTACCAGTTTTACAGCAGCCCCTTAATTTATTTACTTACACTATTTCATACTGAGCTTGATATAGCTCAATATGAAATACAGATTAAGTATACCTAATTTATAGTCCATCGTGATGAGTGACAGGACATATATTTCTGTCTTTGCTGACTGATTACCATTAGAGTTAAGAATTGACCCCATCAATTGCAGGTGAATCAACCTAACAGTAACTTGCATTTTTTTTTATCCTGCTAGCAGATACAAATTCATATACTTAAAAATAGTATAACCAAGAAATAATTGAATCAGTCTGAGAAAAAAAGATAGTAAAAGGGAATGTGACACAACCAGATGTATTTCATTATTAAGTGACACAGGAAAATTATATGCAAAAATACTTGAGCAAAGAATAGGATCCATCATTGAACTACAGTTGAGTAGGGACCAGTTTGGATTCAGGAAAGAAATGGGGTTTACTGCTTCTCTGTTCACCTTAAGACAGTCAAAAGAACCATCGAATATGACAGTCATCTAAACATAACATTTATAGATTAGGAAAAGGCTTTCGATAGAGTGGATAGAAATAAACTTTTTCAGTATTAGAAGGCTATGGAATACAGGCACAGCTGTTAGATAATGTAAGAGCTGTGTACCATACATGCAAAACTGTAGTAAGGATGAACTGATGGATTCACTGAAGAATTTGATACAAAGTTGTGTACTATCCTCACTACTGTTCAATATTTATATGGATAAAACAACATCAGAAGCTAACCTAGAATCAAACCCAGAAGTAGGAAAAAAAAAGAAAGTGAAGAATACAACCCACTGATTGAGTTATTTTTGTAGATGACCAATATCTAATGTAAGATGAAAACAAATTACAAAAACATACAGTTGCACTTAATCCAACCTGTGGAAGATACAACATGAAGATCGGCATATCAAAGACAGAAACTATGAAGATTAGCAGATCGTCAAGTCCACTTAACATACATGTTAACAACAGCAGGCTTAAGCAGTTTCTAGAGTTCCAATTCCTAGGAAGCACTTTTACTAAACATGGAAGATTTGACAGAGAAACTGAAACATGATGTCAAAATGCCGGTGCAGTGACTTACCAACTGTCACCAGTACTCAAGCATCAGAATATCAGTATGGAAACTAAATGACAGCAGATACATAATATATTCTTACCAACTCTTTCTATCAGTGTCAAACATAGTCCCTGACCAAAGCGCAGGAGAGAATAGCACATCCTGTGAGATGAGATGTTTAAAAAAAGCCATAAATGTTACCAGGAGACAGAATGAGAAATTATGACATCAGAAAAATTGTTGAAACTACATCCTGCATCACGTATACAGAGACACGGAAAATCAAGTGGTTTGGCCAGCTCGTGAGAATGGAGCCGATAAATTATCACCACACCCCTCAACACCAGAAGATCTGGATTCAGAGCACAGCGAAGACAGGAGGCAGATGGATAGACCACTTTACAGACATTCTATTAAAAAAAAAAAAAGGCTAACAGCAAAAAAAAAAAAAAAAAAAAAAAAAAAAAAAAAAAAAAAGAAAAAAAAAAGAAAAAAAAAAAAAAGAAAAGAAAAAAAGGCGGCACACTTGGCTCAAGAACACAAACTACTGCTCTACACTACACTACACTACATTTCAAGGCAATAGTGGAGGGAAAAAAAAGTAAAGTAAGTATGCAAATATTGAAGAGAATTACAACAGTAGATTGTGTGGATGATGTTATCTGAGATGGGCATGTTTGAGGTGCAGCGAAATCAGTGGATGAAGAAATAATAAAAATATTAAAACCAAACTTCACATAGAATAAAAATACTCAGTTCTCTTTTCTCTAACTTGTCGCTCAGACTTTTCTCACTTTTATATCCATAGGGTTGGCAGATCTTTCCAGAGCGTTGGTATTCAGAAGGTCAACTTGTACCAATGGATGATAACCACATACCCTCAGTAAGTTAACTTTCCAAAAGGAAAGTGTTTTATTGAAGTTTTGTTGACATAAATAACATGTCCTTGTGGTTTTTGTACTTGTTATTCTTCCTCAGCTTTCTATCATTTAAAGCTGTTAACTATTGTTCACAGTGAATAGTTCCAGAGGAAGTATCTCCACTCCCGTAAGGCTCGTATCATTGTTTTTATAGCAGTTGTACGTCACACTGTGGTTATAGGTTTTTCTTTTAGGATTTATAAAGTTCATCAATATGAGTAGTTCTCTTGAAGATGTCAAGATGATATGTTTCTTCAAAAAGCAAGTAAACAGGTCCAGCAATGAAATAGCTGATAAAAACCAAGTCAAGGACAAGAATAGTGGTTTTTCAATGACAAGAAGACCCAAGTATCCGATTGTTGGTGATTTTTAACTGACAGATCTTTTGTTGCTTCATTCATTTCTTGATTGTACAAAATGTGTTCAGGTAACATCAATTTCATGAAATAAAATATAAATGATAGTGTTCTTCAAGCTGATTTTAACAGTATGAGGTTCACCTAAGCATGAAGGTTCTTATCTAATTAATTCATTATATTTAATTAGTCATAATAAGTTTGTCGTTATATTTTATAAACAAGATCCTTCTTGGAATTTGAGATACTTTTCTCCTGGAAGTAGGAGAAGTAAAGAGTATTATGATGAATTTCCTTTCAGGTGCAGCAGAATCATGTGACAGCAAGTAGAAAATTGAAGGAGTGCATTTGATATTAGATATGTTTTGTTTGATTGTCATTCATCAAAATAATTTGAAATTTTGCAGAGATCTTCTAACCAGAACAGTCAAGGCAGAGGTAACACTCAACAAGAACATGATGACAGAGAGGGCTATCTTAAACATCCCAAACGAGGACGGGTTGAGACATACTTGATGGTGGTGAGTGGATGTGACTGTGAGAGATTTATTACCGTAGAAGAAGACATTATAAAACAGAACTGTAACTATCAGTTAATCACAATGAGCAGCCCAATTTTCTTGTTCTCATGTATCTTTTAAATTACTTTTTTAAATTGTGGTTGACTCTTTTTGTCACATTATGACTACAGAATACTGTTATCATTTTTCTTTATTTGTTGAAGTACTTCTTCTTCTTTGTAAACTCTCAGACGTCTACTTCAATATTCTCACAGAAAGCAGTGGTCAGCTTCAGGTTATTTGCATTTCCATTGAGTTTTTCAGAAAATGTTTCTGGTGACGGCCAAATGTGTTTTCTCTGTTCCTCAAATGTTGGGCATCTTTGAAGTAGATGTTCAGCAGTCATTTTATCTGTGCCACAGTTACACTCAACAGTAGTTGCTATCTTAAGCTTGTTGAATATATGGTATCTCAGTCTGTTGTGGCACATGCAGAGTCTGAAGATAGTCACTTGTTCTCTTCTGCTGACCGGGTAATATGCATCATTTTGTGTATGTGTCTTGGATGCACTGCATCCTATTTGTTTCTGTAACTGGTTCTGATAAAATATTTTGCCTCTTCAAAAGTTATGATTGTTGAAGAACAGCTGCAGAATTATTAGAAACCTTCAAAGTGTCGTTAAAACTTAAGATCATCAACTGGATGAAGTAATGAAAATAAACAAATTGAACTGAGTTACAGGAAACCATCAAAATGATATTTAAAAATATAACAATGGACATTGATATGGAGCAGTGGCGTACTTAGTGGGTACGAGTGGGGCAGTCGGCCCCGGGTGACAGCCAGGAAAGGGGTGCCAGAGGATAGTACTACGAAAGTTCTTACTGTTAAAATTGTACTTGCAAGTGTGTTTTTTCTGAGAGAGGGGAGTGCAAAAGGTGAGATCTGCCCAGAGTACCAAAAATTTAAGTACACCCCTGATATGGAAATCTTATTAGAGATAGAAAAGATTGAGGGCAAGAAAAGTAACAGTGAACAAGTAAAAAAAAAAACAGACAGATATAAACTATGAACTGTGTTCTACGAGCTTGAAGATAAAAAAAATGGAGATGCTTGAAAATTATGACTAAGTAGTCTCTGTTTGAGTGTCCTTATTATTTTCTTGAGGGGCATGAGACAACCATTTCAGTTAATTTCTTTTTCAGTTTACTTTTGCATTCTCAAGAGAGCTCAAATTATTGTACAATTTCATCATTGAGACCTACATTTTTTTTTTCGCAGTGCTGTTGTCACAAGTCATTTTATTATTTTAAAAAATAGCCACTCTTCAGAAACAGAGATCAACTGTAGATGACTTCAGATGTTTTAGTTGAGCATGTGACTTTCTATGTGCACTTTTCATTTTTTTGTACATTCACCTTGTTGTGAGGAGGCAGACACACATCATCTGGAGATGTTGTGTTAATTTCTCTTCTCTTTCTTTTCTGTTGTCAAGTTGCTCTTTTCATTCATTCTTTCTTTCCTTCTTATAAGTGCCTAATATTAACCTATTTTCATTATTTGTTTATAATTTCTCTTCCGCATATCACTCTTTCTTGATGTTGAATAGTGCATCTTCCACAAATCACTTATGTTAGATACATTTGTCATTGTTGTTATCAGTATTTATTCTGAGTGTAATTTTTGACATTTCTATTATTGCTTTCCCTATCAGGAGAAACATTACGTCCATTACTTCTTCGATCGTGAGACAGGAAAGTATCTTCACTTGCCTATTGGCTGGGAGCTCCATCATAAGCTTGTCAAGGACATTACCATCATCTTCCCATGGAACGCAAACCTTCAACAAATACACACCAAACCTTCAACAAATACACACCAAACCTTCAACAAATACACACCAAACCTTCAACAAATACACACCAAACCTTCAACAAATACACACCAAACCACCACCCCAACAAAACCCACAAAAAAACAAAAACCCCCACCAAAACCTACCAAAAAAACACACACCCAACCCAAAAACAACCCAAACCACCAACCCCCCCACACAAACCTTCCAAAAAAACCACACCAAAAACCCAACCCCAAATACCCCCCAAAAAAACCAAAATACACACCAAACCCAAACATACACACCAAACCCCAACAATACCCCAAACCCCAACCAATACACAAAAACCCCACAAAACACCCAAACCCAACAAATACCACACCAAACCCCCAACCCCCACACACCAAACCCAACAAATACACCACCCCAAACCTTCAACAAATACCAAAACACACAAAAACCCAAACAACACCACACCAAACCCAACAAACCCCACACCAAACCCCAACAAATATACACCAAACCCCCAACAAAATACCCCACACCAAACCCCCAACAAATACCCCACCAAACCCCCAAATACACACCCCCCCCCCAACAAATACACACCAAAACCTTCCCAACCAACCCAACCCCCCCCCAACACCCCCACACACCAAACCCCCCCCCCCCACACCAAACCCCAACCCCCCCCCCACCAAACCCCCCCACCACAACCTTCAAAACCCCCCCCCAAACCCCCCCAAAACCCCCCCCCCCCCAAACCCACCCAAACCCCCCCAAACCCCAACCCCCCCACCCCCAAAACCCAACAAATACCACCAACCCCCCAAAAACCCCCCCCCACAAATACCCCCCCCCCCCCAAACAAAAACACCCCCCCCCCCCCCCCACCCCCCCCAAACCCCCCCACCCCCCCAAAACCCCAAACCCCCCAACCCCAAACCCCCCCAACCCCCCCCAACAAAAACCAAACCCCCCAACAAAACACCCCCCCCCAAAAAAAAACCCCCCAAACCCCAAACCCCCCACCCCCCCCCCCAACACCCCCCACCCCCCCCCCCCAAATACACCCCAAACCCCAACCCCCCCCCCCCCCCCCCCCCCCCCACCACCAAACCCAACCCCCCACCCCCCAAACCCAACAAAAAACACACCACCCCCACAAAACCACACCAAACCACAACAAATACACACCAAACCCCCCCAACACCCCCCAAAACCCCCAAACCCAACCCCACCCCCCCCCAACACCCCCACACCCCCCCAAAAAAAAACACAAAACACCAAAACCCCCCCCCCCCCCAAAACCCCCCCCCCCCCCAACAAATACCCCCCCACCCCCCCCCCCCCCAAACCCCCCAAACCCCCAAAAAAACACACCAAACCTTCAACAAATACACACCCCAAACCCCCCCAAAAACCACCCCCAAACCCCCCCCCCCACCCCCCACACCCCCCCCCCAACCCCCACCCAAACCCCAACCCAACCCCCCCAAAACCCCCCAACAAATACACCCAAACCCCCAACACAACCCCCCAAACCCAACAAATACCCCACCAAAACCCCCCAACAAACCACACCAAAACCACAACACCACCCACACCAAACCCCCCAAAACCCACCCCCCACCCCAACCCCCCCAACAACCCACCCAAACCCAACAACCCCCCACCAAACCCCAACCCCCACACCAAACCCCAACAAAAATACACACCCCCCCCCCAACACCAACACCCCCCCCCAACAACCCCACCAAACCCAACAAATACCCCACCAAACCCAACCCCCCCCCCCAAACCCAACCCCCCCCACACCCAACCCCCAACCCCCCCCCCACACCAAACCCAACCCAAACCCAACCAAACCCAACCCCCCCCACCCCCAAACCCCCAACCCCCCACACCCCCCCCCCAACAAACCCACACCAAACCCAACACCACAACACACCAAACCACAACCCACACCCCCACCCCAAACCCCCCCCCCAAACCCACACCAAACCTTCAACAAATACACACCAAACCTTCAACAAATACACACCAAACCTTCAACACAAAACACCCAAACCAACCCCCCACCACCAAACCTTCAACACACCCCCCCACACCCCCCCCCCCAACAAATACCCCACCCAAACCCCAACCCCCACACCAAACCCCCAACCCCCCCCAACCCCCACCCAACAAACCTTCAACAAATACCCCAAACCCCAACACCCCCCAAACCTTCAACACCACACCAAACCCAACACAAAAATACACACCAACCCCCCCCCCCACCAAACCTTCAACAAATACACACCAAACCTTCAACAAATACACACCAAACCTTCAACAAATACACACCAAACCTTCAACAGATACACACCATGTACATATAATATGAAGAAAAAAATTAATTAATGAAAACATCAGTGATAGGAAACATTTATTGGAAAACATTGTCATTTTGATGGGGGAGAAAAATGCAGTCTTTTGGTTTCTGCTAGAAATGCTTAGCATGATAGAGGCAGTAATGTCAAATTCCTTAGATCCAGATATTCGCTAATAGAAACAGTACAGTAGCTTTGCATATAATCACTGACTAACAAAAAAAAACTTTTTTTTTCTTTCTCTAACATTTCTACGTTTTTCTGGTCAATTTTAATGCGCTGTTTTTAAATCTGCAAACCGTTTTTCTCTATCAGGTCGGGATCTCTAGAAATACGCAATTGAAGTTTTTTAACAAGGCATAAAGTATTATAACATCATTCATACAAGAAGTGTAACAGTTATGTAGGCTTGAATTTCTTTGCAGTCGACTTTCGTCGGTGAATGGCATGTGGTACATCGCGATGAAGCATCCAACAATAATCGGCAAGCATGGTCACACTCCACCGTCCTTGATAGCGTGATTCCATTACGGCGATATCTTGATGGAATCGTTCTCCATGTTCATCGCTGACTTCGCCAAGTTTGTCAGGGAAAAAGTCAAGATGCGAATCAAGCAAATGGATTTTGAGGGACATGTTACAGCCCATAATTCTGTATGCATCTATGCACTGCTTAACAATATGCATATAGTCGACAGATTTGTGATTTCACAGAAAGTTATCGACGATCGATTTGAATGCCATCCATGCGCGAAGTTCACTACCATGTAACAAGTTCTCGAATTGTTTGTCTGCAATAACTTTCCTAATCTGAGGTCCTACAAAGATACCTTCCTTTATCTTTGCATCGCTAACTTGCGGAAACTTTTCTCGAAGATAAGTGAAAGCTTTGCTCGTTTTATCTAACGCTTTTACGAAATTCTTCATGAGCCCCAACTTTATATGTAACGGTGGTAAAATGATGCCGTCTTTGTTAACTAATGGCTCATGTATTACATTTTTATGCCAGAGCTGCATACGATCCCTGATAGGCCACACCTTTCTTGCATAATGTTCCTGTCTGTTGCGGCTGTCCCATTCACATAGGAAGCAACAAAATTTAGTATACCCAGTCTGCATGCCCGTGAGAATTGCAATGACCTTTAGGTCTCCACAAATCCGCCATTGGTAGTCATTGTACTTTATTTTTGCCAAAAGTATAGCCATATTGTCATAAGTTTCTTTCATATGAACAGAGTAGGCGACTGGAATTGATGAAAATAAATTTCCGTTATGCAATAACACGGCTTTTAGACTAGTCTTGGAAGGTAAAAAAAAAGGTAAAGGAACCCGTTACATGCCCATTGAGGCATATTGGGAATATGGTGTTAGGCCCATATTATCTTGACCGTCGGCTTTTCGGCATCTAGTTCCCAGAGTAGCTCTGGTACCCATTCGGGGCTGGGTCTAGTCTTGGAAGAGTCGATGAAAAGTCGCCATTCGTTGACTATGTGCTCACAACCGAGGTGCACCATTAGACCGTTTACATCTTTGCAATAGCAAATGCCATCATCCATCTCAAAGTATTGAACAAGTTCTCTGTGTCTATGACGAAATTTAGATATCGGAGTATTGGGCGCTAAAAGATTCCATTCTTTGAGTCGCGAACCGAGTAATTCCGCTTGTCCTTTGGTAAGAGCGAGATCACGTATTAGATCTGAAAGTTCTGAATGGTTAATTAAGTGAACACCATCATTCACCGGTATATAATCCGAGTCAGAATTAGTTTCTAAAGCAGGTAAACTATCACTTTCTGATGGTTCATTCACGTCCAACGGATATTGTTATGGTGGAACTGGGATCGGACACGTGATTGGATCATGAGGCACTGGTTTCGATACCGATTCTACAACTTCTAGAAGCCATATTTCGCTCAGAATTATTTCAAAATACAGTAACTATTTGAAAAATAGCGTAACATATGTCATGCATCTTTTAGCAGTATAAAAAGTAGAATTATTTTGCATTTTATTAATTTTTAATAAGTTATATAGTAAAAATGAAACGGAGCAAATAACGGTTTCCCAAAAAATATATTTATTCACAAATATCTTAAGAACCCGACGTGATAGAGATAAACGGATTTCAGATTTGAAATCAGCGCAAGAAACTGACCTAAGAACACTTATTCTTATATAAGAAAGAAAAATGTTGTTTGTCAGTGTAATCATCTTTGGTACATGGAGACCTTCACTAATAAAGCAAAGTAGTATTTTTTTAATGAAACATCTTCCATAGAAACAGATCTAAACTAACAGAAGCAATACTGTAAATTTATACATAAATCATCTGCCATAGATGCAGACATCACAGATAGCAGCAACACAGTAACTTTACACATAAATCAATTGTGACACATAAAAGTATCTGCTAGTGGAGCCATGACAATAATTTTCCACATAAACTAAATCCTCTAATATGATTACTACTTCTTCTTCTTCTTCTTGCGATCGCATCTTTGATGATTACACCGTCAGACGAGTTCTCATGATGAATTCGACTGTTGTTTGAAGTTCCTCTTTAACTCCATATAGCTTTGAGTTTAGTGTTGAGTCATTGGGCCAGTATATCTTTCTTGACTGGTCATACAGAGGACAGTCCTGTAGAACATGCTCAGCAGTTTGTTCGTTTAATCCACATGTGCACAGTGGTGAAGCAGACAATCGTAGCTTGTGCATGTGTTTATTCAGTTTGTTATGCCCTGTCCTGAGTCGAAAAATAGTTGTCTGTCCCTGCCGGTCGAGAGTGTGATAGTCGTCTTTGGGTTGGTTCTGTTCTCTTCTGATAGTCTGGATAGCTCTCTTTTTCTCAAAGTATGTGACTTCATTATCTTCTTGTTCACATTCTCCTCCCTTTTTTGCAAGTTTATCTGCCTTTTCATTTCCGGGTACACCACAATGAGATGGTACCCACTGAAGTATGGTTCTCTTTTTGGCAGCTACCTTGTTTAGTTCATTTCTCAGGTGCGGGAGTTTACCACCCTTGAGAGCTTGCAGGACAGACAGTGCATCTGTGAGGATGACTACCTGGTGGCAGTCAGAGTTGGTGTTATAAATCATATTTGCAGCTTGCTCTAGAGCTTGAACCTCAGCTGTATAGTTGGAACAGAATTTACCAGTGGGAATGTGCCTAGTCTCATAGTGGTTGTCAGGATATGAGATAAAGATACCGGCACCTCCATTCCTAACGGCATTAGTTGCTGATCCATCTGTATAGGCATGTATCCATGATTGATCGGGATAGCTTTCTTGGATCATACTCAATGTAGCAGTTCGTTTTTGCAGATCATTATACTCACATCCACTTGTGAGACCACTGACTGTTGTATTAATTTGGAGGGCACTGCTGGCCTGCTCCCATGGTACAGGGTATAGGGTGGGCTTCAGTGGTGTTGTCTTCATGGATAGGTCTTCTTGATGCTGTCTTATAAGTCTTTTCCCCCGATGCACAAAGCTGCTACGCTTTAGACGTCCCAATGCCAGATCATCTAGTCTTGCCTTCATTGGGTGCATTGGCATACTGTTGTACTTTTCCATCTGGATCATGGTTTTTGTGTCTCTTCTATGGGACAATGTCTGTAATCCAGCAACCTTCTGCATCTCTGTTATTGGTGTAGTTTTCATGGCTCCTGTAATGAGCCTGAGAGCTTGATTTTGCACCTTGTCCATGATTACTACTAATAATGCAACAGCTTAACTCTTTGACTCCGGAACAACGCTCAGAGCGTTGATCAGATTTGAAACCCGTTCCAAAACAACTCTCTGAGCTTTATTTTTAGTCTATCACGAATTAAAATTATGGCACAGGGTGGAAAATAATTGCAGAGTCAAACTCCATATAAATATGCCCAAGCTGACACCCTGGAGAGGACTCTGCAGCTTACAACAAGCAGAAGAGAAAAGAACACGCTGAAAGGAACACCAGGATCAAAATCAGGGGCACATTCTTATAATCAGTTATGACTGAAGAGGCTACTAATACAGCTACTACTGCTGCTGCTACTGCTGCTACTACTGCTGCTGCTACTGCTGCTGCTACTACTGCTGCTACTCAGATCATATAACACATTGTGACGATTGTTTAAAATAACTTTGGCTATTTTCTTTAAAGGAAGCGCTTCCTACCTGGAAGGACAGAGCAGACATTCTTTCAATGTTACGGTCCTGTAACTACAGCCCTGATGAGTGTATAGGCACCTATTTGTTACTGGAAGGAGATGGTAAGTTTTCACATCGTTTGATAATGTTATCAATTGATAAAATCTAAAGGCATCAAGTTGGCTGAGTTGCCTAACACGTATCCTTTGTTATTTTTTTTCTTCTTATATGTTTTTTTAGAATTTATTGAGCATGAAGCACTACTACGTTTTGAATACCTTCCCCACATAGCAGACGATAACAACTCGAAGTAGGTGACTGAATAAAGATGGAAAACAGAGGCCTGTGTTTAATGTTCCCAGAGTTTTACTTTTTGTAGTTACAGGAATATTGTGAAATAGCATCGGGCCAAACTGTACAGACCCAACTCTCGTGTTAAGATGAAATAAATGACTTCAATAAATGGAAAGAAGATAAATAAGTACTTTAATAAATTCTGTAAATTATGTTCCTTGACGTAGAAGATTTCTATTTCTTGAAGTATACATAAACTGAAAAATGTAGAATGAGTTGTTGTTATGCCATTGAGACAACCGGTTGATAGCATTACAAGTCAGTTATTCTGAAACCCCCATGGTAAGACAAATAGAGGAAGACCCAAATTATAAAAAAACACACAGACATGAAGAAGGAAATAAGACATGGAAAGACCTTGAACAGATAGCACAGGACATGAAGGCTTGGTATGTATTTGTTGAAGGTTTATGCTTAGCAGTCAGCTGAAATGTATTGTTGATGATGCTACTATGGACTTTTAAAATTGTGCCTCCACAGAATGGTTTCGTCCGCAGCGTACATCAAAGGATATAGAAGCAGGTGAAAATAAGGACCAGAAAATTGAAGAGCTTACTCAGAAGTTGAAAGATCTGGTAATGAATGTTTGTTTTAACTGGACATTTAAAAAATTAGAATACAGGGTGCTAAGATGAATAATCTGGATTTTGTGTCTGGGTGGATTAATCAGTTATTTAATGAATCGTCACTCAAAGTCAACAGGAGCTTCAAAGCCTGATGAATTGCTTCTATCAAGCATGCATTGACTTTGGCCTCACAATAAGTCTAAAGAAAACAAATCTACTGGGTCAGGATGCGAATGTTGCACCAGTTATTACTATCGATAACTATGAATTGGCAATGGTGCACCATTTCACATACCTGGGGTCTACCATCAATGACAAACTCTCACTGGACAGCCACATTGGCAAAGCAGCAGCCACCTTTGCCCACCTCACAATGTTTGGGGAAACTTCAAACTCACAACAAAGACCAAAACTGTGGTATATAATGCCTGAATCACCAGCACACTTCTATATGGCAGCGAGACATAGACGACCTATGTTAAGCAAGAAAAAAGGCTTAATACCTTCCATCTATGGTGTCTACGCTATATCCTTTGTATTTCGTGGAAGGACAAAGTGACTATTGTTGGGGTGCTGTCATGCGCTGGTGTTCAAAGCATGTGTACACTGCCTAGGCAGCACAGACTAAGCTGGCTTGGCCATGTTCGCTGCATGGAAGACAATTGCATCCCAAAAGATATCTTCTACAGACAACTGGCAGATGGCAAAAGAACAGTTGGGCGACCACAGCTGAGATTCAAAGATGTGTACAAGAGAGACATGAGGTCACTGGACATAAATCCAGCAACGTGGGAGGATGAAGCTGCCGATCACACCAAGTGGCGATGCTCTCTATGACGTGACCTCAGATTTGGCGAAAAGCTCTCACAACAAGCAGAAGAGAAAACAAAACGTCGAAAGGAACACCATGAAAAAAGCAGCTGTGTCTATCACCTCAGGGGCACATTCCAGTTGTGAGTTATGACTGAAGGGGCTGTTATTATTATTATTGAATGCTTCTCTTACAGTTAGAAGGAAACATGGTAAAAAACAGGTGACATTTATAGGAACATTTAAGGAGTGAATAAGATTTTACAGGATTGAAAGAAATGATATTCATTATGATATGTAATATGTTTGAGAATATTGGACAAGCATGAAGAGTAATGTATGAGATATAATTTATAAATCAGACCTGTGCTAGGATTTTGAAATTCAGAGTCAAATGAAAAGGGTTTTTTTCTCTGATCTTGTCTCTGTTGACAAAATAATATTTTAATTATTAAATTACTGTGTGAAAATGTAATGCATGTTTTAAAAAAGTCTTACTTCTAAAGGCAGGATCTGAGAAGAAATGGGTGTCTTTTTTTTTTTTTTTGGTACTTTTATATGATTTACCACATTCAGATACAATTCAGATGCATTTCAAGGCAACTTGGAACTGCATGTTGGAACTGCTGATATGAACTGTTTCAGACCAGAATGGTTGATATACGGGGGGGGGGGGGGGGGGGGGGGGAGGGAGAGGGAAGCCATACAATACGACAGTGAATGAAATTTAAAAAAAAAAATAAGAAAAAAAGGAAGAGCAATACAAAAGTAACTTTTTGGTCCTTGTTGATATAGAAAAATCCTGGACCCGGGTGATTTTGCTTCGTCTGTTTCTTTTTTATTTTTGTCCAATGTTAGAGCTGTGAAGCATTGAGTGTTGAGCCAGTTATCAGTTTGTGAATGAACGCACACATATGATATTGTGATCTAGTATGTTGTAATTTTGTGCTTATCCCAGATGTGATCCACTTTCACTCTGGCCTTTCTGTATCTGTTCCTCATGTTATATGTCCATTCTCCTTCATCGTTCCTCATGTTATATGTCCATTCTCCTTCATCGTTCCTCATGTTATATGTCCATTCTCCTTCATCATTCCTCATGTTATATGTCCATTCTCCTTCATCGTTCCTCATGTTGTATGTCCATTCTCCTTCATCGTTCCTCATGTTGTATGTCCATTCTCCTTCATCATTATTTCTCATTTCATTCCCCATAGAACATGGAACCACCACTGCAGCTAATCCCCTTATGGGGAGCCTGCTCCAAAGTTTTGGTGCACTCTTCAGTGATGATTTCTGAAGCAATTTAATTTACATGATGAAGTTGCCATGGACAACCTCAAATTAGTGGTCTCTTACAACATGCTTCAACAAGCAGTTGTCCTAGTCTGTCCTTGCTACTTGTTGATGGGATTGATTGTGTTAAATCTTTTGTTTATCAGTTTATTGCTTGACACGATTTTCCAGAGGTGACCCTGACCATTTCATTTCTCATCATGTTTTCTTTTTTTTTTTCAATTAACTGTTTTTCGAAGTCTTGTTATTTTACTGTTGTGTCTTTGTTCTTTAATTAATGCCTAGGTCTGACACTGATATAGCAATGTGGGACACTGATATAGCAATGTGGGACATTGATAGCAATGTGGGACATTGATGTTACAGTGTTGATATAATATTATATGTATTAAATGTTTGTAATATTTAGATCTTTCATTCAATCGGGCGGTGGAATCTTTGCTTTGGGAGCTGAGAGATGACTTGTATTAGATCAGGAAGATGATGATGGGGTTGAATCAGATGTGGGTATTGAATATGGGCCTAATTTAGACTCCAACAATGACAAAAGTTAATCTAGAGAAAGACTTAGGTCTAATATTATTGATGACGGTAGTCAAAACAGCATACTTTTGTTAAAATTTGTAACTTTGTAGGAAACTCACTGCCTAAACACACACTAAATCTAGTTTATTTGGTCACGGACTTCAGACATGACAGGTTTACAGCAAATGTCATAGTGGAAATTATTAAAGGGTCTAAACACTTGGCCGACAGAGGGAAACGTATGATGATCAGATCGCCTTCTGTAGTAACGCTCCGGATTGAGTTTTCTGTTATATCCAACGTGAAGAATTATACCAAATATACAAACAAGGAAAATGCAGTAAGCAATAACTTTCGCTTTTCGCTCATGGGAAATAAAAATCTATTGTGATTTCTCAAAGAACAAAACGGTCGATGTATGAATCTTTCTCCTGTGTATGGTTCTTTTTTAAATATTTTTTGTAGGCTACATGTATTTCGGATTTTTGTACAGGTTTCTCAATTTTTGTACAGGTTTCCCAGATTTTTTTTAAACAGGTTTTTCATCTCCAGGGTGTGGCATGTATGATTACTTTACTGCTTATTGAATGCTAAGAGGACGTTTACTAAGATTTCCTTGATTTAGCTTGAACTTCAGAGCTGGGTGACTTTCCTTTATCAGCAGGGAAGATCTACTGGGAAGCAGCCATGTTTTGTTTTTTGTCATTATTTCTAATTTGTTTTCCTAGAGTTCTTTGTAAGCTGTTTTTACCTTTTGTTTGTTATGGCAGTTTTTGTGTGTGTGTTGTTTAAAAAACTGGCAAGTCTTGGCTGAAATGTCTGCTCTGGCTTATCTGTAAAAATGACAGTAATACAGTTTTATCTTCACTTTATCCAAATAATGGTTCTAACTGCAGAACTAATTACTTATAATGTACAGAAACTTGAATTCTGTGGCAGTACATTGTCACAGCGTTTGCTTGATGACCTGCTTGACTTAATGGGTTTTGTGAGTCATATTATTTGTGACAGCCTGCTTAATTGTTACAGCTGTTTCTAATCCTTCTCCCAGGAATCTGAGCTGGCATTAGAGAAGAAAGCCAGACAGGAGGCAGAGAAACAAGTAAGTGAATCTATTTCTTATGTTTTCTTGCTTTTGCCAGAAAGTACACAGAAAATAATGTTCATTTATTTCATGACAATTTGAATCGCTAAATTTTAAAACATTCAGGAAACTATTTTCTACATGTACGCCTGAACAGTTTCACCTGTTCTTTTTGTGTGGTATTGTTGCACTTCTTCTGTTTTATGTTTGTTTGGTTTTGTTTTTTTTTGCGTTTTGTGGTCTACAGTTTTAATTTAGTCCCCACAAAAAGAAAAACTTGTTGTGTAGAATGATTGTGGTTGGTTCCATTTTATTTTTGGTCTTAATTCTTTTGTTAGTCTCCATTATTCTGAAATTTATGATTGTGACTAGCTTTTGCTTGTTCTGCTTTTCATTGAAGTGTTTATTTTATTTATTTATTCATATATTTGTTAACAGCTGAACTCTCTTGTAAAATGTAGTTTTAAAATTTAACTCTCCTTTTTTTCTTTACTACATCTTCTATCTAATGTCACTGTAAATCCAAAGTATTTATAATGTCATTTATTTTATCTTTTCTTTATAAATTGTATTTCAATAAAACTCTTGGAAGCCATGTTTCATTTTATTGTCTTTATATTTAGTGTGAAGCCTTTCTTCCTGCTTTCTTTTGTATTCTGTATTAGCATGTTACGATATAATCTTGTCTTTTATTCTTCAGCTTGCAGATTTGGAAGAAAAATTCAGTAAGGTCTCGGTAGAAGCCACTGCAGCCCAGAGACAAATGGAATCAATGCAACGGTCAAGACCAAAGACAGCAAGAGCAAAAACACCTGTATGACTTTAAAAAAAATTATTTACACATATCTACTACAGCATTGTTGCTGAACTCTTGCTATCTCAGGATCCTTTTCAGTTTTACTTAGTCCCCAAAAATGCTGCAGTTTAATCATACAAGTGATGTTTGACAAACTACGCGTGTTACATGTGTGTAGTAGGTCATAGAAGAGTGTGGATAATCAAGAATAGCATTGGCTAGTTTAAAGTATTGTATATGTATGAAAGTATTGTATATGTATGAATGGGATGGTGTTTATAACTTATCGTTTGGTTACCAATTATCATATCATGTGACTTCTAACATCAACTAATGGACAAAGAGCGGCCTTCTAATAGGATTGAGTGGTATGAAAATTCTATGGATTTTTTATAACTTACTGAACTTTATTCGTAGCGTCAGATATAGGGGTTTCATTTATTCTTAAACAATTATCATATCATGTGACTTCTAACATCAACTAATGGACTACTTTCTTCTTCTTAAGCTGTGCATTCTCCATAAATTTAATTGTCCAATGTGGCTTACTGTTAGCGTCTTTTTTTAATTTGAAAGTAGGTTTATTGAATCTGTCTACTTTTGACATAACGCGAATGGATTCAATTTCTGAACAATGTAGTAAAAAGTCAACTTGAACTTCCAACCAGGGGCACATCAACTAATGCCAAGACGGTATACAGTTTATTCAATTTATTTGACATCATACGGTTGACTAGACGAACATTTAATTCTGACGACGGACGGTTGACTTTCCACCAGACAGCACACAACGTAAGTTTCATATTTAAAATTACAGTTAATTCGTTCCGTAAGATAATCTCTTAGGTAACGTCAGACTAGTTATACAGTGTTCATAACATGGCATCCAAGTAAACAAATGAGGCAGTTATATACGATAGGTCAATCTTCCACTGTCCTATGACCTTAGCAATGACGGAGAACCTTGTCAGGTCTTCTATATCATATAATGTTCCGATACTACGTATCTCCTTTTAGTACTGGCCTCTTACTTCAATCAATGTAAAAATGACAATAATACAATTTCCTGCCAACGACCTTCGTGGCATCATAGCTTAGATATAGCAAATACTTGAGTCACCTCTGCTTTGCGTGGTACGTATTCGTAACGGCCAAATACTGATTCATATCATAAAAATATACCAAGCCAATCCTGGATAATCCTAACGTAGGAATCCGTCGGATTTAAAATTCACATAATAATTTCAAGTAGGACTCCATTTTGAACCAATACGTCATTGGTACAACTAGACGTCTACATGAGAACGAAATACATTATTATCTAAATCATACTTGCTTCTCTTCCCAAGAAAAATCACCAGAATACTGTTGACCCGAGTCCTCATCTTCCTAACAGACGGACGGTCATACACAAGAATAAGATATACCCGCAACACGGGTTCGAACGCCACAAATCAATGGACTGATTCTTGGGCACTAAACTTCTCAACCCCAGCTATGACGTAGACTGGTCTTTGGCAACACATGCGGGCGGGGTAACCCAATACTCGCATAAGTGCACAATCGTGCGCTACGAAAATCAAACTCACCAATAATACTTACTATCCTGTAAGTCGGTGCGTAAAGTTTATTACAGAGGTAGGACCACATATAAATAAATATGAGACTACCCTCATCTGTAAACGACTGTAAAGGCCTACGAAAAGGGCTCTTCAGATTCCTTACCAATCCCCCCCCAAAAAATTAATTATATTAATTTTTTTCTTTACTACTCGAAACTAGAGGTGATTCAAGTGTACATAATCATATAATATTAATATAGCATGACATAGAATCATCAAACATAAATATGAAATTTAAATTAACTCAAATAAACAAAAGGTATGCACAAAAGCATACATCCACAATTGACCACCTTTGGTACAATGTGGTAAATGAAATAAAATCGCATATAGAAATAATGAATTAAACCGAATAGAAATGCAAAATGAAAAGAAATGTAAAAACCAATGAATAAACCGAAAAGTGATGGATATGTCTGAAAAATGACAAGTGAAAAAAAAAAAATGAAAGAATACAATTTAAACACGTGTAGAGATCAACACCCTTAACTGTGTCTAAAAGTTACTTTGTGGTACTAATAAAAGTGCAAATGTTAAATCACTGTCCTTACCGAGTGATAAATATTAAATGTTTACAATTAAATATTTCATAGTGATCCAAATTAATTCTTATACTCATTAACCAAGTATCAACGGTTACTAATCTACCGAATTATTTATTTTAAAAACAAATTAACAATGTCATTAAATTTCGTAGATTAAGAAAGTTCCATTGTCCTGTTAGGAAACCGTAAAATTATACTAGGTTCCGTTCCATGAAAAAAACTACCAAGTGTTCGCAATGTTATTTCAGTGAGAAAATATTGTCTGGTTTTATTCAACGTTATTCTCTCTTCAATATCCTGAGTGAGTAAATGTTATTTTCACAACGATAGTCATATATCTTAACGTTCCATGTTATTTTGATACATAAGCATTGTAGATTTCACTTGACTGAATGTTAATGACTCTTGTCATAGAGATATCACACGTAAAAAGTTACAATTGACGAACTGTCAGTGTCGAAGTTCAGTTATCTGCAGTGCGTAGCTGTTAATGTGATTCGTTAGGACATCTCGACAAAACGTCTGCGAGAACATTCTGTGTGCCAGGTATGGATCGAATCGTGAAACTATATGGTTGGAGAGCGATCGCATACCTAGTAGATTTGGCAGATTTCACGTCCTTTGTGTTGAGAGCAGTAAGCGCTTTTTGGTCTGATTCCACAATAAAGTGTGATCCAAGCAGGTATCTCTGGAGTTTAGTTATTGACCAAACAAGTCCGAGCAGTTCCTTATCTAAAACTGAGTAATTTTGTTCAGTCGGAGTTAACTTTCGTGATACATAGAGAACTGGATGCAAGGTGCCATTATATTCTTGTTGTAAGACGCTTCCCACGCCGAAATTAGAAGCATCGCTGCGTAAGACAAATGGTAAATTCGCATTAGGCAACCTTAAAACAGGAGCATCCGAAAAAAAATTCTTTATGGTATCCAACGCGATTTGATGTTCGTTTGACCACCGAATCACGTTAGCTGCACCTTTCCTAAGTAATGAAGAGAAAGGAGCAGTAATGGACGAAAGATGTGGTATGAATTTCCCATAGTATTGTACTAGTCCTAATAGAGATCGCACTTGTTTCTTTGTTTTAGGTGTAGAGATATTAAGGATTTTAGAGACATTACTGTCCTCTGTATATAACATACCGCGACCGATACGTTGACCCAAAAAAGAAATATCGTGGAAACCCACAAATGCCTTTGATGGCTTAGCAGTTAAGTTATGATCTTGTAACGTGGACAGTAATGAGTTTAATCCTTCTATATGTTCTTCCCAAGAGTCACTGAAAAGACAAATGTCATCTATGTATGCAATGACGTTGGGATGATGAGATAGAATTCGACGCATCATGCGTACGAACGGGGCAGGAGCGTTGACTAACCCGAAAGGCATAAAATTCCATTGGAATAGACCCCGGGGAGTCAAGAAAGCAGTGAGTGGCTTTGCCCTTTCTGTCAATGGTACTTGCCAATAGCCCTTTGACAGATCAAACTTAGAGAAGAAAGTAGAATGAGATAATTTTACTAATAAATCTTCTAAAAGTGGCAAAGGTTCTGCGTAAAATTGTGTGACTTTATTTAATTTTCTGTAGTCTACACATAGACGAATGTTATTATCTTTCTTTCTAATTATCACCATAGATGAAGCATATGGTGACAACGATGGTTCAATTATGTTTAATCGAAGCATCTCATCTAATTCCTTTTCGACCTTATCTCTAAAGTGTAAAGGTATGGGATATGGACGAATACGGATAGGTGTTTCATCAGTTAGAAGGATATCATGTTGAATAGCTGACGTATGACCTGGAATGTCAGTGAGAACCTTATCATACGTTTGGAGTAGTGATGAAACTTGCTGTCGTTGATCAGTCGAAAGAGAAGAAGAAATAGTGACATCATTCCAGTTTTCCGTGGAATGAAGAGGTACAACTGGTATGGGCAATTGTACATCTTGAAAAGAAGACTCTTCTTCTTGTATAACTGACAAATTAGTATAGTTGTGAATGTGAGGGGTAGGATCGTCATTCACTTGAAATACTGATTGTAAATAATCAGGACGTGAATAATACTCTTTCAACATGTTAATGTGAAAGGTTTTGTGTTTTCCGTTAATATCGCCGATGTAGTCGACATCGGATATTCTTGAGATGATCCTAAAAGGACCTCTCCATGTGATAAGTAGGTGATTGTTATGCGAAGGCAGTAAAACAAAAGCCTCGTCACCAGGAATAAGCTGGCGAAGACGTCTATACCGATTTGCAAATAGACGAGCTTTTTCTTTAGACTCTTCGGATGATGCAGTAGCTAACCTACAGGCATCTATTATTCTCTTTCTTAAAGAGATGACATATTCATATGAGGATTGAGTTTCCCTAGGTATATTATCTTCAACCAATAAATCATGGATTAAAGACATAGGTCCGCGTGGTTGTATGCCAAAAACTAACTGGAAGGGAGAAAACCCTGTGGCTTGGTTTCGCACCTCGCGATACGCGAAGAGAGCAGCGGGTAGGACCCGGTCCCACTCCTGAGGGTGATCTTGAGTCATCTTACCCAACAACTGCTTAAGTGTCCTATTCTGTCTCTCAATTAACCCATTGGACATTGCATGGTATATTGAACTGAGAGATCTATCTATACCCAATGTCTTCATAACCTGTGACATGGATTCGGAAATAAACTGGACACCATGATCCGATAGGATCTTACGCGGAAAACCAATGCGTGAAAAGATCAGCATTAAAGCTTCTGCAACACTGGCAGATGAGGTGTTCTTAAGAGGTATGGCCTCAGGCCAACGCGTACACATATCGATACAGGTAAGAATATGTGTATGTCCTCTTGCAGATGGCAATATAGGACCAATGATGTCGATCGCCATTTTATCAAATGGTCTAATAGGTATGTCCGCAGCTTGGATAGGAGCATCATGATATGGACCCCTTACTTTAACTTCCTGACATGTCACGCATGAACGACAATAGAGATTAACATCCCTATGAACACCAGGCCAATAGAATGCGGATAGCACTCTAGATTTTGTTCGCGAAAACCCCATGTGACCTGCACATTGAGAATCATGAGCATGTCGTAATATTCTGGGTCTCATAGCAGACGGGACCAGAATTTGTGAACGCACCAATGAATCTGTTTCTCTTATTAATCTAACTAAAATACCTTTTTTTAGAGCAAGGAATTATCATTCTTTTGTAAATTAGCAAACAGCTCCCTTGAAATAGGAGAATCATCATCATTACTATTATGAACCGTAGGTTCAGAAGTTGATTCACGCGACAATTCAGTAGCTTGCGCTCTGCTAACCACTGCATTTGCAGCATGAATATGTCGCTTTTCCCATTCATTAATCTGCTCTGGTGTACACTCTTTTATACCATGTATACAACCAAGGATCACATCGCTAACTGGATTCTGCAGAAGACAGGCATGGATTTTCCCTGAAAAGAAAGGTGTATGTAAGTTAATGATGGCTGTAGGGAAGGTTTCCACAGTTCCCCCGAATGTGACACACTTGACCACGTTGCCAGTGGCAAAGGAGGGGTCGATCAGAGAGTTCCGCACTCCCACGGTATTGCAGCCTGAGTCAAACAAGACAGAGCAAGGAATAGAGTTGACGTATCCTCTGTTAAATTTTAAACACCCCTTTCCATGGTGAACTGATGCAGAAGTAGCTGTACAAACTGCTGGTAGACTTGGTAAAATGTGCCTGCATCGCAGCGTCGTGATCGCCTTGGGCTGGAATAGCGTTGAGCATTCTTGACATGTCTTTACCTGTTCTAGATCGATACAAGACACAGCGTTATGTTGATTAACATTATTATCATTATCTTTGTTAGTTTGTAATTCAATTGAAGCAACATTGGAATGTTGTCGTGGCCTGCTCGACGATCTATCTCTACGTCGCGATCGAATTTGACTGTTGTCATTAAAATTGCTATAATTATTGTTTCTGCCATCATTAAAATTTGGATGAGTCCGCCAATGAAAGTTATCACTGTTGTGATGTTGGCGAAATGACTTATTCATAAATCTATTTCTATTTTCAGGATGATATGATTGAGATCTCCAATGTTGCTTATTATTATTACCTTGATTATATTTAGGATTGTTGTTAATAAAATCTCGAGATATGTGAGACTGACCCCATGATACATTAAATGGAGCAGACTGTTGGTATTGTTTCCCCTTTTGAAAATGACCAAAGTTGAAATTATTATTACTTCCCCTTTGAAAATTTCTATCGCTACTCATCGAACGATTTCTAGGGAAATTGTTTTGTTGCATAGCGAAAGCAACGGGTAAATCGTCCTTAAGCTGCGCATTGCTGACATCCATGTTAGGATGAGCGGTGCAGAAATTTTTACAATGTTCTGACATTTCTTTTATATTACCAGGCTTACGTTCATGTAGAAACGCAAGAAATGCAGGACTTACTGCCGATAAAACTTTATCTCGTAATAATAAGTCGAACATACCGTCATACGATTTCTCTACCTTGGATAATTCAATCCATCTTTCCAAGGTAAGACGTATTTGAGAAAGAAAATCATTAAAATTCTTGTTAGATTGTGGGAGCATAGACTTGAACTTAATTCTGTATTGATCTTCTGTCATTTGAAATTTGTTTAGAAGAGCGGCCCTAAGAGCATCGTAATCACTTTTATCTATAGAGCTAGTAGTGTGATAAACAGCCATTGCCTCTCCTGTAAGTAATCTGGATAAGTGGGTGCAATATAATGATTTATCCAAGTTGTACGACCGACATGTAGCCTCAAATCTGTCCAAAAAAAATATCACATCGTCGGATGGTGGAGTAAACTTTGGCAATTTGAGATGAACCTCTCGAAAATTCTCATGTCTAGATGAAGACTGGCCTTCCTGAGTCTTTTTTGTATTACATTCACTTGACAATCTTATTCTGTCAAATTCCAATTCGGCAAGTTTCAAATCATGCTGAGGTTTCCTTTCATTCTCGTCTGTCTCAAGCTGAAGTCTTTTTGTATTTTGTTCAGCTATTAATCTTCTTTCTTCCATTTCCTTTTGTTTAACTTCTATCTCCTTTTGTTTTTCTTCAATTTTCTGTTCGGACTCACGCTGAAATCGTTTCTCTTCTAATTCAGCGGCCAATCTCATTTTTTTCTCATTTTCTGCAGCCTCAAATTTCATCTTCTTTTCATTTTCCTCAGCCCGTTTCTCTTCTAATTCAGCGGCCAATCTCATTTTTTTTTCATTTTCTGCAGCCTCAAATTTCATCTTCTTTTCATTTTCCTCAGCCTCAATCCGTTTTTGATCTGCCTCAAATTTCAAATTTTCCAATCTTAATTTCTCAGCTTCTAATCTTTGAGATTCCAACCTTTGAGACTCTTTGTAGTTATGAAAGCAATAACGGGACAGACAATAGGCACAATACTGACAAGACACGATAATCAAAGACAAATGAAAACAGTCGCAGAAATCCAATAAAAATAAAATGTGAAACTAAAATGGAATATCGTAAAGAATTACGATGATAACTGCGATAATATAATAAACAAGACAATTGACAAGACAGTGTAAAAACATATGTTTTGTAAAAAACTGAACGAAAGTCAGGTTAGAAAGACGCATAATACTAACAAAATACATCATAAAACTAAGGTACGAATAAAATAACTACCAAAAACAACAATTAAAACTTGACGTTACAACTAAAACAGTCAGGTGTCACAGACTACCAGACACAGTGGACTAAAATCCTTCTATGCTCACGCATAGGAACATTCCACTGAGGGAAGTCTGCAAAACAATTCCTATAGAACACTCAAGACGGACCTGTGGTGAAACTGGTATTTTTCCGTCCTAAGTCGCCATTCCCAACCTCCCACGATAAACATCAAACATAGAACATGCAACATGAATAAAGAAGCAGTGGACATATTACTAAGCCAAGGCACAGCTAAACGTAAAACGGTGTAATAACAACACGACGTTTTTACTTATCTCAACCGGCTAAAAAAGGATATCCCTCGCATCCGGGACTGTATGCATGAGCCTTGTAAAAACAATGTATGTAACACTATGACAGTGTCCGATGTTGCAGCTTAGAGATGATGTCCAACGTCGTCCTTGACCTTCAGATAACTGTCGTCTTGATTCCACGTGTATGTGGACGTTTCCTTTTGAAGATCGAGGTATTATGCTTCAACCGATGTATTTGACTTTGAGTACGTTCCCTGCTTGAAAACTTGATATTTCCAAATCACGCTGGTTCCACCATTTCTGTTAGCGTCTTTTTTTTATTTGAAAGTAGGTTTATTGAATCTGTCTACTTTTGACATAACGCGAATGGATTCAATTTCTGAACAATGTAGTAAAAAGTCAACTTGAACTTCCAACCAGGGGCATATCAACTAATGCCAAGACGGTATACAGTTCATTCAATTTATTTGACATCATACGGTTGACTAGACGAATATTTAATTCTGACGACGGACGGTTGACTTTCCACCAGACAGCACACAATGTAAGTTTCATATTTAAAATTACAGTTAATTCGTTCCGTAAGATAATCTCTTAGGTAACGTCAGACTAGTTATACAGTGTTCATAACATGGCATCCAAGTAAACAAATGAGGCAGTTATATACGATAGGTCAATCTTCCACTGTCCTATGACCTTGGCAATGACGGAGAACCTTGTCAGGTCTTCTATATCATATAATGTTCCGATACTACGTATCTCCTTTTAATACTGGCCTCTTACTTCAATCAATGTAAAAATGACAATAATACAATTTCCTGCCAACGACCTTCGTGGCATCATAGCTTAGATATAGCAAATACTTGAGTCACCTCTGCTTTGCGTGGTACGTATTCGTAACGGCCGAATACTGATTCATATCATAAAAATATACCAAGCCAATCCTGGATAATCCTAACGTAGGAATCCGTCGGATTTAAAATTCACATAATAGTTTCAAGTAGGACTCCATTTTGAACCAATACGTCATTGGTACAACTAGACGTCTACATGAGAACGAAATACATTATTATCTAAATCATACTTGCTTCTCTTCCCAAGAAAAATCACCAGAATACTGTTGACCCGAGTCCTCATCTTCCTAACAGATGGACGGTCATACACAAGAATAAGATATACCCGCAACACGGGTTCGAACGCCACAAATCAATGGACTGATTCTTGGGCACTAAACTTCTCAACCCCAGCTATGACGTAGACTGGTCTTTGGCAACACATGCGGGCGGGGTAACCCAATACTCGCATAAGTGCACAATCGTGCGCTACGAAAATCAAACTCACCAATAATACTTACTATCCTGTAAGTCAGTGCGTAAAGTTTATTACAGAGGTAGGACCACATATAAATAAATATGAGACTACCCTCATCTGTAAACGACTGTAAAGGCCTACGAAAAGGGCTCTACACTTACTCTTTTCATTCTTCTAGGTTGCCACATTTACAGAAGGTGCCTCCATTCAAGATTTGGAACAACTGAATCGCAAAGTGAAAACCCTGCACAAGTCACATGTACATTTAAAAATGGATGTTTTGAGAAACATTGGATCAGTGAATGCCATCATCAAGGAGGTGAGAGAAAATGGGATTGTAGCTGAAAAGCTCAAAAGTTAAATGAGTATACAAATATTTTTTGGCAAAATTAAGTGTTATAATCAAGCATTGTCAAATTCTCAGTGCACAAGAAACCAAACTGAGTTTCTAGTGATGTTAAAAAAAATTGTTAAAAAAGAGAGAAAATTCCATGTTTCTGGTGTTTGAAATCCTGAAAAGACAAATTTTGTCACATGCAATTTCATTTGTTTTATTTGCATGACTGGTTTTTATTTTGAGGTATTCAATTACAGGCAATAAAAGCAGCTTCAGATCTTAAGAAATCTGGTGTTGGCTCTCAACATGAATTGGAAGAGATCAGGGCACTTTACCAGAAAGAATGTTTACAACGCCGTCTGCTTTACAACCAGGTATAGTTTCATACAGAATACCATATTGTTTACAGATGTTGTTGATAAAGTGTGATCTGCATGTACATGATAAGTTGAGAGACAGGTCCTCCCAGTGTCAGTCAATACCTTTCAGCTCCCTGCAGAGCACATTTACAACAAAACCATAACAAGCATTTCTGTACTACGCTATCCATTGGGAATTCTCTTGTCCATGTGTTTTTTGGTCTCACTCTGTTTCTCTTATCTTGGGGACTCCAGAAAAGGCTCAACCTTGTAATGCTATCAACTACATTACTGTTAATTAATAAACTGTGGAAACAACACCACTATGTATCAGTTGCACAGAGAGGCAGAAGATGAAGTGGTTTAGATTCATTATGAGAATGTGGTCAAATCATTGGCTATACCTAAGAGGATGAGTGATAGACAGTTGTAATATATTCCTGAAAAAACAAGATTTGATGCTAGCCAAAGTTGGTCATCATCATCACCACCTTTCAGCTCTGTAAGGAGCATAGGCCTTCAACAAATTCATGCCAAGACTACCCTATGACTTTGATTTTCTACAAGTAGAATGATCTGGATGTGTTCTTCCTTACTTGTGCACCTTGATAATCCAAATAAAATATGAATTACTTTTTTCCTTTTTTTATGGTTACAGAATTACGGGACACCCTGAATGGTTGTTTAATGACGTAAACAGTCTAATTATACTTCAGAGTGATTTACTGTTTGTGTAAGCACATTTTATGTTGTTTTCGCACATTCTTATGCCAGAAAAATCACAGTTGAGGCTAAGAAAATTTTCTAAAACATATTTTCATGGTGTTCATGACCTAGTTAGTGGGCCTGTACTTGTCAAATATGACTTTGAAAAAGGGAATTTTTTTAAGTACAGTCTTTCCTCTGGAACCAGTTGGTAACATTTTAGAAAAATATTGAATATATACATTTTTTAAAATTGTAATCATTTGAATCTCAGTATACATCAAAATTAGGGTAAACTGAAAAATCGCCTTCACTTGCTACTTTGTACTTTAGCCCTTGAGTAACAGCTTCAGGAAAAGAAAGCATGAGGTTGACAGCACTGCATGTATATCAACAGTCTATAATTACAAACATTAAGGACACATCTATAAATAAAATAGGAGCTGTGGTAGTGCAGTAATTAGTGCACTGGCTTCCTAGCTCAGTGGTCCATGGTTCAATCCGTAGTTGAGGTGGGATTTTTTAGACCGCAAACCCATGAATTGGGTACCAGATCAACTCTAGGTCAAGAAAATATGAGCCTAACACCATATTCATGTGTCTCAATGGGCGTGTAACGGGATCCCTTTTACCTTTTTAATACAATAACTAGAGAATGTGTGACAGAAGGTCCTAGAAGACCATCATCACATAAACTTCGCAGAAACCACCGCTGTAAGAGTATACGAATGCTCTGCGCAGGTTTCCTGTAAGAGGGGCAGCTACAGTTATGGCTCCCTGCTCCATAGGGAGCAAAAATAAAAATGATGATGAGTCTTTTTTTTGTAGATTCTGTATTTTGTAGAGATAGATTTAAGTGAGATTGTGGCTTCACTTGCTGTTTCTGTGTCAAGACTCAACTGTACCAGGAGATAGATTTAAGTGAGATTGTGGCTTCACTTGCTGTTTCTGTGTCAAGACTCAACTGTACCAGGAGATAGATTTAAGTGAAATGGTGGCTTCACTTGTTGTTTCTATGTCAAGGCTCAACTGTACCAAGAGATAGATTTAAGTGAAATGGTGGCTTCACTTGGTGTTTCTGTGTTAACACATTAACTACCGCAAGCCGCTGTCAGCGGCTCACAAAATAACCACATTTGGACCGCAAGCCGCTCAGAGCGCCAATCTAATTTTAGTAATAAAACGAATAAAAAATGTACTGAAACACTATCTGATCTGGTTCGAGATTTTAAGTTGCCACCGGAAAACAAATTCCCAAAGCATGGTTGTTGTAGAACACTGGAAAATTGATATTATGTTCATATTTTTCAGCGTTTTGGTTAAGTTACCAAATCGTGTAAAACTGTTTACCGTGGCAACTAGTGATAGGACTACAAAAAATGCGAGTACATCTCGTCTAACGGCTGAATAGGATAGAAACGTGTTTCAACAATTGACTGATAGATCTAGCGACGAGGACAAGAGTGAAAACGGTGTGCACATTGATTGAAATTGTGATTTTGATAGAGATGGGGCACAAGCAGTTATAATTGTGAAAATATTGCAAGTCCTCTTCCATTGGAGGGCCGTTAAATAGCAACAACCTCTATTAGAGTTACAACCAGTGTTTATTGTAATAGTACATTCATTTATCTTTAAAATGACGTGTAATTCATAAAAATCTGTAAACAATTATGAAAACTACAGCTTACTTTGTGCAAACACCTACAGGATGAAAATGGGGAAAAAATTTAATTCGGCCACATTGTATTTTTCAATTCGGTAGTTAATGTGTTAAGACTCAACTTTACCAGAAAATACATCATCCTTTTCTTTTTGCTCCCTATAGAGCATGGAACCACCAGTACAGCTGGCCTCCATGCAGGAAGCCTGTACAAAGCTGTCACATGATGTTGCAGAAGTGGTTTCTGTCACAATTTGTTTTACCTGATGAGGTTGCCAGTCTCATGTACAACCTCATATTAGTCAAAATACAGAAGTAATACATCACAGATGATGACATACTACAAATGGAAGTGCATTTTACCTTGCCAATTGCATAAGCAGTACGTGCCTTTTGTTTTGGATCGACTTTTGTTGACGGAATTCATGACACCAGGGACCACAATAACGTCAGAAGTTTATTGTGGAACACTAAAGAAGCTTCGTCGGTCGATCCAAAACAAAAGGCGCGGAATGCTCACCAGTGGCTTCATTATCCTGCATGACAAAGCGCAGCCCCACACTGCTGCTCGCACAAGCAGTTTAAGTGGGAAATTTTCAACCACCCCCCTTACAGCCTAGACTTGGCACCAAGGGATTATCATCTCTTCGGCAAGATGAAGGTCTGGCTGGCTACCCGACGCTTCGACGCCGCAGAGGAGCTCATGGATGGAGTCAACAACTGGCTAAGTACCCTGGCGGCACCGTTCCTTGACCAGGGGTTACAAAAACTCATGCCACGTTACGACAAGTGCCTGAATTTGGGTGGTGACTATGTGGAAAAGTAAAGCAGTGATGTATGTAACTTTTGTATGTATTTAGATGTTATTGTCAATTAAAAAAAATTTTTACCAGCCAATCGGAGGTTGATTTTGGAATAGCCCTCATATTATGTTTGTATGAAACTGTAGTTAGCAGGAATTGTGTCTCATTATATTATTGGATATTTTTTTAAACCATCTTAGTTGCAAGAACTTAGAGGAAACATTCGTGTTTTCTGTCGACCACGGAGAGATGACCGCGCCCAGAACTGCCTCAAATTCCCATCAGATCAGGATATTTTAGTCACCAGCAATGAAGGAACCAAGAAGACATTCAGCTTTGATAAAGTTTACACATTAGAAGCTACACAAGAGCAGGTATGCATGGAACTATTTGTTTGAAAGCACACATGGCATGTAGCACACAAATACTTGTTTGAATGTTGTGTCCATTTTTATATTTGGACTAATGTTTTTTAAATGGGTGTCTGCTTGGTTCAGTTTTATTTGATCCTATTCTTTGTTCTATTGTGTTGGGCCACTTTTACTTTGGTCTTAATCTTTGTTCTCATGTAGTGGGCCACTATCATATTGATCCTATTCTTTGTTCTATTGTGTTGGGCCACTTTTACTTTAGTCTTAATCTTTGTTCTCATGTAGTGGGCCACTATCATATTGATCCTATTCTTTGTTCTATTGTGTTGGGCCACTTTTACTTTAGTCTTAATCTTTGTTCTCATGTAGTGGGCCACTATCATATTGATCCTATTCTTTGTTCTATTGTGTTGGGCCACTTTTACTTTAGTCTTAATCTTTGTTCTTATATAGTGGGCCACTATCATATTGATCCTATTCTTTGTTCTATTGTGTTGGGTCACTTTTACTTTAGTCTTAATCTTTGTTCTTATGTAGTGGGCCACTATCATATTGATCCTATTCTTTGTTCTATTGTGTTGGGCCACTTTTACTTTAGTCTTAATCTTTGTTCTTATGTAGTGGGCCACTATCATATTGATCCTATTCTTTGTTCTCATGTAGTGGGCCACTATCATATTGATTTTATTCTTTATTCTCATGCATCTACATGGCCTTACCATGATGTAAGAAGCTCACTAATTATTTAGTCATTGGATTTAACACACAACTCTGCACAGTTATATTATTTTCTCTGAAATTAGCATAAACAGAAATATCTCAACTGTTTTTTCTTCCCAGATTTTCACAGACACACAGCCTATCATCACTTCCTGTGTTGATGGTTACAATGTATGCTTATTGGCATATGGCCAGACAGGTTCAGGAAAAACATTTACAATGATTGGGCCTGAGAACAACCCTGGGATAAACATTAGGTGAGGTTCTTGATTTGGTCTTATGTAAAACATGTCATTAGCCATGGTAGAGAGTGCAGAACTTGGGCTGAGCTGAAATTGATCAACTGATAAATGATCATGCTGAAGATGATGATGCCATTGTGTACACTGATGGGTCTGTAATCCATGGTGAGAAATCAGGGTGGGGCTTATCTGCTAGATTAAAAGGCAGAATCGTCACTGAACATGGCAGGGCTTACATTATAATGACCTCCAGCATGAGAATGGAGGTAGAGGCAGCTATTGCAGCCTTAAGGTGGCTGTCTGAGACTTCTTTAACATGGGCAGTTATTGCATCACGATCCATGCTTCCAAAAGTCAAACGTGGATGAATCCAGCATGAATGGAAAACCTCCATAGAAGCCTTGAATCTTCAGAATCTGGTGTGGATCTACTGTACTGGTCATGCAGGCTTATGCGGCAGTGAAAGAGCTGACAGACTAGCTTCAAGAGCACCCATAGAAGGTGCATTGGATATGGATAAGGGAGAAATACTGAAGTAATGATCTCCTATTAGAGAATGAAACTGCAATCGATGAATCATCAAGGCTAAGATGGCTGGAATTTGGCATCAAACGTAAGACCAGCAGGGATGGACGAATGAGAGGATGCATCCGGCATGTATACAACCAGCACACAACAGGAACCATTAGCATTCATACTCTTCGACATTTGCTGAGGGAGACTGAGCACCTATTGGTTTGCCCAGAGTACAATGGCGTCGATTCTGATCAACAATAACAATAAAACAATTCATTGTGATAATTATACTTTGTTAAAGCAAAAAGATAAGAACAACAAAGTTGAGAGTTCCACATTATTCTTGTTTTTTGCCTTTCATCTTCCCCTGGAGCATAGACATTCAGTTAGTTCATGTCATGATTTCTGTCTTGTGCTACCCTTCAAGATCTTTCCATGTCTGTCTTTATCAATGCCATGTCTGTCTCTAAATATTCTTCTCCGTGAGCCTTTGGGGGTGTCTGCTTTTTTTATCCCAGGATTCCAGAACATGGATTGCTGTGTTGTGATATCGTCTTGTTTCCTCAATGTTTGTGATAACCCTTGGCAGTGCTATTTCCTTATCTCTTGTTCCAGTGGTGTTTGTCTGATACTTTCCATCAGCTCCACATTGGTGATCTTGGCATATTTTTAAAATATTTCTGTGCTGTACGAGCACCTATTTATGAAAGCCTGTAACTGGCACAGTGTCGTCCTATTTTCCATTAACTCAGGTAAATCACTATCATCCAACCATTTGAACAGCTTTTCTTTTTTGTTTCATTAAATCGTAGATGGTAAATAAACCAATACCATAGTAGATGAACCAATACTATGGTAGATGAAACCAATACATACTCATCACACAAAAATGTCACTGATGCACCATTGTCTTGACATTTTAGTGACTCCACTTTACCCATAATATTTATAGATGTACTTCCTTTTAGCAGTCTTGCTAACCAAAAGTTTTTCTGCAGGCTTTTTTGACTTAATGACTTTGGGTATATGTGATCAGGGCTGAAAACACAAGCGCTAACAATGTGAGCAGATATCGTGAGAATACCAGCCTTCATCATCGAATGATTTGACAACAGTCACACATCACTGGCACCACCATAAACAAAGCAGAAGATGTGGCATGCATTTTAAATAATTACACTTTGCTGGTTTTTCAGCATTTTCTGGATAATGGGTAACCAGATCAATTGTCCCATACCTGGATATTATGTGTATATATACATACGAGTGTTCCATTGACTAAGTCAAAGAATGCCATTTTCTTGTGGCACAGTGACTAGATTCCGGGATCAAAATCTGGTAGTGCCACACTCCAGTTTGCTCAGCTGTAAATAGGTACCTGATTCTGCACTTGAGCTAGGGAAGACAAAGACAGCAAGGACAGGAACTGGTAACCTCACTTCATAAAGCTGGACCTACTTTGAGAAGTTGTAACACTACACTCCCCTATGGTAGTATATATACACACACACATGCATGCACACACACATGTGAAATTTCCCTCACATGGCATTTATCTTTTGTCTGTTAGTCTCCAGATTTTTAAAAATTTACCATCCCATGTCAAGTTACTAGTGAGTTTAACATCTGTCAGTATCATCTAAACAGGGCAATCTCAGAACTGCTGAAAGTATGTGAAGAAAGAAGAGAAACTAGAATTTATAAACTGAAGGTTTGTACATTTTCCTGCTTATATGTGTCAGTGAAATTAATACAACAGTCAAAACTCAGACCGAAAGGTCTATTATTTTTGGACTTGTGCCCTAATATAACAAACGGATGTTGTGTCTGGGTTGAACAGAGCACGCCTTACCAAATCGAGGAAAAACTCCTGTTTAAAAAAAAATAATACAACAGTGTAAAGAGGTTTTATTGAGTGACAAATTAAATTATACCAATAAGCTGACTTGTACATGGCCCTGGCAACCTCATCATGTGACACAAATTGCTACACCCTAACCACCACTACAAGAGTAAATGAATGCTAAGGCATAGGTTTCCTACAAGGGGACCAGCTGCAGTGGTGGCATAAGACTCCGTAGGGAGCAAAAGGGAAATGAACAAGTTGGCTAGCACAGTGAGATGGCCTGATGAAATGACAAACACATAGATCTATCAAAGAGAACAAGATAACAACCAGTAAAGCTGGAGATTAATGGCAGAAAGTGTAGATGGTTAAAACCTGCCCGCAGGAAACACCCAACCATTATGACCAGACATGCCCTCAGCTGGACAGTGGAAGAGAAGAATGGGTAAGCCAAATATAATTTTAGTACAAAAATGTGGTTAAATATACTAAACATAAAAAAAAAAAAAATCAACATATATAAAACAGATTTATTTAACATGATTGTAATTAAAATAAATTAAACAGAAAAAGGAACAGTAAATTAAAGATTATGATTCCCTCAAACACTAAAGTGTAAAGGGAGATATATTAACAAACTTGGAAAGGGATATGCAATATACACTATAAATATTATGAAACACCATAACTAATGCCAGAGAATTTGCAGCCTGGATGTATAAACAAAATAAAAAACACTGTGTGCCCAAATTATAACCCATTTGGGACCCAAAGACGCAGCAATAGAGAATGCAGTCAGCGGCCCATAGCTTGACTGCTTGCATCAGGGTCAGCGAACCAGAGCTGACCAAGACCCTACTCCACCTCCATGTGGTGGTCCTGGAAACAGGCTGCATCACTGCAGTCTGGCTGAGAGAGTAGGGATCGAAGAGGGAAGGCAAACCCGGTCCCAAAAAATGCCGTGCTGAAGTCGGATGTGCCAGCCGAAAGGCGCAGATATCTCAGCTCCATTGTAAACAGACACAACGCAACCAACATCCTTTTCAGGACGAACGAGGAAGAAGAAGAAGAATAACCCATTTGAGGCTGAAGCGACTGTTCCTTGCAGGAGTATAAACACCAGTTTTCTTGTACATAGGTAAAAAATCAGTCAGTCTAATGTAAACAGAATGGTTGAAGAGGAAGCCAAAAGAAATCATGACAGTGTGGGCAGAACTGAAGCAGACCTCACAAAACTTAATTGGTGGGGAGCTGTAAATACTGCCCAATGTTCCATATGCAATGAAAAGGATGAATAACAGGTTTGTTTAGCCAGCAAGGAAACAACAGTAAAGTAGATAAACCACATTACTCAAACTAAAATAACAAATACATAATTCCAACCAGAAGAAACAACCTTGCATGGGAGCTAAAATTGCTTCTCCCCTGCCCACAGTGCTTGGTGACATATGAGGAAAGAAAAACATACTTTTTTTAAAAGTTATGTATGACTTTTTAAAAGTTATGTATGACACACATATGCAGTGGGAAAAAAATTCTTGTAGTGTCTCATTATTTTCCACAGATATCGATGGTGGAGATTTACAATGAAGCCATCCAGGATTTGCTAACTGAAGATGTCAAGACCCTAGAGCTTCAGCTAATTGGAAATATTGTGAAGATCCCAAATATCACTGAAGTTCCAGTGAATCAGGTCAAGGATATTAAAGAAGTCATGAAACTAGGAGACACAAACAGGAAAATAGCATCAACCAAGATGAATATGACTAGGTGATTGAGAGAGTGACATGAAGTCTAACAGTAACGTGGCTGTAGAAAGTTTTCTTGTATCTTTTTGTTTCTGAGAATGACATTACTTATCACCGTCATCATCAAGTCTAACAGTAACGTGGCTGTAGAAAGTTTTCTTGTATCTTTTTGTCTCTGAGAATGACATTACTTATCATCATCTGAGAATGACATTACTTATCACCGTCATCATCAAGTCTAACAGTAACGTGGCTGTAGAAAGTTTTCTTGTATCTTTTTGTTTCTGAGAATGACATTACTTATCACCGTCATCATCAAGTCTAACAGTAACATGGCTGTAGAAAGTTTTCTTGTATCTTTTTGTCTCTGAGAATGACATTACTTATCATCATCTGAGAATGACATTACTTATCACCGTCATCATCAAGTCTAACAGTAACGTGGCTGTAGAAAGTTTTCTTGTATCTTTTTGTTTCCGAGAATGACATTACTTATCACCGTCATCATCAAGTCTAACAGTAACGTGGCTGTAGAAAGTTTTCTTGTATCTTTTTGTTTCTGAGAATGACATTACTTATCACCGTCATCATCAAGTCTAACAGTAACGTGGCTGTAGAAAGTTTTCTTGTATCTTTTTGTTTCTGAGAATGACATTACTTATCATCATCTGAGAATGACATTACTTATCACCGTCATCATCAAGTCTAACAGTAACGTGGCTGTAGAAAGTTTTCTTGTATCTTTTTGTCTCTGAGAATGACATTACTTATCATCAACTGAGAATGACATTACTTATCATCATCTGAGAATGACATTACTTATCATCATCTGAGAATGACATTACTTATCATCATCATCTGAGAATGACATTACTTATCATTGTCTGAGAATGACATTACTTATCATCATCTGAGAATGACATTACTTATCATCATCATCATCACTCCCCTTTTCACTCCCTATAGAACATGGAGCTACTGCTGTAGCAGGTCCTTGCGCAGGAAGATTGCACTAAAGCTCTTGCAGTGGTGGTTCCTGTAGAATTTATCTTATCTGATGAGCTTGCCAATCCCATGCAGAACCTCATGTCAGTTTCTTCTTGTGGCTTGCTTGAGGGTGCAGCAGTCATAGTCTTTGTTCATCGCCTGAAAGTACACCTACATTGGTATTCTTTCTTTGTTGTCTTAGAGTCTAATGTGAACTACTTAGGAGCTGTGAGAATATAATATAATATAAACTCATATCATGACTTAAAACTCCTATTACAGCATGATATTCCTTATCACATTCGATAAAGAAATAATTTGAGAAATGTGTCTGTCCATCCTTTATCTTTTCCCTTCTCTCATCAAACTTTGTATTTCTCAGCTCTTTATGATTCCTGACTTTATATTTCTCATCTCTTTATATTTCTGAACTCCTGTTGCATTAATATGGCTGTGACATTGGATGTCAGGAGTTACAACTCATTTACTGCTGCATATTTCTGCCTGTTTAATTAAGAGTCTTACTGTTGATTACTTTTCAGTTAGCACTGAGTACATCTTACTAGTAGCTGTCTTGGTCTGATTATTTTCTGTCGTGTTATCATTAACATTTTCATTCTAGAAATGTTTTATTCAAACTTATTTATATTTTATTTTCCACTAATTATAGAAAGAGTTTTTTTTTTATATTTTTAAAGCAGAATTAGTGATGGTTGATTGTATGCTGACTATATTGATTCATCATTATCTTTGGTCCCAAATGCTGTCATAACCAGGAGTGGAGCTGAGGATGAACTCTATATGCTCCTAAGGCATGCTTAACAAATAGTTCCTATCAGAAAAGTCCAGTTCATGACCTACTTGTGGCAGGACTGTTTTAACTAACAGAAGGGTCGAGGATGAGTCTCTGACGTTCAGATTCTTAGGAAAGCAAACCCAAATAATATTGCTATAGAAATAGGATGTAGCAGGCTGTAAGATACATATATCGCAACCCAGCTATAAACAATGTTACGCTCAAGAACATCATCATTGTTATCAGTCATATCCTGTTTTGAGATACATAAGGCAGGGACAAGAACTCCATCTGGTCTGGTCCTGGGTCTATCTCTATCTTCCATGTTGCCTTGCTTTTATTTAGTAGTACTTACTTAGTCATTCCCCTTCTACCGTGAGTTGTACAGGTATTTATTTAGTAGTTGTACCTCAAATGTCTTAGACACAGAAAATGGGAGATAACCACACAGGCTAAGACACCACCAGGATGATAAGAACTACCGATAATTGTTCCTGTAGAATTTGTTAAAACTACCTGCTAACAATCAAAAGAACAACTGAAAGAGTTGCTCAGCCTAGGAACTGTCCAACATCACGCAAGAAACCAAGTAAACGAGCAGGAGAAATGAGCATTAGGACCTACAAGCTGAGAGAGCCAGAAATTAAGACCAGATATCAGGGGCTTATTGCTGCAGCGGTGAGCAACACAGAAGAACGACCTGATGACTTGGAAACCCTCTGGATTAAATTCAAGGATATCATAAAGACAGCTGCTGCAGAAGCATGCGGTGAAGTCCGACTTGGGAACAAGAGAAAGAGGACACCTTGGTGGACAGAGGAAGTCAAAGAGAAAATAAGAGAGAAGAAAATGGCATGGAAACAATACTTAGGAGCTAAAAACACAACAGGACAAATGGAAAAATATAGAGAATATGTGACACTCAGAACAGAAGCAAAGAACAAAGTGCTAGCAGCAAAACAGAAGTCCTGGGAAGAATTTGGAGAAAAGCTAGAAAAAGATGCACAAGAAAACCAGAAATTGTTCTATAAGACCCTAAAGAACATGAGGAAGGAAAAACAATGCCCTCTCAAATTTATAAAGGACAAGCAAGGCAAATTGCTTACTGCCCCGAAGGAAGTAATGGGAAGATGGAAAGAATATTTCTCAGAACTCCTGGATGGTGAGCATGGTGAAGCATCAGAAATGATAAACACTAGCACAGAAGAGAAAACCAATGATGGTGAAGATGACATAAAGATGGAAGAACTGAAGGCAGCACTGGAGAAAATCAAGATGGGCAAAGCAGCAGGGCATGATGGTATAACACCAGAAATGGTTAAGTTCATGGGAGCATCAGGCGACCTATCACTCTTAAGGGTTTTACAGGCAGCGTGGTACAACAAGACCATACCAAAAGATTGGGAGATTGCCATCATAACACCAATTTTCAAAAAGGGTGACAATCGACAGTGTGGAAACCATAGAGGCATATCCCTTCTCAGTGTCCCTGGTAAAATCTACTCTAGAATCCTAGAGCAGAGACTCCGATGCCTAGCTGAGCCACAATTGGATGAGGTCCAGTGCGGATTCCGAGCAAACCGAAGTACTCAAGACCTAATCTTCACACTCAGACAGCTGAGTGAAAAGGCCCTTGAGTATAAGAGTGAGATGCATCTTTGTTTCATAGATCTGGAAAAGGCGTTTGACAGGGTCCCCTGGAGCAAACTTTGGGACTGTTTGGCAAGGAAGAATATTCCAGCACCTCTGATTCATGCTATACAGAGCTTCTACAAGTCTTGCAGCAATTATGTGAGGACAGCAAACCATAAGTCGGAAGAGTTCAGGACCACCACTGGTGTAAGACAAGGTGATATCCTATCACCTTACCTCTTCATACTCCTTATGGACGATGTCATCAAGGCATGTAAGGAGAGAACAAGAAAGTATTCAGTGGGGTACTGGAAGATGAGACAGGTCTATATTTCGGAGCTGGCATTTGCTGATGATGTTGCCCTGATTGCTAAATCAGAGGCACATCTCCAATCCAACTTGCAAGTCTGGAAGGAAGAGCTGGAGAAGAGAGGGATGGTCATAAGCAGCTCTAAAACAAAATCCATGGTGATATCACGAGAAGAAAGAAAACATCAGATTAAGCTGGGAGAACAGGTCCTGGAGCAGGTCGACCACTTTAAATACCTCGGAGCTATTATAGACCGAAAGGGAGGCATCAAAGAAGAGTTGGCCACTCGAAAAGCAGCAGCTGGGAGACTTTTTCAGGCCATAAATCGAGGATTCCTCAGCAAGAGAGAGGTTGGTAAGAAAACGAAGATGGCTGTATACCGCTCCACCTATGTCCCAGTCTTGACATACGGATGCGAGTCATGGGCAATGACTACAACCCATAAAAGCCAGATCCAAACCTCAGAAATGAGGTATCTGAGGAAGGTGGTTGAAGTAACAAGAAGAGACATGGTACGCAACCAGACGATACGTCAAGGCCTTAAATCCTACCCCCTGCAGACCCAAGTAGAACAGTCCCAATTAAGATGGTTTGGCCATGTCTGCAGAATGGGAGAAGATCGGATACCACGACAAGCATGGGAAACAAAGAGCCAAGGATCCAGACCCCGAGGACGACCCAGAGTCCGCTGGGAGGACAACATTAGACAATCTTTGAAGGATCGAGGACTAGAATGGAACCAGGCCAGGAGGAAGACAGCCGATAGGATAGTCTGGCGCTCTCTCTTCCAAACCTCTACACCTCACGGTAGAAGGGGAACGACTAAGTAAGTAAGTAAGAATTTGTTAAAATGGCTGCCCAGTGTCTGCTGCAGGCGTGCCAGACATTTCAGGAACAGAGAAAGAGCATATGGCTATCACCTGTACCAGTTCAGGACAAGCTCTGTGGAGATATGAACACACTGAGGCAGACTACCATCATTTTCTAATATTAAAGAAGAAATTGTCTTCCTTTGATCTTTAGATTGATGTCTTTTATTCCTGTCTGTTCTTGGATTTATGAATTTCTTATCCTGTCTCTTCAAATTACTCCCAAAATTCTTCTTACAGTATTTTCCTTCAAAATTTTGTGAAAGTACTTTCTATATCTATTTTCTGGTCTGCTCCATATGAGGGAAAAGTTCTTGGCAGGCTTGATAAAATTTTAATGGTTGACGAAAAGAAGCTCTCCAGAAAGAAAAACAATTGAATATCTGCATTTGAATTCTGGAGAAACTGATTATTAGAAAAAAAATGGCCCAAAATGAAATTAATCAAAAATCCCTGCTAGACTAATTAATTGTATTAGAAGACTGTACAGTCTGTAGGTATGATGATAAAAATAACAAATTTGTGCGTATTTTTCTTCAGCTCTCGATCTCACCTAGTCCTGATGTTAACTGTAGAAGGAGAGGACAAAGTTACTGGTGCCATCTCTAAAGGTGTGCTTACATTATGTGATCTTGCTGGATCTGAGAGAATCAGCAAGACAGAGGCCACAGGTCAAAGGTTGCTGGAGGCTGCAGCTATAAACAAGTCTTTGTCTGCACTTGGGCAGGTTAGTTACTGGATGAAGGTGCTTTTCACTTAAAGTTTTACTTAACTGGGTGAAATCCAGTAATATTAGGCTGTTTTTTGCAACTTCAGGACAAAAACTAAGCACATCAGGAGGTCATGGTTTGTCCATCTCTGAATAAAACTTGAAAATTTACAAAGATTTGCTTTACTTTTACATTTACAGGGTCCTGAAAAAGGAGGTTGGGGTTATTTTATTAGAGCTTAGTTCAAGAAAGTTCAGAAAGTGAGCAATGATATGTTTTTCTGTATTTTTAAATAAAATCTTATATTCACAAAGTTAAAACTGTGGAATTGTTTATTTCTTGAATAGCTCTGCTTCTGCTTTTAAGAGCATATTTTTCATTTTTTTCTGGTTGATGGCTCCTTAATGAGCATAGAGCCAGACCTATAATTAACCTCCTTGCAAGAAGGTTGTTCCAGTACATTTCATGAAATCTTCTAGTGATAATTTCAATAAGCAGTTAGTTGACATGATGAGATTACCAGTCTCATGCACAGTCTTACATTAGTTGCTTTGTATAACATTTGGTGTCTGAGAGTGTCCAGTTGGCAGAGTGCTTAGAGCACTGGCCTTTTATGACAAAAGTACTAGCTTTGAAACATGGTGGCATCATGCTTCAATCTGTTCTGCTGTAAATGGGTACCTGATTCTGCTCTTGAGTTAGAGAAAGCAAAGGCAGCGAGGAATTACAATGGCCATCCCACCTCTCAAATCTGGACCTAGCATAGTAAAGTCACTTCCCTCCCCTATGGCCGTATCTGCTATGGGACATACCTTTTTACCGTTACCTGTGGCCTTATTTGTCTCATAAGAGAACCAGTTACATGATGAGGTTACCAGCCTCACATTAGTCACTTCTTATGACATAATCTGAGTGGCTATGTTCTTTCTTTATCTCATAAGAGACCTAAGGACCAGTTACATGATTAAGTTACCAGTCTCGCGCACATTTGTCACTTCTTATGACATAATCTGAGTGGCTATGTTCTCTCTTTATCTCATAAGAGACCTCAGGACCAGTTACATGAATAAGTTGCCATTCTCACGCACATTAGTCACTTCTAATGACATAATCTGAGTGGCTATGTTCTTTCTTTATCTCATAAGAGACCTAAGGACCAGTTACATGATTAAGTTACCAGTCTCACATTTAGTGCACATGATGTAATACTTATCTTTTTCCAATTTCCTAAAAAATAATGCAGCTATCTGCAAAACTGATGCTATTACATTTTTTATTCTCTACAGATTGAATGATACAAACATCATTATTTTAATTTGTTTAAATTGTTACTTTTCCTTCTCCCTTAAATTGTTCTTATGACATAATCTGAGTGGCTATGTTCTCTCTTTATCTCATAAGAGACCTCAGGACCTGTTACATGATTAAGTTACCATTCTCATGCACATTTGTCACTTCTTATGACATAATCTGAGTGGCTATGTTCTCTCTTTATCTCATAAGAGACCTCAGGACCTGTTACATGATTAAGTTACCATTCTCACGCACATTTGTCACTTCTTATGACATATCTGAGAGAGCCGTGGCTCTGTTCTCTCTTTATCTCATAAGAGACCTCAGAACCAGTTACATGATTAAGTTACCAGCCTCACATTTAGTGCACATGATGTAATACTTATCTTTTTCCATTTTCCTAAAAAATAATGCAGCTATCTGCAAAACTGATGCTATTACATTTTTTATTCTCTACAGATTGAATGATACAAACATCATTATTTTAATTTGTTTAAATTGTTACTTTTCCTTCTCCCTTAAATTGTTACTTTTCCTTCTCCCTTAAATTGTTACTTTTCCTTCTCCCCTTTTTGTTCTACTACTCACACAGGTGTTTTCAGCACTAAGAGAAAGCCAGCTGCATATCCCTTACAGGAACTCAAAACTGACCCAGATATTAAAACCCTGTCTCGGAG
The DNA here is from genome assembly GCA_024509875.1 of Oreohelix idahoensis. Taxonomy (NCBI): domain Eukaryota; kingdom Metazoa; phylum Mollusca; class Gastropoda; order Stylommatophora; family Oreohelicidae; genus Oreohelix; species Oreohelix idahoensis. Next base: position 116,036 of record JAMPIV010008124.1, on the reverse strand, counting down.
GTGATGCAAAGGTACCTAGAATCACTACTTCCCTTCTCGTGATAATCTCATATTAATTTGTTTGCTAATCATTCACTGAAGAAATATTTGATCACAACAAAAAGTCTAGCAGCTACTAATAAAATGAAGTATTGTTTGGACCATAAATAATGCAGTATGTCTGAAGAAGTTTAAGCCTACATTTTCTTATTGTTGAGTTGTTGTGACTTTTTTGTTGTTCAACTGGGGTTGATTATCTTTTCACTCTTTCACAACCAATGCCAAATTGAAGAATCCTTGGTATTAATTTTTTTTTTTTAAATAAATTTTTGCCTCGTTTTGGCGAAGCGCATCCGGTTCAACCTAGTTGGCTATATTGGGGCACATATCCAAATATAAAAGACCATTAAATCTGACAAAATTTAGGTATTATCTACATTGAAGATAGCTTTTCCTGTAGCTTTTCTGCGATTCTGAAACTTACAGGATTGAGTCATGAGCTCTAGTTTCGTTCCTGGTATTCTGTTTGACGTGCATTTAAAGGATTCCCACATCTTGTTTCAAGCTAAAAGGGGGGAAAGCCCTACCATCCACGGGGGCTGTCTAGATATGCAGGGCTAAAATACTGTTCTCTGAGTCTCTCACTATGTATTTTTTAAAATGTTTCCTCCATATAAGTTTTTTGAGTTTTTCACTATGTCTCCTAATCTCTTCTCCATGTGTTTTTGGGTCTGTCACTATTTCTTTTATGGAATTCCAAGCTGCATAGGGTCAATCATAAAAAGCCTCTATGCCAACTTTATGTGTATCATTGGGCAGAGCAACATAACCTTTGAGGTGAAGACAGGAGTATGACAGGGATGCCCTTTATCAACCACTCTATTTTTAACAGTCATAGACTGGGTGATGCGCCAAACAACAGAGGGTAGTCCAAGAGGAATAAGATGGACTACATTTTCTACATTAGAAGATCTGGAATATACAGATGACATTGCACTACTAGCACATTCACATCAACACATCCAGGAAAAAACAGATAGACTTAATAAGTATAGCCAACAGGTGGGCTTGAACATCAGTCTAGAGAAGTAGAGGTCATGACGCTCAATGTGAGCAACCCTGAGCCCATATCAGTAAGGAATCAGCAACTGGAACAGACAGACACCTTCACATATCTAGGATGCATAGTAACACCAGATGGCGGAGCAAGCAAAGACATCAACAACAGAATGAACAAAGCAAGAACAGCCTTTTTCAGTCTAAACAACATCTGGAAGTCCTCTCAGTACAGCACAAGCACAAAATTAAGATTATATCAGAGCTGTGTGCTTTCTGTGCTTCTCTATGGCATGGAATGCTGGAGAGTTACAGAGAAGGAAATGTCGAAATTGTCCTCTTTTCACACAACATGCCTAAGAAAAATTCACCGAATCTTTTGGCTGAATACCATCATCAACCAAGATCTGCTTACTCGAAGCAAGCAAGAGGACATGCACACCATCATAGCTGGCAGACGCTGGAGCTGGGTTGGCCATGTCCTCAGAAGAGACACCGATGCCATCACAAGAACAGCTATGCTATGGACCCCTAAAGAAAAACAAAAGAGAGGCCAACCAAAAACAACTTGGCAGAGGACTGTGGAGGCTGAGATGCAAAGAATGAACCAGAGTTGGGGCACTGTACGAAGGATGGCCGCCGACTGAGCAAAGTGGAATCAATTTGTTGTTGCCCTACAAGACACCACAAGACGTGATGGCCACTGACTGCTTTGACAGTCGGCGGTTAAGGATCAAAGAAGAAGAAGAACTATTTCTTTTACCTGAGGGATTTCAGAGCAAGGGCTCCACTTAATCTGTTGTCTGGTTTACCTCTTCCTTTCCTTTTGTTCCACTAATATTTGTCTGATTCTTTCTTTCACTTCTGCATTGGAGATTTCATAGTGTTTTAATCCTTCTGTTCTGCACAAAAACTAAATTATGAATGTAACTTCCTTGGTTGCCATTTTTATTATACCAGTTATGACGATGGCATAAGAATTAGAATTTTCTCGTTGACATACAGTTTTAAAACTTCACTGTTAGGTAGTTTTGTTTCTTGTACATTTCTGCAAGGTTTAAATAGCATCCCTGGTAATATTTATTCTGGCAAACAGTTTAGACCCATTACATTTTTTCACTGCTTTTTTTCATTAGATACAACAAATATTGGCTTGTATTGTTTTGTTTTATGTTGTTGCCTAACTGCGTAATGACAATATGATACTTTCAGGCTTGCTTGTTTGTGAACATCAGCCCTGATGCCAGCAACTACCAAGAGACATGCAACACACTTGACTTTGGAGGCAATGCACGCCAGGTGGCCCTTGGACAGGCCAAGCAGAATATACAGCGAAAGCCAGGTTTTCCTCCAAGATAAGCCAAAGACATCTTAACAGATGTGTTGCTATAATGTCAAAGAAAATTACTTGTGAAACGTTTTAATTTACATTTGTGGACGAAGATACCTAATATCTAACTGAAAATTTATATTTTTGTATTGTGTACCTTTTACTCTAAAATAGATAGTGTGATTGCTGTCAGAGATTCGATAGTGGCCTTTTTAACAGTATTTAGCTTCTTTGGCTATTATTCTATTGCTGCTATAAATCAGTGTCATATTTTCTACTACAAATTTATAACTTTATGTCAGACTTGCTAAGCAGTTCTTCATGACATATTTTGTTCCTACAATTCTAGCTGACATTTTCTACTATAGAGTTGTCATTTTACCTCAGATTTCCTGAGCACTTCTTTGTGACTTATTCTTTTCCTACAATTCTAGCTGACATAAGAGAGAAGAGAGGTATCTGACTTACTAATTTTGAACTTTGATGTTTGTCACATGACAAAGCATGAAACTTTTTTTTTATCCAGCAGCCATGTGTGTAGACCACATCTTCTATTAAAAATTGGCATTTTCTTGAGGAATCAGAGAAATTTCTGAATGAAATGTACACTTTAAATTTATTTAGAGCAGAGTAAAAGAAATTTTCTTTTTGTTTCCTGGTTCTCATACAAAGTTAAAGTTATTGTGCATCTGCTATCCCTTCTACCACAAATGGTGCTCTTCATATTGTCTGTGTTTATTTTAAAAATAATATTCTTTGTAAGTTTGTAGTATTTAATGTTAACTCATTACTTTTTTTATGGCTTGAGCTGTATTAGGCTCTATTAATTGACTCTCAAATAACTCTTTCTTTATCATTTGTATGTAATTTTGTCAGTGTCAGCATAATGTTAATACTGTTAGAGAGTAGAGGGAGAATTAAAAATATATGGAGAGGGGAAATGGAAATGAATGAGATAAAGAAGTAATATAAAGAACTTGAATGGACATCACATGACAGGAAGATGCGGCATAGACTTGGTGAGGGCTGTGCTTCTCAGGGAGACATGAATTATGTTAATATTCTTTGTCTTAACATTTCAGCTGTCTGTGGAGCATAAGCTTTCAACCTTTTCTCTCCAGGCTGTTCTATCTTTTTCTGTCAGTTTTTTGTTAGTATACAATGTTGTATGTAAAGTAACAGTAATATGACCATTTTTATTAAGTGCACTAACTTAATTATCTTCACAGAAAATCTATTTCCATCCATAATTAATGTATTTTTTTGTAAATTTAATTTATTTTCCTATTGGCTGTCTTTTTGAAAAACCATCATCGTAATACAATGTTTTTCCTATAAGATATTATATATTTTAACATAGTTTTAATATATTTATATATATTTAAATAAGGAAGGATAAGACAGTACTGGAAGAACAACAACAAAAACAGATGAAAAATTGGAAATAATATAACTAAATACAGTAATGGAATAGATATACCACCAGCAGAAAATTTTATAAACATAGCAAACAAGCAAACTAATAAGCCAGAAATAGTACTCATTGTATTAATACTACTAAAAATGAAAGTATCATAACTAGATGAAACCGCCACAGAAGTATTCAAAACAGATATGTGCATAAAAACAAATATGCTACTGAAATGATTTTTCAGGATCTAGAAGGAAGAAAAACAATTGGATGCATGGGGAGATAACATGAATTTATTCAGTATATTTTATCTAGTTCGCCCGTGTCATTCCTGGGGATCTTAAGATGAGACAAAGAAAGATAAGGCATGACACACAATATGACTAATAAAAGGTTATGCATGGGGCTGGCAATGTTATCATGTAAAACAGATGGCTACAGAAACTATCGTTACAAGATCATGTGACTGCTTGATGCAGGCTTCCTACAAGGATACCAGGTGAGTGGTGGCTCTGTGCTCTGTAGGGATACAAAGGAAAATGAATTCATCTCGTTGTTCAGGGTCCTGGAGTTTTTCAGGGTCCTGGAGTGAGTTTTTCAGGGTCCTGGAGATATATTATTTTTTCAAGGTGGAAAAACTGGAAACATTCTGTGGGTTAAAAAAAATAAAAATAAGTATTATATATCTAACTAGGACAAAGAAATTACTTATGCTACAGCCACAAGGCCATCAGGAACAAATGGTTTGTGGAGTATTAAGGGTTGGTTTAACACTTTGTTGAAACAGAATAAATAAGTAAATAAGAACACAGATTTCAAAATGTAGATCTATGTACCGCTTCTGTTACATCAAATGGCCAGACGTAACCATAAACTCTGTGGAAGAGAACTAAATAACAACCTCTGTATTTGAAGATTAAAGCAGTGGTTCCCAAACCTGCAGAGAATTTGTAATGAGTTGATGGAGGATGAGACTAGAGGGACAAACTGTCAGCCAGAAAATAAATTTTACAATTTCATGACTTGGGACTTTTATTTTACTTTGTACTTTGTTTGACAAGTGTGGGGCCTTCTAAAACATGAAAGTTTGTGAACTATTGGATTACAGAGGTAATGTGGAGTAGATAGGATGTGGCATGCCCTCATGAAACTGTCAGCTAGGATAGCCAGACAAGGATCTTGATTGGAACCCTCAGGGGTAGGAGAGAGCAGAGAGGCCAACAAGAACCAAAGGAAGAGGAGGGAGCCAGAGCTAATGAAACTTTATGGACACTAAAGATGATGGCCAGAATAGAAACTACTGACAACCAACAGTCCCCCATGCTCCATGGTGAACTATGACGATGTTACATGTTATAGCCTTCCATTACACTGAATTTGTGTCAACAATATTGTTTGCAAGATCACTGGTGACATATTTTACTTAGAATTTTTCCGGAAAAAATTCAGGGAAATGCTAGATTTTTAAAACTCATTTATACTTGCTTGTATTTGAATGGTGCCTAATGCCATGCACTTCTGTTTGATAATATATAATGTTGGACACACTAGCTATATAAAAGATTTACTTCAGACTTAAGGGTCTTTTATATTTGGACATGCACCCTAATATAACCGACTAGGTTGAATGGGACGCACCTCGCCAAAACGAGGCGAAAGTTTTACATTTTAAAAAAAATATTAAAAAAACACTAGCTATATTACCCAGCATTCCATGGGTTATATCATGGTAAACTACACAACAGACAACCAGAAAGAAAACATTAACTTAACTCTTTGACTCGTAATTATTTTCCACCCTGTGCTGTAATTATTTTTTGAAGAATTCTAAACGGTGAAGTGTACTATCTTTTAGTGTAAATTTTATGTTAATCTTTTCTGTGAACATGTACTTATTATATACCAAACAGTAGGGAAATAGATAGAGAATTGTAATATATAGTGTCTTTGTGTCATAGCATATTTCCGTTTGGAACACTTTGTATGATGTCATCTGCGATATTGTGTAGTAGCCTCGATACACCTTGCTGGAAAATGGAAAAAAACAAACAAAAACACACAAAAATAATACGTCTTACTAAGATAAAGGACAAGGAAACCTACGTTGTGGCCACAAGGCCTTCGTCAGGGACAGACAAACAAAAGGCAGAAGGGAAAGAAAGTGAGAATTAAGTGGAGAACATGAAACTATAGGAATAAGAGACAAATACTCCCTGATAGTGTCACATGTTGGAGCTTGCCGGAAAAGGGGATTTTGGTTTTCTAATAGCAACCGCCATTACTATTGGACGTGCTTGTATCGGTAAAAACGTTGAAATATGACGCGTCTGTTGCGATGAATGTGATGTGGCACTGTAATTCTGACTTTCAACCGGCCCGATCCTGTTCTTTTATTTTGAATTTTCACCAGTTTTATTTTCTTCTGATCACGCGATTTTCCGTTGTTTACGGAAATCGCTATTTTCGGGCCCGCTTTTCCACCATTTTATTTCTTCTCATTTGAATATATATCGAGGTTGATATTTTTTTTGAGTAGATAAATTAAATGGGTTTGTTTATGATGGTAGGTTTATTTTTCACTCGGCCAGTTTTACTTTCTTATGATTTTTCGCGATTCCCGTAGATTTCGTTGTTTACGAAAAATAATCGCCATTTCCGGCACGCGATATGACGAGGCCGGAAGCACGCGGCCAGAAGCACGCGGCGGTCAGGTAACGTGACGCAATTTTAAGCACGCAGGGTTTGCGTGGGTTGATAGTATTGATTTTTCTAGCGCTCCCATTGGTCCGGGATTTGCGTAGGACGGGAATTCGCGTGGGTGGTTTCTCTTGTATATAATGAGACAGAAAACGGGGATTCGGTCTCTATGAAAAATAAGTGCCAGCTGTCAGACTACGCAATTATCGTCTCCATTGCGGGAAAAACCGCGATAATTTGGTATGTACCTATTTTATTAATCGTTTTACTTATTAGTGGGGTTTTTGAGAAATCTCGGCCCGTAAGTTAAGTCAGTGGGAGACATTTACTTAAAGTTTAAACGGTAGCGCCATTAATTATTATCTTTGTAGAACGATGTAAACGTAAAAAGTGTGCATAAGTCTTTTTATGATTTTTTGGCAGTAGATCGGAGAGTCTGAAGTTATGAGAGACACGTGTGCTCCTTGTTGTAGAATGTTGGGAAACCCCCATTTATTCCTGTATATTTTCTAATGTAATTTTATTGGGAAATCCTTGGTGTGTACGTTAATTTTTCTGAGCCTTAAATGTGAGGAATGCAGTGAGCTTATGTTATCAGTGAATTATACGGCGTGGGGAAATAAATCATCCCTACAGCGAGGTTTAATTTAAATAGGAGTAAGCCGGGGAAACTCCTGTGTTAATGGGTAAAAGGATTTCCCTATTTTTGTCAAGTTTGAACACGTGATCGGCCATGCGTCACGGCCATGTAACGTGTCAGACGGTGTCGGGAGGTTTTGTTTATTTTACCTGGCAGATTTTAGTAGAAGGAGGGGGGGATGAAGAGGCCACGTGGGATAGTGGTATTTTATGTATTGTGTGAAGAACGAGAGAAGGAGTGTGATTTTAATGCCACGTGGGATAGTATTATGTATTGTTGTGAAGAACGAGAGAAAGGGGAGAAGGAGTGAGATTGACGAGACACGTGTATAGAATTATTTTAGGTATCGTATATGTTAGAGATAAGCGATTTTAGAGAAGGGTGTACATTAGACGCTGTTTCTTTTAATTTCAGCGAGTCTCGGCGAAACAGTGGGGAGCATAATTTTGTCAAATAAAATTATCCACGGCAAAAAACATATCTCAGGGTCAGTGTACTCGAGTATCGTCAGGAGCAAAAGAAAATTACCCTATGGTCTCTGGCAGTGAAGTCCCTATGCTTCAGCTGGACCGAGGTTTATTTATCATACAGCCGAGAGCATCGCTATTATAGTCTCTAGCAACGGCAGGTGGCCGGGAGACTAGTTTCATTTTGTACAGCCTGAAATCAAGGCTGTGTTTTTTTTTCCTCTAACTCCGGAGCGGGTTAAAAGAGGGAAGCTATTCAGCAGCAGAGAAGTTTTGTCTACAGTTAATCAAGTCCCTCATGCTGGATATCCGAACATCGTCATCACCAAAATCAGGAACAGGTGACAGGGTTACCATACCTAGGTCCTGATAGAAATCAAGAGAAGAGCGTAACGGAGATGCCGCATCATCAGCCCTCGAGTGTTAGGGAGACACTGAGATCAAGAGAGAAAGGTAGAGATGGAGGGAGAAAATAGACAGGACCAGTAGGGTCTGTTCAGTATCCATTTGACGGATAGACACTGAGTCTGCGTTCGAAAAACCAAGTCTATTATTTTTAGCATTTCTTGTGGTGTAGTTATAGGCGCCTCTCGCCTAACTAGTAGAAAGCTGTGTAGCCGTTCATTGAGGAAGAAGTCACCAGGACTAAGACAGTAGAAATTTATTAGTGTTAGAGAGTGGAGGCTAAAAGTTGACAGCCCCACCAAATTAGAATTGGTTTAAATCACTAACCATTTTTATTGTTCCTCAGCAGGGTGACAGAAAGAGTGAATGTGATTTGGGGTTTTTTTTGTCTCTCGTGTATCTCAATTTAATTGTTACTTGTTTTCCAGGCCGTGCAACAGTGCACGCTATCGACTGACATGATGACGTAATATGCCATTTTATGTTTTTCTTGTATGTAAATAAATATATACATATATTATTTACTGGATCAGCTTCTATTCTTTACTATACTTACTCTATGTTGTCTGTATAGTGGTGTTTGTGGTCGTATTTATACACCTTATCTCCTTGTATTTAAAGGAAGTCAGAGGAGGGCGAGACTATAGCCAGTATAAAGTCACGAAGCGGCAAGGGGAGATTCAAATCCTGGTTCTATCCCTTGAGCCAATAGTCGCGTCTGTCCACAGGCATGTCATTTTCCATCTAAATTCTATTTTCTCAGACTTTCTCATACTAGGGTCTTGCTTTCATTCAGGCACACTCTATAAAATTAAAACCACTTCGTGACAAGTGGGCGGCAATCATCCGGTGGATCATTCTGTTGAGATCAATTCTGTGATCTATATTCATAGATTGTCTCTAGAAAGTTTTCTGAGAATAGATTTTCTTTAACTATCCCCTAGACTTGAGCTATTAGAACTGATCCAGTATAGGTTTTTCCACAGGGTGCAGTCTAGTAGATTTTTGTGGTATTTTTGACTTATATGACTGAGAGGTAATTGATGGCATACCGAGATATTTTTCTTTAACAGGAAGGTAATTTAGTTTTTGGTAGCTTCTTAACTAAATTTTTTTCAGGTTATTGTTCAGACTTGACGCTAGTCTGAGTTCGGGTTTTTGGGACATCGGTTATAGGAGGAACACTTCCTATTACATAACAGGTAGTTCCTTCCTTTTGTTCTCCTTTCTGTCATTTTTTGTCAGTTGTGAACTTACAGCAGTTTACAGGTAAGATGGCGGATATGGCCAAGTTACGAGCTGCCTGGCGTGAATCTGCTCAGGATATGGGAATGGATAAGGAGGAGACTAAGGCCTGCCTGATAAGGGAAACTGATAGGCATATTCAGCGAGAGAAAGAGAAGGAGGACAGGGCAGCCACTGCAGAAATTGAGGAAAGGCAAAGGGCAGCCGCCGCAGAAGCAGCAAAAGAGGAAAGGATAGCCGCCGCAGAAGCAGCGAAAGAAGAGAGGGCAGCCGCAGCAGAGATGGAACTTCGGAAATTGGAAGCACAGGAGAGGGAGAAGGCAGCGGAGAGACAGCATGAACTTGCCCTGCGTTCTCTGGAACTGCAGTACCGAGCTTCGGAGGGCAGTTCAGCTAATGGCGATTCACCCGGAGCAGGAGCGAGAGACACCTCAGGAAAAGGAGGGCCCCGGATGGCAGCCATGAGCTTCCCATTTGACTCGTTCCCTAACGGGAATGAAAAGATTGACGTGTTCTTGGAAAAATTTCAAAGAATGGCAAAGGCATACGGGTTGGATGAGAGTCTTTGGTGCCTGAAATTATCGCAATCTTTGAAAGGTCATGCGTATGAAGTTTACAACAAGCTGCTCATAGATGATCAGAACAACTTCGAGGCACTGCGAAACGCTTTATTGCAAAGGTTTCAGTGGACACCCCGGAAATGCCAAACCATGTTCAGGGAGAGCAGGCCGGAGAAGGGAGAGAGTTTCGCACAGTTTGCCGAGCGGGTGAGAAATTACCTTACTCGCTGGAGGGAACTGTCAGGACTGGCAAAAACTTTTGAAGGGTTAAAAGAGGGAGCCCAGCAACTCGATCAGATTATCGTGTTCGCCGAAAGGTACCAGACAGCACAGGCCGAAGTACTGGGACAGAAACGGAAACACCCAGACCTGTCAGCCCCGGACAAAGAAGCTTCGTCATCGCAGTCAGCTACTTCACCAGCTCATCAGCAACCAGGGCCTTCTCGCAAGGATCCTCATTCTGGTTATAACTTGCGCCCCCAGCAGCATAACAGAGCACCGACAACAACCTCTCAGGAACCCGCTAGGAACAGGGGAGATAATGAGAGGTATTGTCAGAATTGTAGAACCACTTCCCACTGGACATCCCGGTGCATGAACAAACCCCCAGCTCATCATGCAGCTTGTTTAAGACCGGTGAGATGGACTAAAGGGAATAAATGGGAACCAGTCTAGGCAGAGAAGTTGTTCTCTAACAGTGGACCAGCCATAGTGAATGGGACGGCCACTACGTGTTTGTTTGACAGCGGGCTTACTTACCCCAGTATCATCGCTCGTCATTTGGTGAAACCAGGTCAGTGGACAGGAGAAATAGTTGAGATTGGTGGCGTTTTGCGAAGAGGTATCTCACAGCGTCTGCCCGTAGCCAATATTGAGGTGAAATGCAAGTTTGTGTCTGGCACCATCAAGGCAGCTGTAATGGCACAGCCAGCACATGATTTCATCCTGGGAAGCCCATACTTAGTTTTGGGAAACCCCACCACACCGATCCTTGCTAACGCAAGGGGGCCTACTGCAGGCCAGAGAAGTGAAAGGGGAAAGCCCCAAATTCACGGAGCCCCACGGGAGCTCAAACATCCTTGTCTTGCTATGAGGAGGAGAGACGCCTCTAAAGACAGTGGAATGTTATTTACAGAGGCGTATTCGCCTGTCAGCCCTGTTCAGCCTAAAGGTCAAACAGTGGTGACGCCTCTAATTTCGGAAGTATCTTCTTCGTCGTCGGGAATTAGGCCCCCGATGGTATTACATCTCTCCAGGGAGGGAAATACTGACAAGAAGGAACATGTGCACGGTTCTTCAGCCAACCGCAAACAGTTACGCCCTGTTACGGTGATGTCTGGCCAAGCCAGTCAGACTGTTTCAAAACACTGGGAGGTCGCACCATCTGGTAATAATTATTTACCACGCGCCGCCAGGAAAAGTCGTGGGCGAAGGAAACACATGAGAGGGAGGAGGAAGGGCGACCAGTCAAGTTGCAGTCGCCAGGAGGAAATCACCAGGCGGGACCATCACAATCCAGTGCTGGCACAGATTTTCAAGGATATGGAAATGGGCCTATATGATAATCCTAATTATGACAGTGATTAGATCGGGATGTAGATCTAGATACGGGCCAGCATGAATTCCAGAGATTTCAGTGATTTAGCACGGTTCCCGTACTTGAAAGGGGGGGACTTATGTGATGTGGCACTGTAATTCTGACTTTCAACCGGCCCGATCCTGTTCTTTTATTTTGAATTTTCACCAGTTTTATTTTCTTCTGATCACGCGATTTTCCGTTGTTTACGGAAATCGCTATTTTCGGGCCCGCTTTTCCACCATTTTATTTCTTCTCATTTGAATATATATCGTGGTTGGTATTTTTTTTGAGTAGATAAATTAAATGGGTTCGTTTATGATGGTAGGTTTATTTTTCATTCGGCCAGTTTTACTTTCTTATGATTTTTCGCGATTCCCGTAGATTTCGTCGTTTACGAAAAATAATCGCCATTTCCGGCACGCGATATGACGAGGCCGGAAGCACGCGGCCGGAAGCACGCGGCCGTCAGGTAACGTGACGCAATTTTAAGCACGCAGGGTTTGCGTGGGTTAATAGTATTGATTTTTCTAGCGCTCCCATTGGTCCGGGATTTGCGTAGGACGGGAATTCGCGTGGGTGGTTTCTCTTGTATATAATGAGACAGAAAACGGGGATTCGGTCTCTATGAAAAATAAGTGCCAGCCGTCAGACTACGCAATTATCGTCTCCATTGCGGGAAAAACCGCGATAATTTGGTATGTACCTATTTTATTAATCGTTTTACTTATTAGTGGGGTTTTTGAGAAATCTCGGCCCGTAAGTTAAGTCAGTGGGAGACATTTACTTAAAGTTTAAACGGTAGCGCCATTAATTATTATCTTTGTAGAACGATGTAAACGTAAAAAGTGTGCATAAGTCTTTTTAGGATTTTTTGGCAGTAGATCGGAGAGTCTGAAGTTATGAGAGACACGTGTGCTCCTTGTTGTAGAATGTTGGGAAACCCCCATTTATTCCTGTATATTTTCTAATGTAATTTTATTGGGAAATCCTTGGTGTGTACGTTAATTTTTCTGAGCCTTAAATGTGAAGAATGCAGTGAGCTTATGTTATCAGTGAATTATACGGCGTGGGGAAATAAATCATCCCTACAGCGAGGTTTAATTTAAATAGGAGTAAGCCGGGGAAACTCCTGTGTTAGTGGGTAAAAGGATTTCCCTATTTTTGTCAAGTTTGAACACGTGATCGGCCATGCGTCACGGCCATGTAACGTGTCAGACGGTGTCGGGAGGTTTTGTTTATTTTACCTGGCAGATTTTAGTAGAAGGAGGGGGGGATGAAGAGGCCACGTGGGATAGTGGTATTTTATGTATTGTGTGAAGAACGAGAGAAGGAGTGTGATTTTAATGCCACGTGGGATAGTATTATGTATTGTTGTGAAGAACGAGAGAAAGGGGAGAAGGAGTGAGATTGACGAGACACGTGTATAGAATTATTTTATGTATCGTATATGTTAGAGATAAGCGATTTTAGAGAAGGGTGTACATTAGACGCTGTTTCTTTTAATTTCAGCGAGTCTCGGCGAAACAGTGGGGAGCATAATTTTGTCAAATAAAATTATCCACGGCAAAAGACATATCTCAGGGTCAGTGTACTCGAGTATCGTCAGGAGCAAAAGAAAATTACCCAATGGTCTCTGGCAGTGAAGTCCCTATGCTTCAGCTGGACCGAGGTTTATTTATCATACAGCCGAGAGCATCGCTATTATAGTCTCTAGCAACGGCAGGTGGCCGGGAGACTAGTTTCATTTTGTACAGCCTGAAATCAAGGCTGTGTTTTTTTCCTCTAACTCCGGAGCGGGTTAAAAGAGGGAAGCTATTCAGCAGCAGAGAAGTTTTGTCTACAGTTAATCAAGTCCCTCATGCTGGATATCCGAACATCGTCATCACCAAAATCAGGAACAGGTGACAGGGTTACCATACCTAGGTCCTGATAGAAATCAAGAGAAGAGCGTAACGGAGATGCCGCATCATCAGCCCTCGAGTGTTAGAGAGACACTGAGATCAAGAGAGAAAGGTAGAGAAGGAGGGAGAAAATAGACAGGACCAGTAGGGTCTGTTCAGTATCCATTTGACGGATAGACACTGAGTCTGCGTTCGAAAAACCAAGTCTATTATTTTTAGCATTTCTTGTGGTGTAGTTATAGGCGCCTCTCGCCTAACTAGTAGAAAGCTGTGTAGCCGTTCGTTGAGGAAGAAGTCACCAGGACTAAGACAGTAGAAATTTATTAGTGTTAGAGAGTGGAGGCTAAAAGTTGACAGCCCACCAAATTAGATTTGGTTTAAATCACTAACCATTTTTATTGTTCCTCAGCAGGGTGACAGAAAGAGTGAATGTGATTTGGGGTTTTTTTTGTCTCTCGTGTCTCTCAATTTAATTGTTACTTGTTTTCCAGGCCGTGCAACAGTGCACGCTATCGACTGACTTGATGACGTAATATGCCATTTTATGTTTTTCTTGTATGTAAATAAATATATACATATATTATTTACTGGATCAGCTTCTATTCTTTACTATACTTACTCTATGTTGTCTGTATAGTGGTGTTTGTGGTCGTATTTATACACCTTATCTCCTTGTATTTAAAGGAAGTCAGAGGAGGGCGAGACTATAGCCAGTATAAAGTCACGAAGCGGCAAGGGGAGATTCAAATCCTGGTTCTATCCCTTGAGCCAATAGTCGCGTCTGTCCACAGGCATGTCATTTTCCATCTAAATTCTATTTTCTCAGACTTTCTCATACTAGGGGTCTTGCTTTCATTCAGGCACACTCTATAAAATTAAAAGCACTTCGTGACAATGAACCAGTATTTTTGGTCTCTAGAGTCGTCTTGTTCATCTGAAGCCATCTAGGAAGGAAGTTTCTGCACACTGGAGAGGCTTTGGCACAAGATAGAACCAAACGACATGCTTTAGTTGCCTATTACATCTGACCAACAAGAAGACGAGCAACCCACAGCAGGTTCTGTGTCATTAATTCATTATCGACTAAAGTAATTACCTCTATGTAATTTTAAAACATGTAAGTACAGAAGACAGAACTTCCAGCTCCCTTCTTGGAACAACGTTCTTCGTGGTCATAGTTAGTACATAGATTAACTAATAGTGCCTTAGACAAAGCTAGAACCATTGTTATAAGGATGAACTAGACAATTTACTTAGTGGACAGACTAGGGCTGGAAGATGGGGAAACAAACCCCATGTTGATTTTTGTGAGCAAAACGTAAAAAGTTTGAATTACAAAGTTACTTAAATATTAGGGACAGCCACAGTCTGATTGACAGTTTCTACAGGATACTATAAACCAAATGAAGTGACTGATCAAGTCATACCCGAACCTCATCTCACCACCACACATACGCTGTTTTTGAGAAAGAAGGAAATTTTTGCTAAATAAACAAAAGAAAATGACAGAAGAACCCCAATCATGAGAAATAAAATCAAGAACACCTAGTGCTGCGTTGCTGAGCTAAACTAGTTCCTTTCGTTCAACGTTTGATGTTAATCTTAATTAGAAATTTTTCTTTTCAACAAGAACGTTATATGTTGTCGGCGTACGACCATGAAACATTCCACTTTTGCTATAAGGTATAACGCAAGTTCATGATCACAAGAAGTCATTGGGACCACTAAAATGGATGGGTATGAAAAAAAATCGAAAAAAGGTGATTCGTCTTTGTGGTGAGTTTATGAGGTATAAATATGGGGATATGGGACCTAGTGTACTGAATGAGATCAGCTGTGAAGGTTTCTGAATATAATAAGTTTGGTGTGTATACAGAAGACCTTACTTGCTACCACATTTCGATCTCAATCAGACTTATTTTTGATCAATGTGAATAATAGCTTCATTAAGTGTCTAGGGTATTGTAATAGTGTTGTGGAATAATCTCAATACAAAACATATACAAACAAATATTAAATCCTAAGATAAACTCAACTAACTCCAGCTGTTAAATTTTATAATGAAACATTTTCTGTTAAACTTTATTGGTCCTGAGCCTAAATATTGTTTTGGTCAGGACTCAAATCAATGATAATCAATTTGATCGAATAATATATTTACAAATATGTATTAAAGTATTTACATGCAATAGACAGTATGTCTATAGTACATGGGTACAATTTTCAACTGGATATTCTTTAATATATCTAATTACTGGCACATTGAAGCTGGTTGGGGATTTTCATCATCCCAAGGTTCTTTATTGTTAATAATATGGTCTCTGTTAATCTTTTGGAGGAATGTTTTATTCACTACAGGAGATCTTCAGGAATAGTAATAAGTTGTTCCAGGCCAGATATCACTTATCTGAGCCCTGGACTCGCAGCAATTGCAGTCAGTTTGGCCAAACGCTTCACAATCCTCTGGTCTTAAGCCTCTTTTATACCAGCAGGTGTCAGAGACTCCTTGATCTAGTGCTGAATTGCTGTATCATTCAGTATCAGCATCATACAAGTACCAGCAGGAACCCCTGACAAAACAAGTTACGGTTCTGTCTTAATATCAAACTAATTCCTCCAAATTTACCTGTAAACATATATTTCACAAAAAGAACATGGTCAGCTCTTCTGACAACCTAGCTTCTCCACTTTCATGTGATGGAACAAATGGTACCAGTTTTCTTTTATTTTTCCCTAATGGAGGCTACGCCTCTGCCATTCCTGCAATACTTCACCATGCAATAAGATAGGTGTAATGTTTCTGCATGATCATCATATATATATTCCTGTAGTTCTAACTTTCTTAAATGGTCCATAGTATAATGCATCAATAACTAGGCCATGCCTAAGTCTGCTATGGAACCATTTAATTACAACCTTTTGTCATGGCCTTTTCTTATACACAACCCTTTTTCAAATAAAAAAAGTCAATAAAATCAATCTTACCACATGAAAAGGAAATATACACTGGTTACGATGAATAAGGCATTTTAATATGGTACACTTTTAGATCTGCCCACTGTCCCAGACTGATTTCTGTAGTTATATCTTATAGAACACAGCACAAGTCTGTCACCGCTTCCTGCTCTTATGAATATTTTTCAAAAATGGCAACGAGCAGCGTACTCTTTCGTTAAGGTCACATGCCTTGGCCAATCGGACTAAGTCTATCTTTATTTTTGAATTAACTTTTTTTTAAAAAAATCTCACACACTATTATGTGTTACTATCAACAACTAGATTCGTATATCTAAGTTAGCCAATCATACCTCGGCTTCCTTCAAAATCCAGCCAATCCCCGACTTCGTATTATCTTAGCCATCTTTCACCTACGTGTTTTCAAAAAAAATCATGCCATTCCATCCTAGCAGATATGACTCGACATGACAGTATCTGTGTTCTCTATATGTTTTATTACCAATATTTCATTATCTAATGGACTATTTAAACAACCAATTACATATTCTTTGTCCACAAGTCTTCAGAAACCCGAATATACAATTATCATGAGACTAAATGGCTTATTTAAAAATACTGTCTTTTTTCGATGTTAAATGTTTATTTTTAACTACTATCTGTCCGCATCTTTTTAACTGTACTATCAGTATAAAGTCAGGAATCAGATGTAAAACAGGGGAATGTCATGTTTCCTAATAAGAATTAAACATGTTTTCGACACCTACTGTCGTATCGTTAGTGTTTTATTTTTCATCACTGTATATTTGAAATCGCCCTCACGCGTTTCGCATGTGATTGGCGTTCACTTTTGAATCGCGAGACGACGTAGTACTATTGCTTCGCTCCGTCTATCCTTTCTCGTCTCTGCTTAGTCCGTCTGTCTTTCCACGTTTACTTTTGTGCGTATAATTACATTAATGTTAGTATTTGTATCTAGGTCATTATGAAAATACAGTACACGTTTTATAGGGGGTGTGGTTATACAATTATTTGAAGAATGCAGCAGGAAAAGCAGAGATCGTGTGTTGCGCCATGACTGCGTTATTAATCTCAGGCTTTTATGCTATGGGGAATGCACTGGTCTTGCTCCATTCTTCTTTCTTTCTTATATTTGCTTTCTGCTTTATATTTATGTTCTAATTTATATATGGGTATTAGAATTTTTCACCACAATTCTCCCCACTTAAAACAGACATCATATGTCAGTTCCTAATTCTATATACACATAGATAAATCACTATCTATGCCTGGTGATTTCTTTGATTTTCATCGCACGGATGGCGGCTTAGAAAATCTGCATCAACGTTTCGCTGATTTTATTTTTATCATGGATTAATGCGATTAATGCAGGTGGGTCAATTCAAAGTAAGCACTACTGACGAAGGTTGCCTCAGACCTCTGCAATCCAGGAATCCATTTCAGTTATGTTACTGAACAGCTGCAAGTGTTACTGCTGGTCTTAATGCTGCTTAGCAATCAATATTCACCATTTCTCTTCTCTGAGTCTGCTCAACGACATGTCCCGAGAATATTAGATGTTCCTCAAATTGTACGTTATGAGGAGTTGATCTATATGGTGATATCTGAGTTGTGTAGGGGATCCAATAATTTCCTGATCAGCATTAATAAACACTCGGACTATCCTCAATTCAAAAAGGCAACAATGGAGACACTCTGCTCCTCCGAAATGTTCACAGCCAACAATTGGTCTGATCTCAGGCTTGATTGAATGTGGAAACACCCTTCTAATAATATTCTTATAATATTCTATAATGTGCCACTCAAATGGAGGCCATATTCACCAACTATATTTCCGCCTACCGACAATTTGGTGAATTAAGATAATATGTGGGGAAATGAGTTTCTGCATCAGAAATCAATTCGCCCTTAGCTTTGCTATAATAGGTGTGGGTGATCTCCATCCTGGGTCCGATCAATACTTCCCCTTGGACGGTGTAGGGTCGGGTGACTACCAATGTCACCAGTGCCCTTTTCATGCTATATTAATAGCCATATGGTGAAGCGCTGTGAGCATCTTCCGAATTGCTCACTCGTCCACTCCCCAATTTTCTTCTAACATTTTGTTTCGGGTTCAAATCTGGCGGATTATCTTCAATATTAATTTCAGCCAGTTCCCTAACTGCGGCTTCAAACTGTGCCTGGGTTGACTGGTCTGAGTTTCTATTTTCTCTGGATGCCCTTCTCAG
Source organism: Oreohelix idahoensis (assembly GCA_024509875.1). NCBI lineage: Eukaryota > Metazoa > Mollusca > Gastropoda > Stylommatophora > Oreohelicidae > Oreohelix > Oreohelix idahoensis. The sequence goes on along the minus strand of JAMPIV010008124.1, from coordinate 97,562 downwards.
AGTTGTGAATCTAAATATTTTTGGTGAAAACTGTTGATGGGAAGGTGGATACCTATCCTCTATGTCAACCTTATTATTTTTATTTTCCTTGTTATTGTTAGGCCCATATGTTTCAGAATGCTTGGCTGGCATCTGATTATGATTTTCCCAACTTGGGGACTGTACCTTGCTACATTTTTCACAGGCCCCCACAAATTGTGCAATATCAGCAGCTACTTGGGGCCAGTAATATTTTTCAGATGTCCTTTGACGTGTTGTTCCACTCCTCTGGTGTCCACCATCAGGTACAACATGAGCTTGTGCCATCACTTTTTCCCTGTAGGGAGTTGGCAATACCAACTGTCCCTGTTCTTTGGATCCTGCTCTAGCTTTCCTGAAGAGCAGTCCCTCCTTCAAGTAAAATTGTCCTTTCTTAGGTTGTGCATGGCTGTTTAGCAATTTGCCAAAGCAAGGTTTTAATGATTTATCCTTTGCCTGGGCCTTTCTCATCTGCTTATGGGAATAAATTAGTGGTGGTTCCTCCTCCGTTCTACTAGGGGTCGACCTAACCGGAGGCATGGCCATTACCACAGGTTTTACCGGGCTTCCTAGAAAAACATATTTACTTCCTAACACCAGCAGGTAATTAGGTTCGTCACACACGGCTGCTCTAATCACTCCTTCCACGTACCTTGTCTCTACATTGATCTCGGCTACGGGAAGTGTCATGGTGTCTATTCCCTTTACGGCCCCTTGTATCTCCACTTTCTCTGTGGTATACTGTTCAGGGTGCACTAGGGTTGCACTCACAACTGAGTCATATTCTAAACCTGAATCGTAAAGGCACCTAACCTTGGCACCATTACATGTCACTTCTTCACAGATGGGGGGATGTTGAAGATTTATATGATTCTCTGTCAGTTTCTTCTTCCCCTTGTCCACTGTTATCATGCATGCCGCGTGATATGGAGGAACTTTCCTACCACATTCACTAGTATTATGATTATGCATCCTGCATATTTGACAATATTTTCCTTCCTGTCTGAAGGGTTTCCTGTTATCATATTTCCTTTCATTGAATTGTAGGGTTTTATTTTTATAGTCATTTCGTGGCCTATCAAACTGATGCTTACCTTTGTTCTGATCTCTATGATCAAACTCATTAAAGTTTTGTGGTGCCTTAAAATTGTCTACCTGCCTCTTCTTATTACCAACTACCTCTGCTTGGGCTGCCTGATACCTTTCAGCGACATTTAGTAACTCACCTAGCCTCTCTGCACCTTGTTCCATGAGAAACTTTCTCAGGTCTGGAGCCATGGACTCTCTTAACTGCTCTATAAGGATCATTTCCTTAAGATCTTGGGTTTTCCCCAGAGCAGTCCATTTCTCCAAGTCTCTAACCGTGCAGAGAACTGGTGATATGTCTCACCCGACAGTAGTTTGGCATTCCTGAACTTTTTCCTATAAAATTCTCCGTTCTTTTCATATCTTAACAAAAGAGCCTGCTTTAACATGTCATAATTGTCTTGGTCATCTCTGCTCATCTTGGCAAAAACTTCATAAGCTGTACCCCTGAGTCCCTGAGATAACTTGAGGCTCCACCTCTCTCGCTCTAACCCATATGTAGTAGCTAAAAGCTCAAATCTACTTAGATACCCTTCAATATCATCGTCTTTCTCAACAAAATGGTCTACATGAAAACTCATAGCTGAGGTTGAGGCTGCCTGACTGGTAGTAGCATCGGAGGTAAAAGGGCTGGCACCATTTTCAGGAGCATGGCCTTGAATTTCCAACTCTCTTAGTCGTAGCACATGCTCCCTCTGCAATCTCCTATCTTCTGCTTCCCTTTCTGCAGCTTGTCTCTTTTCTTCTCTTTCAGCAGCCTGTTTCCTTTCCTCTGCCTCCAATTTTTTTGCTTCTTTCTCTCTTTCAGCCTCAAGTCTCTTTTCTTCTTTCACTCTTTCAGCCTCAAGTCTCTTTTCTTCTTTCACTCTTTCAGCCTCAAGTTTCTTTTCTTCTTTCACTCTTTCAGCCTCAAGTTTCTTCTCCTCCAACTGCAGCCTCTTGATCTCAGCCTCCCTTTCAGCCTCTAACTTCTTAAGTTCCCTAGCATCCTCTAACATAATTCTCTTCTCCTCAGCTAGCCTCGTTATCTTCCCTATCCATATACTTATCACACTCTGATGTCACATACTGAATCAGAGCTTGACCATCTAAATTCATCTCCTTTGCAGTCTGCACAGCGGCAGATCTAAATTTGGCCAAATCAGCCATTCTAACTCAAGTATATCTACTAAGGTTCTAAGACAATTCTAAACTTAATTAAAATAATTATTAACTAATTACTACTGGTGGAACAACTTATCACTGTAAAATCTCCTCTTAATTATTGTTACTGTCTTAGGGGTGTTCCTAACCTCTACTAAGACCAGTAATACAATCTTGAATTTATATCCTACTGTTAATTTTTATTCCTGGAGTCAGTTGATATATGCTGTATGAGATTCCTATATATGCCAAATTCCAATCCCGGAATTAGAGACCCCAATATATGTGGTGAGTTTATGAGGTATAAATATGGGGATATGGGACCTAGTGTACTGAATGAGATCAGCTGTGAAGGTTTCTGAATATAATAAGTTTGGTGTGTATACAGAAGACCTTACTTGCTACCACATTTCGATCTCAATCAGACTTATTTTTGATCAATGTGAATAATAGCTTCGTTAAGTGTCTAGGGTATTGTAATAGTGTTGTGGAATAATCTCAATACAAAACATATACAAACAAATATTAAATCCTAAGATAAACTCAACTAACTCCAGCTGTTAAATTTTATAATGAAAAATTTTCTGTTAAACTTTATTGGCCCTGAGCCTAAATATTGTTTTGGTCAGGACTCAAATCAATGATAATCAATTTGATCGAATAATATATTTACAAATATGTATTAAAGTATTTACATGCAATAGACAGTATGTCTATAGTACATGGGTACAATTTTCAACTGGATATTCTTTAATATATCTAATTACTGGCACATTGAAGCTGGTTGGGGATTTTCATCATCCCAAGGTTCTTTATTGTTAATAATATGGTCTCTGTTAATCTTTTGGATGAATGTTATATTCACTACAGGAGATCTTCAGGAATAGTAATAAGTTGTTCCAGGCCAGATATCACTTATCTGAGCCCTGGACTCGCAGCAATTGCAGTCAGTTTGGCCAAACGCTTCACAATCCTCTGGTCTTAAGCCTCTTTTATACCAGCAGGTGTCAGAGACTCCTTGATCTAGTGCTGAATTGCTGTATCATTCAGTATCAGCATCATACAAGTACCAGCAGGAACCCCTGTCAAAACAAGTTATGGTTCTGTCTTAATATCAAACTAATTCCTCCAAATTTACCTGTAAACATATATTTCACAAAAAGAACATGGTCAGCTCTTCTGACAACCTAGCTTCTCCACTTTCATGTGATGGAACAAATGGTACCAGTTTTCTTTTATTTTTCCCTAATGGAGGCTACGCCTCTGCCATTCCTGCAATACTTCACCATGCAATAAGATAGGTGTAATGTTTCTGCATGATCATCATATATATATTCCTGTAGTTCTAACTTTCTTAAATGGTCCATAGTATAATGCATCAATAACTAGGCCATGCCTAAGTCTGCTATGGAACCATTTAATTACAACCTTTTGTCATGGCCTTTTCTTATACACAACCCTTTTTCAAATCAAAAAAGTCAATAAAATCAATCTTACCACATGAAAAGGAAATATACACAGGTTACGATGAATAAGGCATTTTAATATGGCACACTTTTAGATCTGCCCACTGTCCCAGACTGATTTCTGTAGTTATATCTTATAAAACACAGCACAAGTCTGTCACCGCTTCCTGCTCTTATGAATATTTTTCAAAAATGGCAACGAGCAGCGTACTCTTTCGTTAAGGTCACATGCCTTGGCCAATCGGACTAAGTCTATCTTTGTTTTTGAATTAACTTTTTTTTTTTAAATCTCACACACTATTATGTGTTACTATCAACAACTAGATTCGTATATCTAAGTTAGCCAATCATACCTCGGCTTCCTTCAAAATCCAGCCAATCCCCGACTTCGTATTATCTTAGCCATCTTTCACCTACGTGTTTTCAAAAAAAATCATGCCATTCCATCCAAGCAGATATGACTCGACATGACAGTATCTGTGTTCTCGATATGTTTTATTACCAATATTTCATTATCTAATGGACTATTTAAACAACCAATTACATATTCTTTGTCCACAAGTCTTCAGAAACCCGAATATACAATTATCATGAGACTAAATGGCTTATTTAAAAATACTGTCTTTTTTCGATGTTAAATGTTTATTTTTAACTACTATCTGTCCGCATCTTTTTAACTGTACTATCAGTATAAAGTCAGGAATCAGATGTAAAACAGGGGAATGTCATGTTTCCTAATAAGAATTAAACATGTTTTCGACACCTAATGTCGTATCGTTAGTGTTTTATTTTTCATCACTGTATATTTGAAATCGCCCTCACGCGTTTCGCATGTGATTGGCGTTCACTTTTGAATCGCGAGACGACGTAGTACTATTGCTTCGCTCCGTCTATCCTTTCTCGTCTCTGCTTAGTCCGTCTGTCTTTCCACGTTTACTTTTGTGCGTATAATTACATTAATGTTAGTATTTGTATCTAGGTCATTATGAAAATACAGTACACGTTTTATAGGGGGTGTGGTTATACAATTATTTGAAGAATGCAGCAGGAAAAGCAGAGATCGTGTGTTGCGCCATGACTGCGTTATTAATCTCAGGCTTTTATGCTATGGGGAACGCACTGGTCTTGCTCCATTCTTCTTTCTTTCTTATATTTGCTTTCTGCTTTATATTTATGTTCTAATTTATATATGGGTCTTAGAATTTTTCACCACAGTCTTACGAGGACAAAAGACAAAGAAAATAGCCAACGTTGCGGCCACAAAACCACTAAAGTAAAATTCAGGCCCTGCTTTCTATTTACTGTCTAGAAACTACATACACCACTATATCGAATACACTTATATAAACTTTGCACCACTATGATCTAATGTCCCTGAGCACAGCGAGAAGCATGCTCGGTAACGAAAGCACAGCGGCCTTGGCAACTGTGGACGCACGTAGTTGTTGGAACAGCGACTGCCACATTTGGTAGTATTAACACAAGTACTTTCGGTATACTTAAAACATTTTGCATGTAAAATTGAAAAACACTAAAAAGTTAACTGTAGAATACGATCTTACCAAAGACAAATTACTGTTGTAGACAATAACACTTTCTTTTTAGTCTTCAGAGATCAAGGTAATCCGTTTACAAAGTAAAAAAAACATTGATTACGGCCACAGTTAGTATATTTAGTGTAATTCACACGAGTTTTTTTCTGTGGTCCCTTAGGCTACAAGAATAAAATAAATTATGCAATATTTCATCACGTAATTTTCAAACAAATAAAAAAGAATAACATCATATACAAATTTTTTACATTTGTTTAATGTTTTAATAGTATCCATAGCTTCATCTTCTACATAGGACTAGTGTTACTATTGGTCTAGTTTTGTTGCTTTTCGATCAGCCAGAACAGGACTATACCCACTCATCAACTAAATCTAATGTGTCTAGCTTTTCTGCACCAATTCCGTTATTTGACAACAAACTGTGACTACCAAACAATCATCGTCAATGTCAGCAATGTTTCTAAGTAGTTTGACACAATTATTCGCTTAGGAGACTTAGAAAATGTAAATATAAAGCGTGACATATTTCTGTAGCAATAACAACGAAAAATGCAAACACGCTAATCGTCACACAAATTGTGATAATAACATCAAAACACGCACAAGTGCTGCTTAACGACACTAAAATTATTTGTTTAAATAGTAGCGGAAGTCATTCTACGAGTTTGAAAATATGAACTAAATTAAACGGACAATTGTTGTGGTTTATTTGTGATAAACTAAAAACAGCTGCGCTCTGGGCGTTACGGTGGCATGGCAGCTACTGAGTTACAATTTTGCAACGCTCTGAGCGTTGTTCAGGAGTCAAAGAGTTAAGTACTCAACCGCATATACCAGTGAAATTAAACAACTAAACAAAGCAACAGGAAACAACACCAAACATCCAAACAACACACCAACAACAAAAGCAAAAAAACGTACATCAAGAAAACTAATCTTGTAATCAGCAGGAACCAGACAACTAACAATCTAACACTAACCTTATAACTTGCTAAAGGGACATCAATATACTATCAACTTCACTAATGAACATGCTTAATATGAATGACAATTACGAGAATGCAGTAAACCTGATATAGCAGAAGAGATATTACTGGAAAATACTTATCTATGCTCCAGAGGATGTTCTGTTCTAATAGCTTGAATACCTTCACCATATAGAGACACATACATACACTCACACACATATATATGTGTTTGTGTATATATATATATATATATATATTTTATTTTTCCTTAACCAGCGGCACTTGGGCTTTCAGCCCTTCGGCCCAATGACATGTCATTGCGAGGCTAGGGAACCTGAGGACCGGGTTCCTTCCAACCCGGTCAGGAGCTTTGCTCCTTCCCATCCACAGAGGGTTTATCTCAGGAGCCGTTCAGATTATTCAGTCAAAATCCCGGTCGTTGACACTCCTTCAAGCGCCGACGCCCGGGCTTGAACCTTGAAAACCTGGTCGCCAGTACAACGTTGTAACCATTACACCAGCGCGGCTCCCAATATATATATATATATATATATATATATATATATATATATATATATATATATATATATATATATATATATATATATATATATATATATATATATATATATATATATATATATATATATATGCCATTATGAAAACATTAGCACATCAAAGACAGAAACTATGAAAATTATCAGATCACCAGACCTACTTTTCATACACGTCAACAACGCCAAGCTTAAGCTAAGTTCACATACCTAGGGAGCATTTTTACAGAAAATGGAAGGTTTGACTGAGAAATTGAAACAAGAAGTCAAAAAACCAGCACAGTGAAGTATAAATTGTCACCACTACTCAAACATCAGAATATCAATATGGAAACTAAACGACAGCTGATAAATAATATATTCTTTCCAACTTTTTGTTATCAGTGTGTAATGTGATCCCTAATTAAAGCACAGCAGAGGATAATCACATTCTGTGAGATAAGGTACTTAAGAAAAACCTTTAATGTTACCAGAAGAGACAGGATGAAAAATGGTAAAATCAGAAGATATGTAGGAGAATGGAGCCCGATAAGTGACCACTATGTGCCTACAACAATAGATCTTGTTACAGAGCGTGGGGAAGACTATGATGTAGATCAATAGACATTATGCAACAACATGGGCACAACACAGCCAGTGCAACACACTAAGAACGCATACTTCAGCTCCCCACCACACTTTGAGGTATGAGTGGAATTAAAAAGTAGAACTAATGTAAGGACCAAAACATCAGCGTGTTGCCAGTGACCTTTTGTGTTCTATTTAACAGACACAAAAAGTGCAAATGCTAATTTATATTTTAGTGTGTTGTTATTAATAAAGACATACGAACCATATATTTGTGTTTTCTGTTTTTTTTTTTTTAAATAAACAAAAACGTGAATGAAGTAATCCTGTCAAAATGTGATGTATAAAAGTGGCTGTTAAAGAAGATTATTATGTATTTTTACATGTTGGCCTCACTTAGATCTGTTAGCAGTTTAATCTACGCGGTAGCATTTCTATTTGTAGTCAACATGATATGTTTTGCACCATTTGGTATTTGTAAATGAACGCGATAGTGGGTGGACGTCTCAATGCAATGATGACGTAGTGAGGTGCCGCATTAATTGATTTAAACGGTCGATCTTGACCTTTCGTTTTAGTAATCCGTCAAAGCAAGACGTGATATATTTCGCTCCCATGCGAATTGAGTTTTATGATAATTCTCCTACGAGGCATTGTTGTACGAAGGTCGCCTCAAGTATTTCATTGATGTCGAATGCAAGTATATTAGTTCAAGAGTAATTTATAAGAGGAGTCGTTACTTTTCGGGAGCTATCAAGCATAATTCTATTATCCATACTTTGGTTTTCGCTACTTGGATGTTACGGATGCCGTCATCTTCAGTATATAGGCCAGAGTATGTGACGATCTGTAAAGGACAGTAGGAGACGGATTGTTATGCATGTATGAATAAGATGCCATGTATTGAAACTGAGGAACTTGTCTGAAGTAAATAAATATGTATAATTGTGGACCCAAACCAGGCGTTTGGAGCTATTGAATACTCATCAAGTTCTTGATCACCCAAACCATTCATTAACAAAGCACGATTGCTCATATGCACATACTTTCATCAGTTCTACAAAGTACCAATAATAATAATCAAAACCCCGCAACGCAACAGTGGATATGGCGGTAGGTGAAGGGGGAAACAAATTTTTGTCAAGAAGTTTAAAACGTATAAAGAAGAACCAGTGAGAATATCAGTTGTGCAGATTTTTATGAACTTTTACGGCGTTACAACTTACAGCGCATGCATACTAGAAACCATGACAACGCCCAGAAAATTCATGTCAAGATGTCAGCTCCATGTCATCAGCTGCACCCCAATAAATAGCAGGCTTATCACTATTCGTATTGCAGCACATCCAAAGAACATCTCCATCATACAGGTATATGCCCCCACTACTGACTATGAGGATGAGGCAATTGATACATTTTATGACAATCTGGATGAAGCAATTAAGAAAATTCCAAAGAAAGATCTTCTCATCGTTCTAGGTGATTGGAATGCTAAAATAGGGCCAGATGCATACGGTCACTGGGCTGGCACAGTGGGGAAATTTGGGACTGGAGAAACCAACGATCGAGGACTAAGGCTACTAGAATTTGCCAGCAACTATAAACTAACCCTTGCAAATACACTATTTCCTCATAAGTTATCAAGAAGAACAACGTGGCATGCCCCAAAAACTGAGATACATAACCAAATTGATTTTATTCTTGTATCCAAAAGATTCAAGTCCAGCATTAATAAAGCCAAGACTAGGACTTTTCCTGGCGCCGACATTGGTAGTGATCACGACATGGTATTGATGACGCTCAAGCTTAAACTCAAAAAGAACTATAATCAAAACAGATGTTCTCAGTTAAGATTCAATTTAGACAAATTGAAAGATCCAGAAATCGCGGGAATCTTTGAGGCAACTGTTGGAGGAAAATTCGCAGCTCTCAACTTTTTGGAGGATGATATCAACTCAATCACAGAGAACATGAAAGACGTGCTCATTGAATCAGCAACAGAAATACTTGGTAAAAGAAAGAAAATAAACAAACCATGGGTTACAGATGAAATTCTGAAGTTATGTGATACACGGCGAGAAATGAAAAAGGTTAAGAAAGAGGTCCCTGAAGCAGCATGGCAATACAGTATGGTGAATAAAAATATTAGAAAGAAAATGAAACAGGCCAAAGAAAAATGGGTAGCTGATCAATGTGAGTCCATTAATACGGGGCTAATAAAAGGTAACAGCAAGGCAGTTTTTGACACATTAAGAAGACTATCAAAACCCCAACAGCCCAGGGTAACTGTCATAGAAGATAGCAATGGGGCTCTGCTCAATGAAAAAACAGCTGTAATGAGAAGGTGGACAGAATATTCTAAAGAATTATATAACTGTAAACTTGACACTGACTTAGGCATATTAAACAACATTAAGTGCGAAAACAGAGAACTCGGAAATGCAGCAATACTACGGGAAGAAGTGGAAGAGGCTATATGTTCGATGAAAGGAGGGAAGTCACCGGGTGTGGATAATATACCAGCAGAGCTCTTGAAATATGGAGGACCAGATATAGTAAAAATCATGACAACAATTTGCCAGAAGATATGGAGTACAAAAAAAATGGCCAAAAGAATGGACGCAGTCATTAGTAATACCGCTTCCAAAGAAAGGAAATCTAAAAATGTGCAAGAACTACAGAACCATTAGCCTTATTAGTCATCCAAGTAAGGTGATGTTAAGGATACTTTTGAACAGAATAAAACAGAAATCAGAAGAAATCTTGTCAGAGGAACAGGCTGGCTTTAGACCAAAAAGAAGTATCTCAGAACAAATCTTCAATATTAGATTACTGATCGAAAAACATCTCCAGCATCAACATGATGTATACCATAACTTCATCGATTTCACAAAAGCCTTCGATCGAGTCTGGCATGAAGGTTTATGGCAAATAATGAGAAAATTCAATTTCGATACCAACATCATAGATATCATTGAAGCACTATACAAGGACGCAAGCAGTGCTGTTTTTGCAAGCAATGACATTGGAGAATTTTTCAAAACAACTGTAGGAGTTCGCCAGGGATGTATCCTGTCACCAGTGCTCTTTAACATTTATCTAGAACATATTATGCAGGAGGCTCTCTACGATTATAAATCAACCATATCGATTGACGGCCGACCTCTGTGTAATCTACGTTTTGCTGATGATATTGATCTGATAGCTGGAACAGAATCAGAACTTCAAGACCTTACCTCTAGACTGGAGAAAGTAACAAGAACATATGGGATGGAAATTAATATAGAAAAAAAGCAAGATATTGGTGAATAGCCATAAGAAACATGTTCCGACCAACATTACGTTAAATGGGCAAACGTTAGAAGAAGTTAACACCTTTAAATATCTCGGGTCCACTATATGTAGTGATGGAAGATCAAATAAAGAAATCAAGACAAGACTTGAGATGGCCTCAGCTGCCATGACAAGGTTGAATGTGATCTGGAAAAGTAACATCAGTTTTCCTGTGAAGATCAAATTATACAAATCACTTGTATTATCTATTCTCTTGTATGGGTGTGAGGGCTGGACACTCACTGCAGATACGGAGCGAAGGATTCAGGCTTTCGAGCATAAATGTTATAGAAGAATTTTGCGCATTTGCTATAAAGAGCTCAAAACAAATGTCTATGTTAGAGAGAAGATAAACACCTATGCAGGCCATCAAGAACCACTTTTGTCAATAGTGAAACGTCGAAAGCTTGCCTGGTTTGGGCATGTAACTCGTCATGACTCCCTTTCGAAAACGATCCTCCAGGGAACAGTCGAAGGTAAACGGAGAAGAGGAAGGCAAAGAAAATCCTGGGCTGATAACATCAAAGAATGGGCAGGACACGGTTTCTCCACACTTGTACGCATTGCTGAGAATAGAGAGCAGTGGAGGACCCTGTCTGCTGATGCTTCCACCATGGCACCCCTACGACCCATGACGGGTTATGGGTTGAGATGATGATGATGTCTGCTGAGAAAACTTCTATCAAATCTCAAGAATTCCAGTATACTTATGGCCTCAATTTGATCGAAGGAACTGCTTTACGATACCTGAAAACCTGTTTCAAGTCACCAGTCTGTCTCCTGACGTAGTCTTATGGTGTATACCAGCGGTGTCGGAGATTTTTGTTCGGGGCTTAAGATAAGTACCATTTTTGGTCTAACAAAATTTATTCAGGTTACATTCTAAGCAGTCCCTTAACCAATATATATTTGTTTCTATATATTGTATGTATATTAATATGTTATTTATGTGGGAGGATGGCGGGAACTTTAGACTTGTAATGTCTTTCCGAACGACCGCAAGTCTAAAGTCGTTCTTGTAGGGCCATTTTTGATTTATCACCGTTTGAGCAGAAGAAGACTTGAGATTACTCGTCCTTGTTCTGTCTGCTATCGGTTTTTAATCAATAATAGATGTTGAGATGGCCTCAGCTGCCATGACAAGGCTGAATGTGATCTGGAAAAGTAACATCAGTTTTCCTGTAAAGATCAAATTATACAAATCACTTGTATTATCTATTCTCTTATATGGGTGTGAGAGCTGGACACTCACTGCAGATATGGAGTGAAGGATTCAGGCTTTCGAGCATAAATGTTATAGAAGAATTTCCGCATTTGCTATAAAGAGCACAAAACAAATGTCTATGTTAGAGAGAAGATAAACACCTATGCAGGCCACCAAGAACCACTTTTGTCAGTAGTGAAACGTCGAAAGCTTGCCTGGTTTGGGCATGTAACTCGTCATGACTCCCTTTCGAAAACGATCCTCCAGGGAACAGTCGAAGGTAAACGGAGAAGAGAAAGGCAAAGAAAATCCTGGGCTGATAACATCAAAGAAGGGCAGGACACGGTTTTTCCACACTTGTACGCATTGCTGAGGATAGAGAGCAGTGGAGGACCCTGTCTGCTGATGCTTCCACCATGGCACCCCTACGACCCATGACAGGTTATGGGTTGAGATGATGAGATGTTTAGCTGTTACGTGATGTTTATCTATCTTGTATTTTAACTGTTCCTTGTTTCATTTTTTGCTCATTTCTGTCATTTTTTTGTCAGATATTTGTAATCCTGACCTATCATTCAGTTCTACATGTCAGCTGTGTTTCTTGTCAATGGGTCCTGTCTGGTATATTTTTAGATTTTTCTGTTGTGGTTTGACCTCAATTCTGTTTTCGTCATAATTCGCTTGTAAAAGAGATTTTATTCAGTTTTAAAACATTTTTTTGGTGCGGCCTGTTATATTGTAGTGTGATATTGTTTTGTAAAATAACTGTCTTCCTTGGTTTATGTATTGTTAACTCACAATATAATAATAACATGTTATGCATAGTTATTTATGCATATATTCTATGACTGCAATACTTATTGATTGCAGTGTACTAGTAGTTCACTAGCTATTGTTTATTCGCCTGAGGAAGGCATATCATATAATATTAACAAAAAAAATTTTTGTTGCTTCAAATTAATTTGTAAAACAAATTGATAGGTAACTGATCGACTAATTGAGTCACAGTTAGTGGTGAACATGGCCACACTAGAATCTTTCATGAGGATTGGGAAGGAATTTGGTTATAAAGCTGATGCTTTGAGAGAATTTGCTATGTCTGAGTTAGCTAAAGCAAAACAAGAAGCTGAGAAAAAACGTGAGGAAGCTGAAATAAGAGCTGAAATAAAACATGAGAAAGCTGAACAAGAAGCTAAAGAAGAAAAATTAAGGGCTGAAATAAAACGTGAGAAAGCTGAACAGGAAGCTAAAGATGAGATAAAACGTATTGAAGAAGAAAAAAGACTGGTTGTAGAAATGGAGAAACTGCAACAAGAAAAAGAGTAATTAATTCTTTGTGTGGAAGAAGCAAAATTAAGAAATCAGACTGCTAACAATAGCAATAATGGTGATTCAAATACTGCTACTTCTACATTACACAATAAAGGTAATGATAGATTTAAATTACCAACATTTAACCAAAATATTGATGACATGTCATCCTACCTAGCAAGATACGAAAGTGTATGTGTAGCTAATAAACTAGATAAATCATTATGGGTTGGCAAAATTATACAGTTTTTGGCTGGAGATCTCATGACTGTGGTAATTAATATGGATGATTCACTTAAAAGTGACTATGATGCTGTCCGCAAGATCCTATTACAACGTTTTCAGCTTACTGAAGAAGGATATCGGGTGAAGTTTAAAACTATGATTCCAGAATCTGGGAAAGATTTTTCAGAATTCATCTCTGGTATACGTCTTGCGTTTAATAGATGGATCCAACTCTCAGGAATTGAGAAAACATTTGACAAACTTATGGATCTAATACTGAGTGATAAGGTGTTATCCTCAATAAGCAAGCCCTTCTGGTCTTTCTTACAAGAATGCAAGCCATCAGATTTATCATCTATGGAAACCCTAGCAAGACAATACTGCACAGCACATCAGGGTGCATGTATTAGTAACAATCAACTTAAAGAAGCACTTCCGGTTGCTGCAGTTACAAATTTGAACAATAATGGCAGATTCAGATCTCAAAGCCTAGACAGAAACTTCATACATAGAAGGTATAATGATAATAATAATTATCACAGAAGTAACAATTATTACCAGAATGATAACTCAAATAGAGGTCGACAAACATATAGAAATCAGTCACCTCAATTTAGATACAACAACTTTAATAATAATAATGGTCAACAAGGATCCAACTTTAGAAGACAAAATAATTTCATTCCTCAGAATAATAATTGGAATAATAACAACCAGCACTATAGAAATAGAAGTAATAGTCAAAATGGTAGAAATCAGAGTACCGTAACTATGTTGATCGCCAAAGGCAACAATCTTCGTCTCGAGGGCCACGGAGGTCCGAACATAATGCAGGGGCGGCACTTACAGTTAGTACACATGAGGGTATTCATGATGTAAATAATCAGGTTCACTCAGCTGCGTGTTGTTCATTTAATTTTGATATTGCTGATAGTTGCGAAGAATGCCTAACTCTATTCCAGAATGATAGTACTACAAGGCTGAAGTGCGGACATCCTCTTCCAGCAGTTGACCTATCGATGGTTCATGACGGAACGGGTACACTGGTGTTCAACAAGGGTTTTGTCAACGGTATTCCAGTGTCAGTACTCAAGGACTCTGGGTCGACAACGATTGGTGTTAGACAATCGCTTGTTCCACCTTCCTGCTCTACAGGGAAGAGCATTAAGTGCATAACCTTCGGGGGAACAATTGAGTTCTACCCCACAGCTATTGTAAATGTTAACACACCTTTCTTTACAGGTAATGTTACTGTATGCTTGTTGAATAATCCAATTGCGTATTTGACAGTTGGTCGCATTCATGGTAGTAAGGATTGCTCACCTGAAGAAATCGAGGAGTGGGAGAGACAACACAAGGTCACTGCACATGCAGGCTTTGCTATGGCTCATTTAAATGCCAGCAATTATCATGCTTGTAACACAGTATGTTCCAACTTTAGGCTCTGTACCATTGTGGAGGTTGATGAGGATACTCCTCATACTGATGATAACAATGGCATCATATTTGATAATCTTATAAATAAAGATTTTAACACTACATGTACAGCAGTTGTCACTGGCATTGACAATGTTGTACCTACATCCTATGATGTACCTGTGCATGAGTACGCGTCTGTTACAACTACAACCATGCACACATGTTTTTTCTTATATTGGTGTTCTCTTTTCACCAGTATGCTATTGTCATGTCGTGTGTCATGCACTCATTTAATTAGACGGGTGTCTCTCTATAATCACACACATTTTTTTGTAGGATGGTGTGGGTTATCCTTTTCCTTTTTGTCTTTAATGCGATGTCTGGTGCTCATTGCACCACTCACGAGACATTGATGGTTCATTCCACCACTGACATGCCTATGCATGTCATGTCACATTCTGAGATGACTCAGGACACACAGTCATCGTCTGAGTATGTGAGTAATCTTCGTCGAACAATTTCAGATGCTGAACCACATCCATTGCTTGACGATCTACTTGCTCGTCTATCTACTGCTATTTTCTTTACAAAAATAGATCTCACTAAGGGATACTGGCAGATTCCGTTAACGGATCAAGCCAAACCTTTAACTGCGTTTTCAGCTCCACGTGAATTAAACCAGTGGAATGTTATGCCTTTTGGGCTCATGAACGCACCTGCTACATTCATTCACATGATGCGACAAATCTTATCTCAGAGAGATGATATCATTACTTATATTGACGATATCTGCTTATTTAGTTCGTCTTTTGATGAACATTTTGTGGGACTTAGTTCTTTATTAGATACTCTATGAGTACATTATTTGACTGCAAGACCTACTAAAGTCCAGATTGCTTTTACAGAAATCACTTTTCTTGGACATACAATTGGGTCGGGTATGATTCAAACTATACCTCAAAATGTATCTAAAATCCTTAACCTATCAATCCCAACTACAAAGAAACAAGTGCGCAGTTTGTTAGGATTAGTCCAGTATTACAGCAGATTTATTCCAAATTTATCCAGTATTACATCTGTATTATCGTCCCTATTGCGCAAGGGAATGCCTATGAAGATAATCTGGTCGGAAAATTGTCAGTTGGCATTTAACAAAATTTTACATGTTTTTTCCAAACCTCCTATTCTGAGGCTACCTGATATTGCCAAAATATATATTCTCCGAACAGATGCGAGTAATTTCGGCTTAGGAGCCAGTTTGCTGCAAGAACATGAAGGAATTTTACATCCTACGCTGTATATATCCAGGAAGCTGTCTGAAACGGAACGATAAAATACCTCTGAATTTTACATCCTACGCTGTATATATCCAGGAAGCTGTCTGAAACGGAACGAAAATACTGTGTCATCGACAAAGAACTTCTGGGAGTTGTTTGGGAAATACAGAAATTGGAGAGATACCTGCTTGGAGCGCCCTTCATAATCCAGACTGACCAGAAAGCGGTCGCTTCTCTCAGAAAGGCTGATCATAAAAATGCAAAATTAGCACGTTTCGCTATATTGTTACAACCATTCGACTTTCAAATCCAACCTATTCCAGGATCTGACAATGTGGTTGTAGACTCGTTATCAAGAAACCCGTCATCAATACTTACTTACTTACTTACTTAGTCGTTCCCCTTCTACCGTGAGGTGTAGAGGTTTGGAAGAGAGAGCGCCAGACCATCCTATCGGCTGTCTTCCTCCTGGCCTGGTTCCATTCTAGTCCTCGGTCCTTCAAAGATTGTCTAATATTGTCCTCCCAGCGGACTCTGGGTCGTCCTGGGGGTCTGGATCCCTGGCTCTTTGTTTCCCATGCTTGTCGTGGTAGCCGATCTTCTCCCATTCTGCAGACATGGCCAAACCATCTTAGTTGGGATTGTTCTTCTTGGGTCTGCAGGGGGTGGGATTTAAGGCCTTGACGTATCAATACTCGAAAACTAAATATTGTTCAATCAAAATATCTATGAATCGAAGACAGTCGTTATCAAACGTACGTTTCCTAAAGTCATTTTCATCTCAAACCATCAACAATGCATGTTGCATACTTTTCGTGACTTCCGACGATATTATCGATGTATATCTTATTGAACATTTGAAAAAATATACATACATATGATGATCGATTTTTTTCGCCAAACATAACATGGCGTAACTTTCTACTAGTGTTTCTGAACCTTGACTTCCAAAGATGGATTAAAGTAAGGATCACAAATCTTTTTCATGTCCAGCGTCATTGGGACTTTTCTGTATAGACAATTTGGGTCTATTACGGAAGGAAATCTGTACAGTTACAAGATACCTCCGTCAATGCATTATTTACAAGAAAGTACATTCTTACGTCGAATCGCTTGCCGGCAATTTCCTATGATGCATATAAACGTTGAACGATTTATGATACGATGACTACATTTACGTTGGTGATCTACACACTATGTACCTGCTATTTGATGGTACGTTACGGACTATCATTTGAATAATTCTTTTCAACTTCGGGAAATCTTACAAAACTATATCAAGTCTCAAAAAACTTATGTTGGTACCCTCCATTGGTACCTAATTTTGAATGGAGATAAACATTGGATTGTTTTCCAGGAATGTATACCACATAATTTAGTGCATTCTACCTGAACTTATTGATCGAACATGGATTGAAATGTCTTACAACTATAGGTTCCATGGATTCTATTCAGATATCAAGATTTTTTTTCTTAAGGATTACTAGACCTTTCGGGGTGACGTTTTTCCCTGTAGCTGTTTTTATTCTCCCCAAAACACTCAGACCGATTTTAACTACAGTGACTATTTGAACAGTCGAGAAAAATAACATTAAATATTTCTTGATCGGAAATTGTGATGTTCTTCACTTTACGGAGGATTTTTCCTGCAATAGTATATTAATGAACATTTGTTTAATGTATGTAATCATAATATTACATTAATTTCATTAAGTTTAGATCTTTCAATTAGTAATTTTTTTTTACTTAATCTAATTATTATATTTAGTTGTTATGATTAATTAATATTTATTAAGATTTTATTTTGTTACAAATAGACATAACTTAGGGTAAATTTTGTTAATTGGATAAGGGAGATAAGGCATGTTTAATTTTCTTTAGTACATGATACACATACTTTCTTCCCTTCTTTTGTCTATATGTACTCTTACTAACCTGTTTGTTTTGCTTACTTGTCTTTTCTGGTTGTCTTCACAATAATTTTTATTTACATTTGACATAATATTACACTACATTACATACTTCACTTTATTTTCAAACCTCTATACATTTAATAAGTTATATACTGCACCATCATTTATTTACAATACAATTTATGTTATACATTAATACATAATTCTTAGTTCAACTTAGTAAATTATTATATATTGTATTGACTGTTGACGATTAATTTCGTTAGGTAACATAATATTTCTTAGATATGTTGTTTATTTCTTTGACATACTATATTTAGGACAACGACCTTAGACACTGTTTATTGTAAACATCTCTGGCCGTATGTCATATATTTTTCGCGATGTTTCCTTCAATTAATTGCGATGTAAATTTTTGATGATATGGTCGAAAAAACCAATATAATTGCTTTTTTCTATCCCACCGGGGGAGGAATTTGTTAAAGAAGATTATTATGTATTTTTACATGTTGACCCCACTTAGATCTGTTAGCAGTTTAATCTACACGGTAGCATTTCTATTTGTAGTCAACATGATATGTTTTGCACCATTTGGTATTTGTAAATGAACGCGATAGTGGGTGGACGTCTCAAGGCAATGTTGACGTAGTGATGTGAGATGTGACTAACAGCAGGTTGTGCATGGGGCTGGCAAACTCATCATGTAAGACACATTGCTACAGAAATAACTGCAGTAAGAGAACATGAATACTTTTGTGGAGGCTTGCTGTAAGAGAACAAGTTACAGTGGTGGTCCCATGTTCCATAAGAAGTAAAAATGGAAAGTATGATGATGATGCTGGAACACTCTGTTACAGGAAACTGCTATTATTTCAAGCCACAGTTAACCAGAACACTTTCTTCTTCTTCTTCTTTGATCCATAAACGCCAACCGTCAAAGCAGTCAGTGGCCATCACATCTGGTGGCGTCTTGTAACATAGCAACAAATTGATTCCACTTTGCTCAGTCGGCGGCCATCCTTCGTACAGTGCCCCAACTCTGGTTCATTCTTTGCATTTCAGCTTCCACAGTTCTCCGCCAAGTTGTTTTTGGTCAGCCTCTCTTTCGCTTTCCTTCGGGGGTCCATAGCAAAGCTGCTCTTGTGATGGTATCAGGGTCCCTTCTTAGGACGTGGCTGTAGTGGTGACTCCATAATATATAAGGTGTGAACAGGAAAGGGATGAAATAATGTGTAAGACTGTGGCGAGTTGTAAAAACACGCTTAGTTATTACTAGTTAATTGAATGAAAAAGAAACAATCTTAGTTAATGCAGGAAAGTAGGGCATGTCTGTACAGGCCGATGCTGTTAGTGTTTTCGAAGGCGTGTTGAGGTTAGCCAATCAGAAAATAGGAAATCTCAAGAACCGATCGATAAGTCTTTGAACGTTTAACATGGAAGAATAAAACTGACGAACCAGGGGTTAGACGTAGGACCTGTACAAGTGTATGTGGTGTCAGAAATGGATGAATGTTGTATCATTTTAACGGGAATAACTCCAACTATGTGCATGTAAAAGGAAAATTGGATTGATATAGTACTTTTGAAGATATGTGAAAGAAAAGGTGTCAGTTCATCGAGAAATCATGTGTTTGTCCCAATTAAAATTCGATATAAAATCACTAACAAGACCAATTATGGGAATTAACACATGGATAGAAAGCAAAACCTATGAAGAAATAAAGACTATAACTCAAAAGGCTATATCTAGAAAAGGCTAGATACACGAAGCAAAGGTTTGGATTATGTGTAGCACAGTTTCGTTCGGAGAGGCAATATTCTGGAAACTGAAACAGAGTTACCGAACCTGTCTTCTCGTATGCACACTCTCAGCCTGTATAAGGAGACCGCGGAAAATTCAAAGTCACTTGCACAGCATAAAGACAGAAGGATTATTTTTGTCGTTCATAAGAATTTTGAATAATTAAGATTGGTTAACACTTAGTTTTAATTTTATAATTACTTTTGCATCCGCGACTTTCCATGTTTTGAAAGTCAGAGGCGCCATTTTTGAATTTGAAATTTTCATTACTTACAAAACTACTAAATATTATACTTTATATTTAGAGTTAAATAAGGACAATTATTCTAAAAGACATGCCGGCTCTTACAAGATTGAAAACAGGTAGTATCTCCAGAAAATCATGGGCTGAAATAGTACAAGCTGACTCACAGAATGATGATCAAGGGGAAATCAGGAATACAAATAGAGAAAAGGAAGGACAGAAGATACAAGCTTCAAAGGAAACAATTAAGAAAAAAAAAGATGTCAAAGTAAAATGATAGAGAAAACCAATAATCTGAACATTGATTCAAAGAATAAGGGTGTTGAGAACCATATGAAAGACCAACAAATCAAAAGACCTACTCATAAAGTTGAACAAAACCTCCCAAGGTTAAGGATTTTTCAAATCAGTGGCAAAGTGGTAAGTATTAGAGCATTACCAGACAGTAAGATCATCAATGTACTAGAGACAGTTATAGATAAAGGGTTCATAACACGCATAAAAAGAACAAATTTTGGCATAAAACTCACAATGAACATGACTGAAAAGTCAAAAGCTTTAATAAAACAAATTGAAGTAAGTCCTGTTCAGGTAGAATTGACACACAGCATTAAAGCTAGGCTAGAATTAGTCAAAGAAACCAGGAAATGTGTAATTAAAGGAATACCTGTAACAGTTCCAGAGGAAGAAATAAGAACTAGACTACAAACAGAAAATCCAAAATATAGGATTCTTAAACTGGAAAGGATATCACAGCAATTAGGAACTTCAACTGTAATAATAGTTACATTAGAAGGACGAGAAATCCCATCACATTTCTTCAGTGGCAGTACTAAAATCAAAACAGAAGCTTACATACCACCAGTCATTCAATGCTCAAACTGCCAGAAATTTGGCCACACCAAAAGAACATGTAGAAGTAAGCCTAAATGTCGATATTGTGCAGGGGACCACACCTATGATCACTGCAAATTAGTAGAAGATGATAAAGATTACAGAACAAGAAATATAAACAGAAAATGTGCAAATTGTCTAGGAAACCACAGTGCACGTTTCCTAGGATGTCCACATTACCAACAAACAAAACTAGCTCTAATAAAATCAGTCAGTACTAACACACCATTTAAAGTAGCACTACAACAACATCAATCATCAGTCGCTACACCTACAACTCCATCAATAAGAGAAATCACAGTCAGAACCAGAAATGCTGAAATAACCCAAAAGAAAAATAAAGTCCAAAAATACTGACAAAATATAGCAATCTACCAGAAGAAAGTGAAATAATCAAATCATCGATAACAGTAGAAACATTGAGAAAGGCAGAAGAAATCTTGAAAACCATGAGAAAAAAAACAAACAGTATCAAGTAGCTAAAGATGTGGGTAAATTAGCAGAACTCAAAGAAGAGAATGAAGATTTACTGAAAAGGCTTGAGTCAGAAAGACAACTCATAAGGAGTGAGCAAAAACGAACAGATAAAAAACAACAAGAAGAAATGTGGAATGAAAAAATGACAGATTGTCAAAAACTTATTCATTCTGTATCAAACATTGTGAAAGCCTTTATGCTGAATCTTCAAAGTGAACTACAAACTCACTTTAAGAGAAACAAAAAATCTAGGAGACTTTGTTGTTAACAAATAAATAAATATATTATACACTTCTCAGAGTAAAAGAGTACAACACTATTTATAATAAACTTAACAATTAAATAATGGACGTACAGAACATTAGAATAATACAGTGGAATTGCAGAAGTGCCAAAAAAAATATACCAGCATTAATAGGCATGTTTAAACAATCTAAAGTAATATTTGCCATTCAAGAGACTAATCTTAATCCGAGTCAACGTTTTACCATCCCTGAATATAAAGTCTTTTGAAATGATAGGACAGAAACTCAAAAAGGAGGAGGTGTGGCATTTCTAGTTAATAAAACATATATAATAACTGACTGGGAATCATTTAGAACAGAAAATTTTGAAGGAATAACTATAACAGTGTCTACTGAGTTAGAAGAAATAAAAATAGTTAACCTTTACTGTTCAAGTGGAAACATAAACGAAAGAGATATCTCAGACGTGAATAAAAGAATAAACAACAGAACTATCATAGTGGGAGATTTCAATGCTCATCATACAGCTTGGGGAGGCAATGTAATAGACAAATCAGGAAAACTACTGTTGGACTTCATTGAAAACAATGAACTAATAATACTGAATAATGGATCAATAACAAGAATTAACCCTTGTGCAAATCAGCAAGACACAGCTATTGATATAAGCATTGTAACACCAAATCTTGCTAATGCAAAATGGGAAGTTATTGGGGATACAAATTCAGATCATTTACCCATTGAAATAACACTAAAAGATAATTACAAACCTAACAAACTGGTAGAAAAACCGAAATTTTACTATAATAAAGCTAATTGGGTAGCTTTTCAGGTAGAAATGGAAGAGATAAAAATGAATAATATAGAAAATGAAAATATAGATGTATTTGCAGATAATCTCACAAAAGAAATATTACTAATAGCTGTTAAACATATACCAAATGCATATATGCCAGAACACATAATTCCACACCGCATTAAGGAAACAAAAAAGAATGTACATTGGAACAAAAACCCAGTACCATGGTGGACAGTTAGATGTACAGAAATTCAAAAACAAAGAAAACAAGCTCTACAAGAATATAGAAAGCATAGATCTGAAGATAATTTAGATATTTATAAGAACATAAGAAATGAATCAAACAGAATAATACTTAAGGCAAAAGAAAATCATTGGATAAATTTCTGCCAAACACTGAACCCTACAACTAACTCTACAACAGATGTGTGAATAAGTTAAAAGCCATTAAAGGCAGAACTAAACATATGATAATACCTAATATAAAAAGACCTGAAAGGGCAGAGACTGACTGGCAGAAAGCAGAGGTGCTGGCCAGGTACTACCATAGAGTTAGATCTAAGGAAAATCTAGGACAGGCTGAAGTCAACAGAAGAGCAACACTTCTTAAAAAACTCAGTAAAGAAGTACCTTATAATGCTGAAAATTTATTATATTTAAATGCAGATATTACAATGGAAGAAGTTGAAAATACAATAAAGGACAAAACAAATACATCAGCAGGGCATGACATCTTGAGCTATGAAATCTTGAAACACATACCAAAAAGTATCATATAAATTATACATCCCTTTTTAACAAAATTTGGAATACAGGAAAAATTACCAAAACATGGAAAACAGCAGTAATTATTCCAATACTAAAACCAGAAAAAGATGTCCATGATGCCAGTTCATACAGACCAATTTCTTTAACTTCCCATCTAGGTAAAATATTAGAAACCATAGTAAATAAAAGATTAAAGTTTTATTTGGAAAAGAATAATTTATATAATCAAACTCAGTCAGGATTTAGGAAGAACAGATGCACTATGGATCAGATAATTAAACTGGAACATGAAGTAAAATCAGGATTTCAAAATAAAGAAACAACTGTGGTAGTATTTTTAGATATAGCTAGGGCTTATGATGAATGCTGGAGAGAGAGAGCTCTTTTTATAATGAAGATAGGAGTAACCGGTAAAATATATAATTATTTAGAGAATTTCCTGCAAGATAGATTGTTACGCACATAATTTTTCAAAAGACATTGTATAATTTTTCAAAAGACATAGTATAATTTTGTCTAAAGACATTGTATAATTTTTTCTAAAGGCATTGTGTAATTAACTTGTCTGAATTGTACACCTTGATTTTTCGCACAGTCTAAGATAAATAACTCTCGTTTTACTGTGAGTACATTTTGCAAGGATGATTTCCTTCGCTTGTGACGGGACTCATCGGTCCATTTTTTGAACGATGTGTTGGTCACTCTCCTTATATGGTAGTATCGGTCATCTGTTTCTTAGAATGATTGAAACCAGTGTTGAGGATTCGTTTGCTGTCCATATAAGGCAGGATTTCTTACAAAAATCTTTCTAGAAGGTCTTCAACCATCGTCTCGTTGAATTTTACTCAGGTGTATGCTTTTCTGCGCATGTCTGAACTTTCAGAGGTTAGAACCGTCTTCCGCCCAAGCAGTGGATGAAATGTTTGGAGCAGAGCAGAACGCTATGGGCGTCTCTGTATTTTGTTATAGGGAATTAGGAATCCTTTTGTGAGTTAGTGTAGCTAACAAGGTCCTTCCCTTGATTATTCAAAACGCCTGGAGGCGTATGTTTTGTGGTGTTGATTTCGAAACAAGGTAATACCTCATTTACGTTTCAAATCTATGATTTAACATTATGTTTACAATGGTCGATCTCTGCTCGCTCACGTACTACAGTGATAGAGGTTCTTCTAATAGAAATCACACCCCAGGTATTTTCATACCTGTGATTTATATGTATACGGGATATACTAAGCCCGAGGAATAGTTCTACGTCCTATGAACATCGCTATGGCAGCGATCACACCTTTTGTCGAAGGTTAGACTTAGGAATGTTATAAAGGTCAGTTTGACCTGTACTCCATGTATGCCATTCACGTGCGAACAGTAATGGGTTTATATTGTACATCTGATCTTCCAGTATCAGAGAGGAGTATTTATATTAATGAATATTTATGTGATGAAGCTGAAGCTATCGTCAGCTGGATTATCTGTATCCAATTGGAGAATGTATGCAGGTCCATGCAGTAACCTTAGTATGATGAATATATAGATTGAACTGTTGATGTCCATGACTCATGTTACGTACCTGTTATTTGTGGCGTCCAAATAAATGATGAAACGTCAAAGCAGTTCACCCTTTTATGACTTCACATGTCATAGTCATGTCCAGTAACTTTGTGAACTACCTTCACTACAATATCACTGCAACAACAAAAACCAGATAAGACATCATACAGTCTTCAATGATATCATACCTTCCTGGTTCTACCTTATCATTTTTGGTGGCCAGAAGTTGGTTTAATCTGGTACCAGCACTCAAGGGGGTCAACAAACCCAGACATCATCATCATACTACATACAAGATTGCAGTTCAACTCACTACCTTCAATGAAAGTACCCGGCGTTGCTGATTTGAGAAAGATTTTCAAAGTACCCGGCGTTGCTCGTCAAGTTATCAAAGTTTCCTGACTGAGAAGGACAAGTGCCGATTGAATCGATTTCCTGTTGCGGATTCAGAAGGTCAAGTGCCGAGCGAATCGATTTATATCTAGAAGGTCAAGTGCCGAGCATAGTAAGGATTCAGAATGTCAAGTGCCGAAACAACGTTTCCAGTATTAGAAGCTCATTTCCTACGTCATGGCTGTTTATGGGAGCAGATGTCGATCAACGTTGGATCATTTATCCTCAGAATGCTGATCACATCCTGTTCTGCACCGTGCTGACGCTTGGATTTATAGAAGTTAAGTGGCCTGTTTTGTTTGTGAACTGTGCCCTTATATTCTAACTGAGCCTTCTAATCTTTCACATCCTATTGTCATTTTGCTACATGTTATATGTTTACATGTTATATGTTATTTGTATATTTATATGTTTATATTTCTGCGGGTTTGGTTGAGTAGGTGACTATCATAAGAGATACCACGTCATAGAGGTCTTATGATAGCGTTCTGTAGGAGCAATTTTCTTAATTGAAAATTTGCATGCAACATTTGTTGCTATTTGTGTTAGTTGTGATGACATGTGCATTTTTGTTTTCGGTATTTTTTCGCATTCTTTAGTTTTATTTGGATTTGTTTGTATTTGTAGGTCTCCTCTTTCCTATTATTCAGTTCTCTACACGATTTTTGTTTATACACTGTGACGTTTTTTTTTTTTTTTTTTTTTTTTTTTTTTTTTTTTTTTTTTTTTTTTTTTCGTACGCCCGCTAATACTCGGGGCGAAATCTCAGGTTATTTTTTTATGTCTAACCTGACATTGATTTTACGTGAGTATCCCTTTATTTCTTGTACAGAGACAGGTGTCCCTCGCCATTCAGGCAAATCCTCGCCGATTTCGGAGGTACCCATTGCAGCTGGGTCGGCTCAGGAGCCGCCAGTCCCTGGTCGACGACACTCCTTCAAATGTCCTCGCCAGGTCTCGAGTTAATCCAGTCCAAATCCCGGTCGACGAAAAATCCTCAAATGCCGTCGCCCGGGTTTGATCCTGTATCACCCGGTCGCCAGAGCGGTGTTGTAACCACTACGCTAGCGCGGCTCCCCACTGTGACGTCATTTGTTTGTTTACATTCTTCGCATTTGTCAACACATTCTTCGTGATATTTACTTTTAGTTTTCGCTGTTTATTTCTTTGACTTTTGCGAATGTTTTCGTATTGTGCTTGATCTTTGTTATTGTTTACATTGTCGTGGATCTTTGTTATTGTTTACATTGTCTTCGATTGTTGTTATTGTTTACATAGTTCTTGCACAGTTAGCTTTCACTATTGTTATATATTTGCTTATCATAACTAACTGTTGGATTGGTTCATGCACTATTGGATGTGTAGTGCAGTTATGATAAATAACTGATGATTAAGTGGTTATGTACGAGACAGGTAAACTAAGACAGGTCACGGCAGAAATGAAAAACTATAGGTTACACATCCTGGGGATAAGCGAGAGCAGATGGACAGGGGCAGGAAAAGTTAAAACAGCAACAGGAGAAACAGTACTTTACTCTGGAAGAGAGGATGGACAGCACAGTGAAGGCGTAGCCATTATTCTACAGAAAGGGATAGAAAGGACATTACTGGAATGGAAACCCATCAACAACAGACTGATACGATTGAGATTGAGAGGGAGATTCACCAACACTACAATAATACAATGCTACGCACCAACGAATGATAGCGATGAGGAGGTCAAGGATGAATTCTATCAACAACTGCAGAAAGAAATGGAGGACACACCTAAATATGATCTTGTTATAGTAATGGGAGACCTCAATGCGAAAGTTGGTACACACAATACATATAATGAAAGAACAATGGGGAAATGCGGCAGCGGAATAGCAAACGAAAATGGGGATAAGCTAATAAGTTTCTGTAGCATTAACAACCTGGTCATTGGAGGAACACTTTTCCCACATAAGGAAATTCACAAGTTAACATGGGAATCACCAAATGGTCGGGACAGAAACCAGATAGACCACATCATGATTAACGGTAGATGGAGACATGCATTACAAGATGTGAAGGTAAGAAGAGGTGCAGATGTGGGAAGCGATCACCATTTAGTAGTAGCAAAACTGAAAGTGAAACTAAGAAGGGCTGGACCAACTGTAACTACACAGAAAAGGTTTGACATCAGCAAATTGAAGGACCCCCTTACCAGAAAAGCTTTTGCGGCCGACATTAAGAAACGATATCAATTTGCCAAAAGCCAGGAAAAGACATTGACTGATGATATAGACCAGAATTTTAACACCATTTCAACAATATATAAGGAAAGCAGCAAATCATGCTTAGGATTCCAGGAAAGGAAGAAGCAAGACTGGATAACACCAGAAACACTAAACACCATAAAGATGAGAAAGGAAATGAAAAGAAAGAAAACAGAAGCGAAGTCCCCCAGGTTTAAAGCAACTATATAGCGAACAGTACAGTCAACTGGACAGGGAAGTTAAACGCCAAACCCGAGCCAACAAAAGGAATTTCCTAGACGATCTTGCAAAACAGGCAGAAGAGGCAGCACTGAGAAATGAACAAAGCACAGTATACAAAATAACTAAATTCATCAGCGGAAAACAAGGTGCAAACAATATTACATTAGTAAGAGATAAGCAAGGAAATCTCATCAAGACAGCAGAGGGACAGGAAACAAGATGGGCAGAGCACTTCAGAGAAACTCTGAACAAGGAAATACCAGAGACACAATTGAATGTTCCTGAGGCTGAAAACGATCTAGATGTAAATACAGACATTCCACGAAAAGAAGAAATCATCCCAGCAATCAAAGGGTTAAAAAACGGTAAAGCTCCGGGCCATGATAACTTAAATGCAGAGCTATTTAAGACAGACCCTGAGCTAGCAGCAGAACTATTAGAACCACTATTTGCACAAGTGTGGAAAACGGGGACAACACCATCAGAGGGGAACAAAGGAATAATTGTCAAATTGCCCAAGAAGGGAGATCTTTCAGACTGCAATAATTGGAGAGGAATCACTCTTCTCTCAGTTCCCAGCAAAATACTAGGCAGGATAATTATACAGAGAATTTCAAAGGCAGTAGACTAAAAACTGAGGAAAGAACAAGCAGGATTTAGAAAGAACAGAAGATGTGTAGACCATATATTCACTCTCAGGAACATTATAGAGCAGTGCTCAGAATGGCAAAGACAGCTTTACATAAATTTTGTTGATTGTGAAAAGGCTTTTGACAGCATACATAGGGACAGTTTATGGAAAATACTGAGGGCTTATGGAATTCCAAGCTGCATAGTGTCAATCATAAAAAGCCTCTATGCCAACTTTACGTGTAGTGTTGGGCAGAGCAATCTAACCTTCGAGGTGAAGACAGGAGTACGACAGGGATGCCCCTTATCAACCACTCTATTTTTAACAGTCATAGACTGGGTGATGCGCCAGACAACAGAGGGCAGTCCAAGAGGAATAAGATGGACTACATTTTCAACATTGGAAGATCTGGAATATGCAGATGACATTGCACTGCTGGCACATTCACATCAACACATCCAGGAAAAAACGGATAGACTTAATAAATTTAGCCAGCAGGTGGGCTTGAACATCAATTTAAAGAAGTCTGAGGTCATGACGCTCAATGTGAGCAACCCTGAGCCCATATCAGTAAGGAATCAGCAACTGGTACAGACAGATACCTTCACATACCTAGGAAGCATAGTAACACCAGACGGTGGGGCAGGCAAAGACATCAACATCAGAATGAATAAGGCAAGAACAGCCTTCTTTAGCCTAAATAACATCTGGAAGTCCTCCCAATACAGCACAAGCACAAAATTAAGATTATACCAGAGTTGCGTGCTTTCTGTGCTTCTCTATGGTGCGGAATGCTGGAGAGTCACAGAGAAGGAAATGTCAAAATTGTCCTCTTTTCACACAACATGCCTAAGAAAAATTCACCGAATCTTTTGGCCGAATACCATCACCAACCAAGATCTGCTTACTCGTAGCAAGCAAGAGGACATGCATACCATCATAGCTGGCAGACGCTGGAGCTGGGTTGGTCATGTCCTCAGAAGAGACCCCGATGCCATCACAAAAACAGCTATGCTTTGGACCCCTGAAGGAAAGCGAAAGAGAGGCCGACCAAAAACAACTTGGCGGAGGACTGTGGAGGCTGAGATGCAAAGAATGAACCAGAGTTGGGGCACTGTACGAAGGATGGCCACCGACCGTGCAAAGTGGAATCAATTTGTTGTTGCCCTACAAGACGCCACTAGGCGTGATGGCCACTGACTGCTTTGACGGTCGGTGGTTAAGGATCGAAGAAGAAGAAGAAGTGGTTATGCACTATTGGATGTGTAGTGCCCTTATGATTAAGAAGTGACTTGTGGTATTATTATACATTGAGTAATACAAGTTCTTGGTCAAAGACTTGTTTCCCACAAAGATTGGAGTGAACATTGTGATTATACAAGTACTTATTTAAGTCTTGTCACTATTAAGGTTGAAATAAGTTAATTAATTATTTCAAGGGTTTAGCTCATATTATTAGACATAATGGATATGTTGGATTATTTTCTCCGTGAGGGAGATAGGAAATTACGTTTATTTGGGTCAAGCTGTGAAGAATATGCCACAGAACAGCTCCTACTTCAAGTGAGTCAGGATCTAAAACAATATGCCTTGTGTAAGTTTGGATACGACTATTCAAAAGAGAAAGCATTGAGACTTTCCAAGTTGATATCTACAATTTTTTATGATGAGGGAAAACCAAATACTCAGAGGAGCAGTAGTTTGGAGTTGGATTCATTAAAGGAAACAATAAATGAGCTTCAAATTGATAAGAAAGCTCTTACTGATAAGTTATCAGCAATGAATTCTGAAAATACTGTATTAAAGGGTAAAGTGACGATATTGATAGAAGATAATAAGAAATTCTATGACTCTTCTCTTAGTCAGAAGAAACAGTTAGATGAGGAAGTAATCTCATTAAAACAGTTGTTGAATAACCAGATGGAGCAGGTGAACTCTTCCACGCTTGATTTAAAACTACTGTGGAAGATAATAGAAACATTAGCTCTTCCTCATGAGAATAAGTTAAGACATTTTCAACTGGAAAAGGAGAAAAAAGAGTTGGAAGATGAGATGAACTCAATTAAAGACAAATATCTATGTAAGGAACAGGCTCTTATTAGAGAGCTAGAACAAGTCAAAATAAACAATGACAAGTGGAAGTCAAATTATATAGATTTGGAGTTTGAGATTGAAAAACAGAAAATAGAAATTGAGGATCAGAAACTTGGAGCTAAAGAGAAAAAATTGCAGATGCACATGCAAACTGAAGAAAATATGAACTTGCATGAGGAGAAGATGTCGTCTATGGAACTGAAAGAAATAAAGGTAGTGAATGAGAAGGATATAGTTGTTCCTGGAAAGATTGATGAATTTGTGACTAGCCAGCATAGTGCTATTGAAGCACTTAAACTTGAATTGATTCAGGAAAGAGCTACAGTTTTAGAAACTACATCTCAAAATGAACAATTGAAAATAGATCTTAGAGATAGGATCACTAGAGAAAAGACTCTTACTTCCCAGCTACATGACATAAGGTTGGATTATAACAGGAAGGTTAAAACCAACGAGAGAGTATACAAAGCTGTTGCTAGAGAGAAAACTATTGCAGAAGCAGAAGTTACAAAACTTCGTAAAAGAGTTGACGGCTTATTAGATATTGTTTTGTGCAAAAAGATATTATCTGCTACCAAGGTAAATGAAGTTAGACATAAAGCTGATGGTCGATATGTTAATGCAAAGAGTCAGCGACATGCACTCGATGCCAGCAGTAATATTAAACAATATGTCAACAAATCGTTTCGTGGTAAATATGGTTTCCCACGTGATAACGATACTGCCTCTAATGGGAGTTGGCGGCAGGCCAAAGGTAAATCAAGTTTGGATCACGGTGAGGACTTTGATAAGTGTCATGATGAGATTCCTCAGGGAAACCGTGCATCGAATTTTCAGATTCCTTATAAGTTGCTAAAAGAAAGCAAAACTGTTAGTACCCATCGTACTCAGCTCAGACAGTACGATGTACCTATTGAGCACAGTGACACAGAAAAAAATAACAACAATTTTGCTAGGAAATATAAGCGTGATTATGAACAGCGCCAAGGGCGTTCATCACGTGGTAATCTTCCTTTTTCACGTAATGGTTCTTCTTCAAAGAACTGGAGGCAATTTGATGGTGCTCAACTTTTTGGTCCCAGTAACTATAGGAACTTTAATAGAGGTTACCAACCTTATAATAGTTTTTCTTGGAAACAACAAAATCCACGTAATAGGAATTTTGATTATAAGGTAAATAACAATCACAATTATGGTAACTGGAGTTCAAATAAGAGCAATGGGCTCAACAGAGATAAGAATTTTGATACATCTCGTTGTGATGGCAGATGCCCACACGATTCCACTTAATTCTTCTGTCATATATATTTACTGATATACAGTCCTCTACTATAATGACATATCAGCACATATGTTATCACTTTTTGTGAATTTATAACATTGTACCATATAATGTTAAGGAGGCTTAATTAGCGATATATGGGCCAAAAGTTTACGGCCACATTTATATATTGTATTTTGATTGATGTATTAAGAAATTTAGCACATACCATAAAGATTTTTTTTTGTTATTGATATTTTCGCAGCACATCTTTGACGTCTGCGAAATTATGTCCATTGTGGAACTTTCAAGTATTTCAAGCCCTAAACTTATATGGAGCGGATCATGTCCACGTCTTCTAGAAACATCTATTTAATTAGAGCAATACAATATATCATTATATTATATGCGTGTATCATGTATTTTTGTGGAATTCTTAAGTGCGGTATAGTAGTATATGACACCGCTGTTTGCACAACACTTCATTGTTTAATACTATGATAATATGTATTTTCATAGATTTGTATGAGTATGATTTACCTTGCATTGTGATGTTGCCATCACTGTGGCGTATGTTGGTGGCACCTCCCTGGAATATACGCGTACACTTAGGGAAGTATTTTCTCTAAGGTTCTAAGATACAATCTCAGCTATCGCTCTATGCGTCGCGATAGCCGCATGTTAAGCATTATATCCACGCATCATACGTGCGTTTAGAGCCTGTTGTTTCTGGCTCTAGGATTCAAAAAAAATGTTTCATTTTTTTCCCCGGGGGGTGCGGTAATCTGTTACGCACAGAATTTTTCAAAAGACATTGTATAATTTTTCAAAGGACATAGTATAATTTTGTCTAAAGACATTGTATAATTTTTTCTTAAGGCATTGTGTAATTAACTTGTCTGAATTGTATACCTTGATTTTTCGCACAGTCTAAGATAAATAACTCTCGTTTTACTGTGAGTACATTTTGCAAGGATGATTTCCTTCGCTTGTGACGGGACTCATCGGTCCATTTTTTGAACGATGTGTTGGTCACTCTCCTTATATGGTAGTATCGGTCATCTGTTTCTTAGAATGATTGAAACCAGTGTTGAGGATTCGTTTGCTGTCCATATAAGGCAGGATTTCTTACAAAAATCTTTCTAGAAGGTCTTCAACCATCGTCTCGTTGAATTTTACTCAGGTGTATGCTTTTCTGCGCATGTCTGAACTTTCAGAGGTTAGAACCGTCTTCCGCCCAAGCAGTTGATGAAATGTTTGGAGCAGAGCAGAACGCTATGGGCGTCTCTGTATTTTGTTATAGGGAATTAGGAATCCTTTTGTGAGTTAGTGTAGCTAACAAGGTCCTTCCCTTGATTATTCAAAACGCCTGGAGGCGTATGTTTTGTGGTGTTGATTTCGAAACAAGGTAATACCTCATTTATGTTTCAAATCTATGATTTAACATTATGTTGACAATGGTCGATCTCTGCTCGCTCACGTACTACAGTGATAGAGGTTCTTCTAATAGAAATCACACCCCAGGTATTTTCATACCTGTGATTTATATGTATACGGGATATACTAAGCCCGAGGAATAGTTCTACGTCATATGAACATCGCTATGGCAGCGATCACACCTTTTGTCGAAGGTTAGACTTCTTCTTCTTCTTCCGTCCTTAGCCACCGACCGTCAAAGCAGTCAGTGGCCATTACGCCTAGTGGCGTCTTAGGGCAACAGCAGATAGGTTTTCTTTGCCATTGTTTCCCATCACGCCTATTGGCGTCTTTAGGGCAACGGCAAATCAATCCATCTGCTGTTGTTTCCGTAATCGAAGTGACTGGCAAACGGGTGATCAGCCCGTTGGTAGGTTAGACTTAGGAATGTTATAAAGGTCAGTTTGACCTGTACTCCATGTATGCCATTCACGTGCGAACAGTAATGGGTTTATATGGTACATCTGATCTTCCAGTATCAGAGAGGAGTATTTATATTAATGAATATTTATATGATGAAGCTGAAGCTATCGTCAGCTGGATTATCTGTATCCAATTGGAGAATGTATGCAGGTCCATGCAGTAACCTTAGTATGATGAATATATAGATTGAACTGTTGATGTCCATGACTCATGTTACGTACCTGTTATTTGTGGCGTCCAAATAAATGATGAAACGTCAAAGCAGTTCACCCTTTTATGACTTCACATGTCATAGTCATGTCCAGTAACTTTGTGAACTACCTTCACTACAATATCACTGCAACAACAACAAAAACCAGATAAGACACCTTACATCTTCAAATATATTATATACCTGGTGTCGATAGGGGTGGTATCTTGACAGAGCTACGGATTTACCACGGATTTGGACTTAACCCTGCAACGTCCATGGAGGCCAGTTCTGGTCCTAGCATTTTTCTAGTGGCCAGACAGTGTGGCCTTATTTCCAGTGAAGACAGCCTTAAATCCACCCTTATCATAGATACTTCACTGTTCAGGTAAACAATGATAGATCAGAACTATATGAACAACAAAATGGAATACCCCAAGGATCAGTAATGTCTCCTTCAATTTTTACAATAATGGTAAATGATTTAGGTGAGGAATTTAATGATATAACAAATAAATTGTCACAGTTTGCAGATGATGTTGCTATATGGAGGACTGGGAGACATCTGCCAAAACTGCATAAGGATCTACAGAAGTAAATAAATAAAGTATGTAAATGGATGACAACATGGGGTTTTCAGCTGAATACAAATAAAACATTGGGTACGATCTTCAGTAAAGGTAGGGTTGTAAAAAATAAAATTATAGACATAAATATCCAAGGGCAAAACATTAATACAGTGCAAACCACTCGATATCTGGGAATGATATTGGACCAACAGCTGAACTGGAATAAACACATAGATAAACTAGTGGAGTCTTGCAGAGGATTGACTAACTTATTAAGATATTTGAAAGGTAATGGATGGGGTGCAAGCACTAAGACAATGCTCACTTTTTATAAATCGTTTATTAGAGAAAAAATAGATTATGGAAGTATAATATATGACTCTGCTGCACACAGTAACAAGATTAAATTAGACAGAATTCAACATCAGGCTTTATGTACAATAGCAGATGCAATCAGATCAACATCAATGGGAGCTATAGAGGTGGCTTTAGGAATCATACCCTTGGAATTACGGAGAAAGGAGTTAAGACTAAATTACATACTTACTTACTTAGTCGTTCCCCTTCTACCGTGAGGTGTAGAGGTTTGGAAGAGAGAGCGCCAGACCATTCTATCAGCTGTCTTCTTCCTGGCCTGGTTCCATTCTAGTCCTCGGTCCTTCAAAGATTGTCTAATGTTGTCCTCCCAGCGGACTCTGGGTCGTCCTGGAGGTCTGGATCCCTGGCTCTTTTTTTCCCATGCTTGTCGTGGTAGCCGATCTTCTCCCATTCTGCAGACATGGCCAAACCATCTTAGTTGGCACTGTTCTATTTGGGTCTGCAGCGGATGGGATTTTAGGCCTTGACGGATCGTCTGGTTGCGGACCATGTCTCTTCTTGTTACTTCAACCACTTTCCTCAGATACCTCATTTCTGAGGTTTGGATCTGGCTTTTGTGGGTTGTAGTCATTGCCCACGACTCGCATCCATATGTCAAGACTGGGACATAGGTGGAGCGGTATACAGCCATCTTCGTTTTCTTACCAACCTCTTTCTTGCTGAGGAATCCACGATTTATGGCCTGAAAAAAGTCTCCCAGCCGCTGCTTTTTCGAGTGGCCAACTCTTCTTTGATGCCTCCCTTTCGGTCTATAATAGCTCCGAGATATTTAAAGTGGTCGACCTGCTCCAGGACCTGTTCTCCCAACTTAATCTGATGTTTTCTTTCTTCTCGTGATATCACCATGGATTTTGTTTTAGAGCTGCTTATGACCATCCCTCTCTTCTCCAGCTCTTCCTTCCAGACTTGCAGGTTGGATTGGAGATGTGCCTCTGATTTAGCAATCAGGGCAACATCATCAGCAAATGCCATCTCCGAAATATAGACCTGTCTCATCTTCCAGTACCCCACTGAATACTTTCTTGTTCTCTCCTTACATGCCTTGATGACATCGTCCATAAGGAGTATGAAGAGGTAAGGTGATAGGATATCACCTTGTCTTACACCAGTGGTGGTCCTGAACTCTTCTGACTTATGGTTTGCTGTCCTCACATAATTTCTGCAAGACTTGTAGAAGCTCTGTATAGCATGAATCAGAGGTGCTGGAATATTCTTCCTTGCCAAACAGTCCCAAAGTTTTGCTCCAAGGGACTCTGTCAAACGCCTTTTTCCAGATCTATGAAACAAAAGATGGATCTCACTCTTATACTCAAGGGCCTTTTCACTCAGCTGTCTGAGTGTGAAGATTAGGTCTTGAGTACTTCGGTTTGCTCGGAATCCGCACTGGACCTCATCCAATTGTGGCTCAGCTAGGCGTCGGAGTCTCTGCTCTAGGATTCTAGAGTAGATTTTACCAGGGACACTGAGAAGGGATATGCCTCTATGGTTTCCACATTGTCGATTGTCACCCTTTTTGAAAATTGGTGTTATGATGGCAATCTCCCAATCCTTTGGTATGGTCTTGTTGCACCATGCTGCCTATAGGACCTTTAAGAGTAATAGGTCGCCTGATGCTCCCATGTACTTAACCATTTCTGGTGTTATACCATCATGCCCTGCTGCTTTGCCCATCTTGATTTTCTCCAGTGCTGCCCTCAGTTCTTCCATCTTTATGTCATCTTCACCATCATTGGTTTTCTCTTCTGTGCTAGTGTTTATTATTTCTGATGCTTCATCATGCTCACCATCCAGGAGTTCTGAGAAATATTCTTTCCATCTTTCCATTACTTCCTTCGGGGCAGTAAGCAATTTGCCTTGCTTGTCCTTTATAAATTTGAGAGGGCATTGTTTTTCTTTCCTCATGTTCTTTAGGGTCTTATAGAACAATTTCTGGTTTTCTTGTGCATCTTTTTCTAGCTTTTCTCCAAATTCTGCCCAGGACTTCTGTTTTGCTGCTAGCACTTTGTTCTTTGCTTCTGTTCTGAGTGTCACATATTCTCTATATTTTTCCATTTGTCCTGTTGTGTTTTTAGCTCCCAAGTATTGTTTCCATGCCATTTTCTTCTCTCTTATTTTCTCTTTGACTTCCTCTGTCCACCAAGGTGTCCTCTTTCTCTGGTTCCCAAGTCGGACTTCACCGCATGCTTCTGCAGCAGCTGTCTTTATGATATCCTTGAATTTATTCCAGAGGGTTTCCAAGTCATCAGGTCGTTCTTCTGTGTTGCTCACTGCTGTAGCAATAAGCCCCTGATATCTGGTCTTAATTTCTGGCTCTCTAAGCTTGTAGG
Source organism: Oreohelix idahoensis (assembly GCA_024509875.1). Classification (NCBI taxonomy): domain Eukaryota; kingdom Metazoa; phylum Mollusca; class Gastropoda; order Stylommatophora; family Oreohelicidae; genus Oreohelix; species Oreohelix idahoensis. Next base: position 60,545 of record JAMPIV010008124.1, on the reverse strand, counting down.
TCCTAATGCTCATTTCTCCTGCTCGTTTACTTGGTTTCTTGCGTGATGTTGGGCAGTTCCTAGGCTGAGCAACTCTTTCAGTTGTTCGTTTGATTGTTAGCAGGTAGTGATCACTTCCAATCTCTGGCCCCCTCCAGACTCTTGCATCTCGGACATATCTGAATGAGCTTCTCCGAACAATGGCATAGTCGATCACTGACTTCTCATTCTTGGTTGGTTCACATCTAGTGTATGCATGTATGCGCTTATGGGGGAACTTTGTGTTTGTAATGATCAGATTCTGCTCACTGCAGACTCTAAGGAGTCGCTTTCCATTGTCATTGAGAGTATCTTCTCCATATCTTCCGATAACTCCACCCCATCTAGCATGGTCATTTCCAACTCTGGCATTAAAATCTCCGAGCATAATAACTTCATCTAGGCAGTCATCCACTGTCCTTTGAAGCAGCTCGAAGAATTCCTCCTTGACCTCTGCTCTCTCATCCTCATTTGGCCCATACACTATGACCAGGTTGACTATGGTTTCTCCTTCTTTTAGTTTTACAACCATAATGCGCTCCGAGACAAAGTTCCATCCCTTGATACTATCTTTTTGATTTTGGGCCACAATGCAACCCACGCCCCCTTTAGCTCTTTCAGATATGGGTACACCACTGTAGAGCAACGTGTTGCCATCGAGATCCATGACTCCTTGTCCTTTTTTCTTCGTTTCCGTTATAGCCAGGATTTCTAGTTTTGCTTTCCTCATCTCTTCCACCATCTCCTCTTCCTTCCCATTTATACTTCTTGTATTCCAAGTTCCATAAGTCGTAGTCCGTAGTCCGTTCCAGTTCGTCGCCTTTAGAATCAGTCCGGTTTTCTCTCTTGTAGTTCGCGTAATCATGATTTAAAGCAAACAGGTGATTGGCCTGTTGTGCCTTTGCATGGTGGAGGGGCTGCCTCCTTACGGCCTCCATGCAGGCCGCACTAAATTACATGAACAGAGTTATGTTAGATAAGTATCACCCAGCACATACAGCTTTTACCAGATGCCAACTAACAACTCAGGCCAATCCAATGAATATCACTAGATACCTTATAGGATGGAAGTGTATGGAGGAAATTGTCCACCTGGGTACATTAATTACATCAATTAATAACAGTTGTGAATACAAGACAGTGATTCCGCCCTGGGAGATCAAGAAACCAGTCACGGACTACCACCTCGCAGAAATACTTAAGAAAACAAATAATATAGAAAATATTAAAAACACAGCCAATAAATATATACAACAAATATCAAAATACAGCATTACTGTGTACACAGATGGATCCAAGGGAGAGGATGGCAAATTGGGGACAGGAATATATATTCCAATATGGAAAATGGCAAAAGAATATAGCATCACGGAAAATACATCCATTTTCACTGCAGAGATGTGGCAATACTAAAAGCACTAGAAATATTCTCTAATAACCCTCCCAAAAAACTAACAGTTTTAACTGACTCTCTTTCAACAATTAAAGCACTTAGAAACTTACGAGAATGTAGTAGACCTGATATAGCAGAGGAGATATTTCTGGCTACTACATACTTATATTCCAGAGGATGTTCAGTCTTAATTGCTTGGATACCTTCACATGTTGGCATAGAAGGAAATGAAAAGGCAGATAAAGAAGCCAAGAAAGGTAGATCTGATAAAAATCTAATAAATGTAGGGACGAGTAAATCAGAGATTAAGAGCTTAATTAAAGATGTAATAACAGATGAATGGAAAGCAGAGTGGGATAAAAATCTGAAAGGAAGACATGCATATAAGATGTTCAAGGCTCCAACAAGAAAATGTCAGATATCTAGAGAATTGAAAATTCCCAGTAATAAGAAACTTCTCAGACTACAGCTGGGAAAAAGCTATTTCAGAATAGAAGAACCTTACTGTGCAGGATGTCTTCAAGACAATAATATAGAACATTTCTTGTTAAAATGTAAGAGGTATGAACAAATGAGAATACCAATATTAGATTATTTGCAAGCATCCAACTTACCTATAAATATAGAAGAGGTGTTAAGAATAGACAGACCTAGGGAACTGCATAATATAGTCAAACAATATTTAACACGAACACATGTTAATATATAGTGGCTGGGAATGTGAAGGTCTGATACTTGCTTACAATGCATATGACTTTTAACAGATGAAAGTCAATTAAATATATGTTAAAGTGAGTTATATAACTGGAACCACCAGGCCTTTACACCCCTCCACTTTAATATTATTCTTGTTCAGAGTTTCTTCTTGATTTTGTTTGTTTGTTTGTTTTTATGTGTGTATGTTTACTTTTATTTATTTAACATATAAGCACAATTGTCTTCTTCTTCTTTGATCCTTAGCCGCCGACCGTCAAAGCAGTCAGTGGCCATTACGCCTGGTGGAGTCTTGTAGGGCAACCACAAATTGATTCCACTTTGCTCGGTCGGTGGCCATCCTTCGTACAGTGCCCCAACTCTGGTTCATTCTTTGCATCTCAGCCTCCACAGTCCTCCGCCAAGTTGTTTTTGGTCGGCCTCTCTTTCGTTTTCCTTCAGGGGTCCATAGCATAGCTGTTCTTGTGATGGCATCGGGGTCTCTTCTGAGGACATGGCCAACCCAGCTCCAGCGTCTGCCAGCTATGATGGTGTGCATGTCCTCTTGCTTGCTCCGAGTAAGCAGATCTTGGTTGGTGATGGTATTCGGCCAAAAAATTCGGAGAATTTTTCTTAGCCATGTTGTGTGAAAAGAGGACAATTTCGACATTTCCTTCTCTGTAACTCTCCAGCTCTCCGCGCCATAGAGAAGCACAGAAAGCACACAGCTCTGATATAATCCTAATTTAGTGCTTGTGCTGTACTGAGAGGACTTCCAGATGTTGTTTAGACTAAAAAAGGCTGTTCTTGCTTTGTTCATTCTGTTGTTGATGTCTTTGCTTGCTCCGCCGTTTGGTGTTACTATGCATCCTAGGTATGTGAAGGCATCTGTTTGTTCCAGTTGCTGATTCCTTACTGATATAGGCTCATGTTTGCTCACATTGAGCGTCATGACCTCTGTCTTCTTTAGGTTGATGTTCAAGCCCACCTGCTGGCTATACTTATTAAGTCTATCCGTTTTTTCCTGGATGTGTTGATGTGAATGTGCTAGCAGTGCAATGTCATCTGCATATTCTAGATCTTCCAATGTAGAAAATGTAGTCCATCTTATTCCTCTTGGATTGCCCTCTGTTGTCTGGCGCATCACCCAGTCTATGACTGTTAAAAATAGAGTGGTTGATAAGGGGCATCCCTGTCGTACTCCTGTCTTCACTTCAAAGGTTAGGTTGCTCTGCCCAATGCTACACGTAAAGTTGGCAGGGAATGTAAGGGTGACTAAAACCGCATACCATTAGTGTAAATAATCCCAACTAACATAGTTACTGATGTATGTTACGTCGGTCGGTCTCGCTCAAAATAGTAACTCGCGCCAGAAAAAAAATAAGTGCGCAACGCACGGTGTGCAACTTGCGCGGCGTGGGTGTTATATAAACCAAATACTTTGGTTTTATTTTATTTTTGTATATTCTTTCACGAAATTAGTAGCGATCGACAAAGAAAAAGTGCGTAAAAATTGGTGTGCATGAGCCCTCACCCGATATACAAATCATGAAAACCTGAAAGTATTTGTTAAAACCACTTATTATCAGGGAACACTCTTTGAAAACAATCCACGCACTTTCACACGAAATGTTGTCATCAAAGAACTTTTAAATTGAATCTAAAATAATATAATTCTCGCCGTGAGTACGTTGGTCACAGCTGAGGAATGCAATCGTGTTGAAAAATTGTATTGTTTCCATTATATATCTTCTTCTTCTTCCATCCTTAGCCACTGACCGTCAAAGCAGTCAGTAGCCATTACGCCTTGTGGTGTCTTAAGGGCAATAACAAATTGATTTTCTTTGCCGTTGTTTCCCATCACGCCTAGAGGCGTCTTTAGGGCAACAGCAAATTGACCCATTTGTTGTAGTTTCCGTAATCAAAGAGACTAGCAAACAGGTGATCAGCCTGTTGTGCTCCATTATATATACTCTCCCGAAAATAGTTACAATCAACAAAGAAAAGCGTTCAAATGTCGGTGTTCATGAACAGTTTGATTACACTGTATAATGGAAAGAAACCAAAAACCATCTTAGAATGTACTTCTAATATTTCTATCTGCTCACCCGGGAACGGAAACAGCACCCTATAATTAAAAACCCGTCAAGTTTGACGGGTTATTGCTAGTTGATGTATTATATTCCTGCATTATTTTATTTCAAAAAATGTTTGGCAGCAAGACAATGTTTTGTTGTATAATTTTTCTGCACCGCCGTTCTGTTCTTCAAAGATCATTATGTAATTCACCCATAACTGTAGAATATGTGTTGAGAGCAGACAGACCTAGAGAGCTGAACAATTTAGTAGAACGGTATAAACAAGAACACAAATTAATATATAATGATTAACGGGGGTATGGCGGGAAAGTGGAGGTCTAATGAGGTTCTAATAATACATATTCATATTGCCAAATAAGTAGTAACTTAAGTATCATCCCAAATACACTACATTTTCACACCCTCCCCTCACCCACTTAAAAAAAAAACAATGACAGGAATTATGAGACTACCATTTTAGGACAAAGGAAAACACAGGCCCGCACAATCTGAAACTTTAATTTACTCTATTTTCAATAACTGGAAGAGGGAATGATCGGCATCTTCCCATATTATCTGGAATTAGAGACACTATAGATCGTAATTATAACCTTTCAGTGGTTGAACGGGATATTTTTCTTCATAAATTGAAAAAAAGAAGCATTATATTGTGCTTTCAAGTGCTTCCACACCGTTCTAAATCATATTTTTTCTGCTTCAGTTGATTTTTTAACTGGTTCTCATTCTTCTGTTTTCTAATTTCTGTTATTCGTTTTTGCTTTCAGCTCTCCCGTGGCGTATTGCTTCCATTTACTTCCTTAATTCCAACATCTTTGCGGCAGTGAAGGTATACTATATCGCCAAAGAATTTCTGTTGTCTTTCCAAGTTGTTTGTTTCATATGCACGTCTAATTCTTTGGACAATGCTACATCCACTTTCCAATATTGCTTTTACACTGGCAGGTGGAAACTTGATGTTAATTTTTTTTTCCCCCCATTTAAGGAGTAAGTTCATCATGTGTCAGGCCAACTTGAACAGTGTCCGCTCTTTGGACGAAATCCCGTCTGATTTGCAAGATCAGTGCGCTACTGGTTAACTATATAAAGTATCCTGTTCAACCCTATGACTCAGCTGCAGCTTATAACAAAGCAAAACTAGACAGAATTAAAAATGCAGCCATGAGAACCATTGCAGGTGCATTTATATCAACACCAGTAGAAGCACTAGAAGTAGCTCTTGGCATACCGCCCCTTGGTCTAAGATTAAATTATTGGAGTAAAGTAGCACAAGAAGTGACCCACCCAGCACATAAAGCATTTGTCAAAAACCAACCAAGTGTATGGGATGTCCCCTTAAATAAAGAAAGATATCCAACAGGGTGGAGAACTATAGAAGATCTAACACAGTTCAAAGAACTGTCAAACACAATTAAAAATAGGGTTCTTGTGCGTTAATTCACCGCTAAAATCAAATTGTGGAAATTTATTACCCAAACTGAGAACCGTACTTTTTCTTGACTGAAAAAGGTTGATTTCACATTGTGATTTGGGAGGGCAAGTTAAAAAAAAAAAACGTTCCTTGTGCATTCATAGTTGACACGCTTACGACAGACCCGCCCTCAACACCCCCCCCCCCCGTATTTTAAGTTTATAAACCAATAAAACGGTATTGAATCAGTTCTACAAGTTAACGGTACACAGGAAACAAGGGAAGTCGCTGCCGTTGACTTCTCTAACTCAAGATCAGAGTCAGGTACCCATTTACAACTGGTTAGACTGATGCGTGACACTACCAAGCTTTGAACCCGAAACCCGGTAACTTATTGCGGTAGTGGAGTGTTAGAGACTTCACCATACTAGGTCCAGCCTCGAGAGGTGGGGAGACCAGTTTCCTTCCTCGCTGTCTTTTCCTTCCCTAACTCAAAGTTAAGTACCCATTTATAGCTAGGTAGGCCCTACCTCTCGATGCTGGACCTAGTATAGTGAAGTCTCTAACACTCCACTACCGCAATAAGTTACCGGGTTTCGGGTTCAAAGCTTGGTAGTGTCACGCATCAGTCTAACCAGCTGTAAATGGGTACCTGACTCTGATAGGGACTTGAAAGCTGATGATGATGATGATTATGATGACTAGCAATTCCCTAGACTTAAGGATCTTTTATATTTGGACATGCGCCCTAATATAACCGACTAGCTTGAACGGGACGCGCCTCACCAAAACGAGACAAAAGTGTAAAGGGGTCCAAATGGGGCAGTGATGCGCAATACAAGACTCAACATGTCTCTTAGCCTCTCCTGCCCAAGTCTATCTCACCTACTCGTGGTGGATCCCGTTATACCCAGTAATCTTGCCGAAGGTTGGGTATCAACCCCAGCGGGAGGCAAGATGGGACAGCAAACGAGGTAAAGGCAAAATCAAATCCCCCAGCCAGAGGGGGAGGCATGAGCACACTCTGCCTTAAGAAACAGGTGTTGAAGTCAGATGTACCAGGCCAGGAGGCGCACCAGCAACCATGGTACCATGCAACCCGCTTTGGTTTAATATGTCTACACAACAGATGTCAAAAAATTATCGTTATGGTGCTCGCCCTGTGAAGTCCCTCCAGGCAGGAGCAGTGCCGGATTCTGAGCCTCGACAGAATCCACCCTCACCTACTGGAGGTCTCCTTAGTCCGCCAAATGGAGCCAGGAGGCGGAAGGAGAAAGTAACTGGCCAACCAGATAAGACGACGACCCCTCTAAATGTCATGCATTGGAATGCAGAGGGAGTCAACAACAAAAAGACTGAACTAGAGAATACCTTATTTCGGAAAGAAATTAGCATATGCTGCATACAAGAAACCCACCTACAGGAAGGAAAACATTTTAAGATACGGGGCTATCAATGCTTCAGAGTTGACAGAAAAGATCGGAAGAAGGGTGGCATACTAACACTGATAAGGAATAACCTCAATGCTATAGAATCCAAGACATATAAAGAAGGTGCAGAATACCAAGTAATCCATCTTAAACATAACACTCTGGAACTGGATCTCCTAAACTTCTACTGCCCCAGTGACATACCACTGAACATGGCTAGTATAGATGTCCCCAGTGGCAACTTCTTAGCTGTGGGAGACTTCAACAGCCATTCCCAAAGCTGGGGATACAACCAGCTAGATAGAAGCGGCGAAGAGATAGAAAACTGGCAAGACGACAATAACCTAACCCTTCTAAACAACCCTAATGATCCTCCAACCTTTTACTCCAGAAGATGGCATAGCACCTCTACCTTAGACCTGGCATTCTGCACACCTGATTTGGCTGGGATAGTGGAAAGGGAAATAGGAGAACAACTCGGTGGAAGTGATCATCGCCCTGTATTCATCAAAATTAATAGAACAATTAATACAAGTCCAAGTCAGCCAAGATGGAATTATAAAAAAGCAAATTGGTCCATTTATCAACACAGAGCGCAAAAGATATTAGGGTACTAGACAGAGACATTAACAGAGTCATCTGGGATTTTAATAATGGAGTACTCAAAGCGGCAAAGGAGACAATACCGAGAGGAGCGAGGAAGAACTATGTACCATATTGGTCCAGCATACTACAAAACCTACAAGAAGAAATGAATGAAGCAAGGCACACTGCAGAAGTACAACCATCCCAACAGAACCATATCATGCTACAAAAGGCAAAAGCAAAATTCATCAAAGGAAAGCTAGAAGCCCAGAGGAGAAGCTGGAGGGAAAAAACATATAAACTAAACCTTGAAAAGGAAGGGAGAAAGTTGTGGAAACTCACTAAACAATTGAATGACGATAACAATTCTCAACGACAAACCATTACACTAGACCAGCGGTTTCCAACCTTTTTTCACTTGCGTACCCCTTGGCAGCCCATTTCTATAAATTGTACCCCTAATATTAGCAAAATATTTGAAATTAATATAGTTGCTGTTATTCAAAATTTATAGATTATAACCAGAAATAAAGGGGCCAACCACGGGATTAAAAAACAATGTAATAAAAAGGTGAACAAGAATGCATATATTTTTACATTAAAAAAATCAGAAGTTACAATAAAAATTAACACATTTAATTTATTAATAATAATAATAAAAACGTTGTTATTGTTAAAAGTTGAAATCACTTTTTATAACACACATGTCACGTGACCATGACAAATGTTCAGTGCGATCCTTGAGCTTGTTTTGAGGCACATAGTTTTTTAAATCAGGTTCAAGTGATGTAAGATACAGTCTCAATTCTGGACCTGCATTCAGTTTACTACGGTGTTTATTTTTTATAAAGGTATAAGAAGAGAAAGCCCTCTCCACCAGCTCAGTATTTGTAAATGGCAACAGAAACTTACCTAAGCGCCTTGTCGGTCAGCTGTTCATATTCTCTGCTGATGTCTCCCCAAACGTTAATAAGGAATTTTCCGTTGAATTCAGCTATTAAAGTAGTATCAGTCGAAAGTTCAATCAACTTCTCTTTTTCGTTAATTGATAATGTGGCTGCTTGGAAATATTCTTCTTCAAATGGATTTACAATCCAGTAGTTCTCTTTTCCAGGTTTCGGAAAGTATTTCTCGAAAGATGATTTTAGCCCTTTCAAGTGTTCAATTATTTTCTCGCCCATTTCCTGGGAGAGGTGCAGCTCGTTCTCAGATGGGAAATTGTGCAGAGTTTCAAATACCTCAGGCTGGCCTTTTTCAATACACGACCTCCAAAAATCTAATTTTTTAATCATAGATTCAATTTTGTCTGAAACATTGAAGATCGTTACCGAGCTATTCTGAAGTGCCAAATTTAGTTTGTTTATTTGTAGGAAAATATCCGATAAGTATGCAAGACTCTGAAGCCAATCACAGTCGTGTAACTTTGAAGTAAGTTGGAAAGGATGGTCTTCAAAAAAAAGTTGGACTTCATGTCTAAGTTCGAATAGCCAGGTAAGGACTTTACCACGAGAGAGCCACCTTACTTGTGTATGAAGGAGCAGAGTAGAATGAAGACTATTCATCTCTTCACACAGTGCTTTGAAAAGCCTCGAGTTTGTGGACTTTGACTTTATAAAATTAACCACTTTCACAGCTTCATCAAGAACGACTTTTAATTCACCAGGGAGGCGGTTAGATGCAAGGCTTTGCCTGTGGATGCAGCAGTGGCTCCAGGTTATATTGGGGGCTACCTTCGTGACACGAGTGCGAAGACCGGAGTAGCAACCTGACATAGACTTGGCTCCGTCAGTGCAAAGTCCACAACAATTAGACCAATTAATGTCCTTTTCTTTGAAATAAGAATCAATAGCATGAAATATATCCTCACCTCTTGTAAGCCCTGACAGAGGATGACAAAGCAAAATGTTTTCTTCAACTTCATTGCTTTTCAAACACCTCACAATAACAAGCAAAACAGCGAAATTAGCAATATCTATGCTTTCGTCAACTTGAATAGCAAAGAATTTACTATTTTTAATTCTACTTATTACTGTCGCTTCAACATCGTCAGACATATCCTGCATTCTTCGAGAAATTGTATTGTTCGAAAGAGGGATATAGTTCATTTTGCGAACATGTTCCTCTCCGAGCATGCACAGAACGGCATCTTTTATACAAGGAGAAATTAAATTCTCAGCTATAGTATGATTTTTACCACATTTAGCAATACGGTAACTAGTACGGTAGGAGGCTTCAACCGCATTTTCGTTATCTTTGTTAGCTGACGACAAGTACGATGTCACATTCTGTTGTTTCGATAGGCGCTGACAAAAATTAAATTCCTTGTTTTCATAACTGGGGTGTTTTGTTTGTAAATGCCGCAAGAGTAACGAAGGTTTCATGCTACCATTGGATAATACTTCCCGACACACTACACAGTGGGGCTTAGCACAGTCCTCATCTCCTATAAACTGAAGATTGTGTCTTTTCACTATCCTGCACCAAAGCCTTAGGCGTGTCCTGAGAAGTACTTGGCGATTGATCACATTCCACATTATGTTTCAGATTTTTTACTGCGCCGGTTTTCAACCACTGATCCATATCTGATAATACACGAATTGAACAATTAATCACTTTAAGATAAGTTCAAACAATGACAAAAACTACTGTATATAGAAACACTGTCTCACGTTTGTAAAATTTGGGTCAAGAATCGACACTATTACTTCCGGGACATTAGACGTTCATAGATAGTGTGGAAGATCACACAAGTCATATTTTTTAATGAAATATTCAACGGCACAACTATAATCCCATAGTCATCATAATGAAGACTTTTGTGTAAAAATATTGAATTGTGGTCACACGAAACGCCATAGATTTTCACACACGCCAGTCCAAGCAGACAGCACGCCAGTGGCGCGCAAGAAAAATGGCGGAGATTGTCTCACACAGTTCATGTTGTATAGTACAGTATAGCGTTGAATTAATTTCACAACTTTTGACTTGTCTTTTACACTGTTGACATATGTACCTTTTTTCCGCCATTACTCAATTTTTTTTCACGTACCCCTGAACGTCCTGTCGCGTACCCCCAGGGGTACGCGTACCACAGGTTGGGAACCGCTGCACTAGACGATGCAGGGAAACTATATACCGGCAAACAAGCAGCAGACATATTTGCGAAATCCTACAGAAATGAAAGTAACATCTCCGTCAATTTACGCAGACAACGAGACATTCGTCAAGAAATAATCCACACTAGAACTAATGGAAACAGTCCGGACGTTATGTCCAAACCATTCAATATGGAAGAGTTAAAAACAGCCTTGTGGAAACTTAAAGACAGGAAATCACCAGGCCCGGATGGTATAACCAACGAAATGCTAAAACACCTAGGATATACAGCAATGAGCAAACTGTTGCAAATATACAACTACAGTTGGATGACAGGCAGTGTGCCACAGATATGGAGAGAGGCGCTCATGTGTCCCATCATAAAGAAAGGAAAAGACAACAGGAAGGCCACCAGCTACAGACCAATAAGCCTAACAAGCTGTGTATGTAAGACAATGGAGAGGATGATCAACAGAAGATTGAAATGGTACTTGGAATCCGAGAAAATTTTAGTGCCAGAACAAGCAGGGTTTAGAGAGTGCAGCAGCACAGAAGACCAAATCACATACCTGTCACAGATCGTTGAAGATGCCTTCCAAGAAAAGACAAAAGTCTTTACCTTATGGATAGATCTCCAAAAAGCTTTTGACAAAGTATGGAAAGACGGGTTAATAGTAAAACTGCAAAGGAACGGAATCAAGGGTAATATGAGAAAATGAATCCAGTCGTTCCTACACAATCGGAAAGCAAGAGTCACTATGGAAGGCCACAACAGCAAGAAAATCCTCCTAAAACATGGAGTTCCTCAAGGCTCAGTATTGTCTCTCACCCTGTTCCTTGTGTTCATCAATGACCTCATCCACGATCTGCCACAAGGTGTGAGAGCTGCCCTATACGCTGACGACTTGTGGTGTGGTGTGTAGAAGAACATCTAACTATCGCTAATAAGCGAATACAAAGGGCAGCAGACAACATAGCAGCATGGGCAGAGAAATGGATGGTGCAGATCAACGCTGAAAAATCCTCAACAACACTTTTCACGCTCTCCAACAAAGACAAAGCAGGAGAGATACGACTTGGAAATATACATGTCCAAACAGACGAGGAACCGGTGTACTTGGGCATTACATTAGATAAGAGAATGACATGGAGGCACCACATCGAGAGAACAGAGGCCAAAGCGAGAAGAAAACTTTCCATACTGAGGAAAATAGCTGGATCAAGTTGGGGAGCTAACGAAACAACACTAAAGAAAGTGTATACAGGTGCAATAAGACCTATATTAGAGTACGGATCAGCAGCATGGTCTACAGCAGCCAAATCATACCTACAAGCCTTAGATAAGGTACAAAATCAAGCGCTTCGGTTGATCAAGGGTGCCATGAAGACCACACCAATAAATGAAATGGAAAAAATCACAGGCATTCCATCTTTATTATACAGACGAGACACTAAGACCCTGATCCAAGCAGAAAAGTACAAGAACATGCCCGCACATCCAATGAAAACTAGATTTGGAGATTTAGCCAGTGGGAGGTTGAAGAGAAGCAGTTTTGTGCATCGGTCCAAAAAACTAATTAGAACATACAAGGATGAACTACCAGACATCACTAAGGAAATAACTCCCACACTCCTCCCAACCCCATGGGAACAACATCAAAATTTCAGCATTAAGACCTCCATAACTACCACCTGCCATATGGGAGAGCTAAATACTCTCCAAAGGAAAATAGCAGCATGTGACATGATTGAAGAACTATACCCCAGAGAAGCATGGATCCAAGTATATACCGGTACTGATGGATCTGCAACCAGAGCCGTGAAGAACGGAGGCGCAGGAGTTTATGTGGTCTATCCAGACAAAGAAAACGAATCCACCTACTGGAATATTCTGTTCAAACTACGCTGCTGAAGTACAGGCCGTAAGCATTGCTGCAGGAATAATAAATAACACAATAAGCCAATGTCAGCAGGTTGTATTCCTTACCGATGCAATGTCAGTTCTGCAAGCCCTCAACAGTAATAAACTGCCAGAATTAAACAAAGTCCTATGCGAAGTAAATATCAAAAGAAGGGTAGTGCTACAGTGGATACCATCACACTGTGGCATACCAGGAAATGAGAGAGCATATACGTTAGCAAAAGAGGGAGCAACACAGGAACAAAAAGAACAAACAATTACATTCCAGGAAAAGAAGACCCTTATCAAGGCCATCAGGAAAATTGATCAACAAAAAGACAACTACCACTATCTTGATCGAGCAAAACACGTGATCCTGTTCCGTATTAGAACAGGACATAACAGACTGAACAGTCACTTATACAGACTGAGATTGGTCCCATCACCCCTATGTACGTGTAGACAGGCAGCACAGACAGCCGAACACATCCTGCAAGACTGCCACATGCTTAGTCAATTGCGAACTGAACATTGGCCCACTGAGACGTACATCCACACAAAGCTGTTTGGGAGTCTTGAAGAACTTTCAACCACAGCAACATACATCCAGAGAACCGGACTTCTTATGTAGACATTTCTAAACAACAGCGAACGAGAAGAAGAAGCAGAAGAAAAGTGTTAAAAAAAAAAAAATTCGAGTAAGTTGTATTTTTTCCGGATTACAAAAAAAAAAGAAAGGACGGACGGGGTAAATGTCACAACTCCACGGCCTAGACTGCGATTGGATTCAGGCGAGAAAAAAAAGAAAAAAATTGTAAGAAAACAAATGTAAGAAATAGTACGGTCGACATCGGAATAAAGTTCGTCAGTCAGACCCTGCTTGACATTGCAGAATTTTGGCCTCCTCTGTAAATTATGCAGCTACGAACAAACATGTGTATGTCCTGATATGTGCCAAGCTTCAGCGATCTTTGGTGATCTGTTCCCCTCACGGTCCTTTTCAGGGCCCACAAAACTGCACCTACCACGGTCCTTTTCAGGGCCCACAAAACTGCACCTACCACGGTCCTATTCAGGGCCCACAAAACCCACAAAACTGCACCTACCACGGTCCTTTTCAGGGCCCACAAAACTGCACCTACCACGGTCTTATTCAGGGCCCACAAAACCCACAAAACTGCACCTACCACGGTCCTTTTCAGGGCCCACAAAACTGCACCACGGTCCTGTTTAGGGCCCACAAAACCAACAAAACTGTACCCTGGCAAGAAAGCCTTTATTTGTTTTCACCGCTGGGTGTGGAGGGCTGGGTGGAGAGAGCTGGGTGGGGAGTTGGTCCCCTCCCTCGCTATGCACTGATCCTTGTCAAATATTTACCTAATCAGAGCCGGATTAACGTAGTAGCAAAAGTAGCATATGCTACGAGCCCCTTTCTTTTAGGGCCCCGCGCCAATAAATATGTACATCATTTTTTGGTCATCTTTTAATACGAGCGTTAAACCAATGATCTTGTGATGTATGCCATCTTTAGCGCCTTTTCATTTCATGTCACGAAATTGTGAGAGAAAGAGCATAACAGGGTGACTTAGTGTGACTCTTTATTACTTTTATCTTAACTGTTTGCGGACAGAAGCAGTCATTTTCTTTGGATTTGTTGAAAGTCTGTACACCTTCTTTTCTGCTTCTACCTACCGGTGGGGTGTCCTTTCTACTGCATTATGTGCTGGCGGTAGTCATAATAAGTCCCATTTGCCCTTTGTGAAAAGACTATCAGATACCAGGTGGTCCGCTTGGGCAGATGCGACAAAAGCCCTTTTACACAGCTTTTCTGCAATAAAACAAGTCTTCGATGATATTTCAGATAACAATGATCAGAAGGCAGAGTGTTGTCAACAGGCTCGTTGTCTACTTTCAACCATGATGAAGCTAGAAACTGGAATAATGGTCATACTGTGGGATCAAGTATTACACCGTTTTCAAATGACCAGTGCTTCTCTGCAATCTTCTGACCAAGATTTGAATACAGCTTGTGCACTCTATGAATCCCTGCGGGGGTATATTCAAGCTATGCGGCCTACGAGACATGAGAAGGCGCTGAAGATGGATAGGATACACACTGAGCAAACTTGCTTATAGCGTTACCAGGCAGTCCTTCGGGACGAGCCTCGCCAAGACGAGGCAAAAATTTTACATTAAAAATAATAAATAAACAATGACCCATGCTACCACCCCTGCCTGCGAAAATGCATAATAGACTAACCCGCAACCCCTACCTGCCAAATGTACTAACCCCGCCCGCAGGCGAAAAAAAAAATTATTGTAAGAAAAAAATGTAAGAAATAGTACGGTGATCGAATTGGGTAATAAATTGCCAAAATATTAATTTGACGGTGAATTAACGCACAAGTAAAGCGCAATACCACACTGGGAACTAAAAACACCAATCATAGACTACTTACTTACTGAAAAGATCAAACAAAACATAGAAGATACGGAAGCCAAAACGATAAGTAGAAAGTTCATAAATCAACTTACACACAAAGTCTGGCCGCCTACACTGATGGATCCAAGGGTGATAGTGGGCAACTAGGTGCAGGAGTAATAATACCACAGTGGGGAATTGAGAAAAGCTACATTGTAACTGAAGGGGCTTCGATTTTTACCGCAGAGATGGTAGCAATTCTAAAGAGTTTAGAAATAATCGAAGATAACCCACCAGAAGCTGTTCCGATATTTACAGACTCACTAGCATCACTACAAGCACTAGAACACCCAGGTAAATGTAGCCGGCCAGACATAAAGGAAGAAATTCTTGCAATTAATACATCACCAGGGAACAGAGGATGTAGTGTGAGGCTAGTGTGGTTTCCAGCACACACAGGTATAGCTGGTAACGAGTTGGCAGACCAGAACGCCAAGTATGGAAGAATAAGTAAAAACAATAAAAGAGAAGGACTGGGAAGGTCGGAGATCAAGAGCCAAGTGAAGCTAACTATAAACGAGGAATGGAAGACAACATGGAAGAACAGTAGAAAAGGCAGACACGCGTTCAAACTGCTGAAAGAACCAACAAGGACGTTCCAGGTCAGAGAAGAATTGAAGATACCATCGAACAAAAAACTGTGGCGTCTCCGTCTCGGTGCAGCATACTTTATGATAGAGGAACCACACTGCCAAGAATGTCAGGAAGAAAATGACATAGACCACTACCTGATCCACTGTAAAAAGTACGAACAACAAAGGCTTGAATTGAAAACTTACTATAGAAATCACAATATAGACATGACAGGCGATACGGTTTTAAGTATAGATGCCCCAGGAAGTGCCCAATCAATACTTAAGAGATTTGTACATAAAACAAAGGAAAACATATAAGGTTAGTACTTCAGAAAAGACATTCAACCAAATAGAAATTAAGCAGCAAGAACTAACACATCAATAAAAAAAAATAATAAAACACAGAAAAAAAAACTTACTAACTACTCATAGAACAAGGAAAGACAACGAGGTTTAAAATAAAAAACAACTCAAAAAGAACAAATACTAATACAAATTAAAACCAAGTGTAAAGGACAATAGTTATTGTTGCCGTCATTTTTGACGGTGGAAAAAACACCAACCTAATGTATTTTTGGTTTAATGTGATCAAAGAGAGATAAATGTATATTGTCTTTCTGTGACAGGTTTGACTGACGATTATCTTCTCCTGTCTTATGTTGTCCTGTCTCAAGCAATGTATTATAGTTGACATGTCTTAAGTCTATTTATAGGACCATATAGCGGAGTATCTTTATCACCCGTTTGGGCGGAAACGCCTGGTCTGGGTTTGCCTCGATCTGGTCCATGCTCTTTGGGCATGTGCGGGTCTTGGCGGCAAAAGCCGGTAGACTGATTCGGAGAGAGAGTGTACCCGAGGCTTAGAATGGATGTACCGATCCGTAGATTTCTCTCTGCCAAGTTTTCGATAGGGATTGGAAATTCTGGGAATGACTGTTTTTCATTCTTCCGTCCCTGAGTGATTCTTTATGCCAGTATTGGCTGTGTTGTGTTACCTTAGAGTGTAAGGATTCTTTGAGAAGGTAACTGAAAAACATTATTCGATCTTTTCGTCTCGTTTAGATCTTACAGGTACATCTATCGCTGATGGCGACATAGTGAGCGAGGCTCACAAGGAGTTATTATACTGTACCCCAGTATGGCTTCATATTTGACAGTCTAGGTCTAAGTTGACCTGTTACACACATAAGCCTAGGAATCATCTTTATGGATCCGCAATGCAGGCGGAATATGGTTTGGCAGAAAATATATTAAATCTCAGAAGCTTGTGTAAACTGAGAGTGACCTGATTATCGAGGCCCACGACCTGCGGCCTGATTTCGTCGTCATTATATATTGGTCCGTATTTACGGCCAATTTTCTTCACCAGAATGAAGTATCTGGCATGTGAGACCAGTCTGAAGTCTTTTGCTAATTGTAGGACAATCGCATTGACTTTGTTTAAATAACTGATATCGCCCGTACTAAGCAAGATATTTGCTAGGGCTTACCTGACGGGGCTCAGTCAGGGATAAGAGCTATTGCATAAAACAGTAAACATTGTTTAAGACATTGTTACATGTCTGGGATCTGTGATGCCTGAAGCTGTCCTTTGTAACTACACACATTATGTACTCGATCTGATACTATTGACTGTTTCGTCCATCATTATCGTACGTCATGAATAAATATTGCAAACGTCAACAGCATTTCCTACTTCACTGACTTCTACTTGTGATTGTGTGAGTCAATGTGAAGTCGTCCAAGAGCCTATACGGCCTTCGTGTTGTCAGCACTGTTATCTACACTCTTACACAATCAACCACATTGTCATACAAGTACTACATGTCTGAATCTACAGGAATACAGACATTATGTATGTGTCTAATATACCCTGGCGGCACCTCACGCTAGTGACCTAGATTCTCGCTACAACTTGGTACTGTCCAGGACAACACGAAACGATCAACGTACTAACATTCCTAACACACCAAACAGTACGTTACATCTTTACATCTGGGCATTTACAAGAGAACACACTTCAACATCTCCAGTCAAAAAGAACTTCAACATCTGGTGGACCAGATTCTTGGGTTTTTGTCAATGACACGGATTTTCCTGCCCACATCTAGATTTATGAATCCAGAAGACAAGATTGACGTTTAGTTGTCAGCTACACAGTAGGAAATAGGTCAACGTCTGCTAACCGACGTAAACATTTACGTATGATACAGAATCGCTACATTACATGGACCACAGCTGCTGCAGAATTGCTACATGGACCACAGCTGCTACAATAGTGCTACATAGACCACAGTTGCTAAAGAAGTTGTTTAACACTGTGACAGTCGTCGAAGGACATATGTGTCAAAGTTCACGTCACAATTCTACGTGCAAGCTCGAATTGTAAACATAGAACAGTTCAACCTGTTGTTTACTACGACAGCCTACAAACATTCTCAACTGAAGTCGAGTTTGGTTTGATAGCTTCACTTTTGGAGACTACTACACCCGTTGTCAAGTTACGGTGACCTTCAACGGTGGAACGTCTACTTGTGTTTACAAGTGTACCGCAAGTGTGCGGTTGTAGAGGATTACGCTTAAAGATAAGTGGCCTGGTTTACGTGTTAAACTTAGCCTTTATTTTATGTGCAAATAAGCCTTCCTCGTTACATTCATTATATGCATTCTATTGTTTACTTGTTCTTTGTTTACTTGTTGAGTTAGTGTGTATTTTTTTTCCTGCGGGTTCAGGTTGCAGGGTCTTACAGTAAATATCCCACTCAACCGAGGGTACTGTAAGCGTTCTTTAGGGATTGTGCATATTTCTCAGTGTGTAAATTGCAAGCGACTTTTGTTGCTATTTATTTTTTTTTTTTCTTAGCTGTGACGAGATGTGTTAGTATGGTTTTCGTTTTTTTTTCTCCATACTTTAGTTTTTGATTCTTTTTGTTTGTATTTGTCTGCCTTTTCTTTTCTATTGTTAATTTTTTTACACCCTTTTGTTTATACACTGTGTTGTCATTGTATTTTTTGTGATTCTTCGCAGTTATCATTGTGATTTTTCACAACATTTGACTTAGTTAAGCTGTATTTTCTTTTGACCTCTGCGAATGTTTTCGTTTGTTTAGATGCTTGTCTTTGTTTAGTTATCGTGATATTGTTGATATATACAGTCTTCATGTATATTTGATCATGTACTGTTAATTATATGATGCAAATTATGTACTGAGCTGATTACTGGTGACTTAATAAATAAGGTAATTGTACTTAGTCTTTATAAAAGACTCATCTCCCACTTAGATTGGGATAACTTGTGTTGCTATTTCAGATATATTGACAGCACATTTGTAGACAGAATGTCTACATTAGATTTCTTCATCCAGCAAGGGTTGGCCCTTGGCAAGACTGATGAGAAATTGGAGGATTTTGCGCTTACTCAATATGCCAAAGCACAAAAGGCTAAAGAGAAAAAGATTCAAGCGCAGCTAGACAGAGAAGCTGAAGAAAGGAAGATTCAGCAAGACAGAGAATTTGAAGAGAGAAAGATTCAGCAAGACAGAGAATTTGAGGAGAAGAAGCTAATAAGGGAAGCTGAAGAGAGGAAAGAAAAACAGAAAATGTAACATGAAGAAAGACTCATGGCTTTGGAGATAGAGAAATTAAAAGTGACGAATATGAGTAGTTCTCAAGCGACTTCTTCGAGCACAAAAAGTCATGATTATAAGTTCAAACTTCCTCATTTTAATCCTACGAAAGATGACATAACGTTCTATCTAGATAGACTAGAACTTAATTGTGTAACATATAAAGTAGATAAGGCACAATATGTTAGACATCTGTTGAATTCACTTACAGGTGAACCATTAAGTATTATAATGGCAATAGAAGAACATGAAAGGACTAACTATGAAGTTGTCAGAGCAGCCTTATTGAAAAGATATCAGCTTAAAGAAGATGATTACCGTCTTCGTTTTAAGACTATGTTACCAGAATCTGGTGTAGAGTTCTCGGACTTTATAGGAAAGATACGCCTTACTTTCACTAGATGGATAGAGTTGTCTAAGACTGAACATACTTATGAAGCACTTATGGATTTGTTGCTTAGAGACAAAGTAATATCATCTGTTAATGAGTCTTTTCTTGCCTTTATACACGAACGTAAACCTAAGGACATAAAAGAAATGGAACAATATTGTTGCCAATATGTCACTGCTCATCCACAACAAACGATTAGCAATAGTAAGATTAAAGAAGGTTTACCCGTGGCTTCTGCGACTCCATACAATTCTAATTTCGGAGGTAAAGTTAAAGGTACTCAGCACAACTTCGATAAGAAAAGTAAGCGTAACTTTGGACAGGATCAAAATGATTCATCCCAAAGAGGCCCGTCTTCTAGGAATTGGAGGCAATCTGATAGTCCTCATAATTATGGTTCCAATAAATTTGGTAACTTTAAAAGGGGTAGCCACAATAAAAACTATCCTCGCCATAATTCTTTAGGAAGACAGCAGTATCAGTCTGATATATTTTCATCAAGGTGTAAATCACAATCACAATTGTGAAAACTGCGGTTCAAACCAAAATAATAATAGCAATAGGGGTAATTGCCATAATTTCAAAGGAAATAGTAATCGAGGTAGATGGCAGCATAATAATAATAGATCATGTCATCATACTAACTGTGCTGAACAAGAGTCACAAGGAGTTAGTAATGAACAAAACAATAGTAAACCTAACGCTAGTGCTAGTTCTTGTTCTGCCTTTGATTTTGGGAGAGCATCCCAATGCCCTCAGTGCACCACTTTATTTGAACCTACTACTACATCCACCTTGAGTTGCGGTCATCCTCTGCCCGCTCTTCCTGTCGCAGCGGCGCATGGCAGGAGAGGATCTCTTATTCTACATAGGGGTCTAATGAACGGTGATCCAGTCTCAGTCCTCTTTGATTCTGGATGTACCACTATTGGGGTTAGACAATCTCTAGTAGATCCTTCATGTGCCACTGGAAGAGTGATCAAATGTGTAACATTTGGTGGCACAGTGGAAAAATACTCTACCGCTATCATCCGTATAGCTACTCCCTTCTTTACGGGAGAGGTCCAAGCGTGTCTGCTTCCGAATCCTATTGCGGATCTTATCGTCGGGCGTATACACGGCATAAAAGAGTGTACCCCGCAGCAGATTATTGCTTGGGAAGAACATAACTTAGAAGCTGCTAATGCAGTTGTCACGAGAGCGCAGGCTCAGAATATGCCTCAGACTTCATCGACCGAAGGTGTTGAGGTACGTGATCAAGATGATCATGATGTGATTTCACGTGACTCTTTTATCAAAAGTCAACAGGAAGACATTTCGTTAAAAAAATTCTTCGTTCTGGCAAAAAAAAGGTGACACAAATAAGAACACAGATCACAAATCTTGGATCACTATGAAGAATGGCGTACTAGTGCGTATGGTACAACACTCTGACATGTCTAGACATTCACAAATACTTTTTCCGAAAGACATGAGAGTTAGAATACTGCAACATGCTCACGACTCCCAGTGCGCTGGTCATATGGGATTTTCACGTACGAAGTCGAGAGTTCTTGCGGCTTTCTTTTGGCCATTCGTAACCAGAGACATACGTCTTTATTGTCGATCGTATAGAGTATGTCAAGAAGTAAAATCGAAAGGTCCTCGCCATGCAGCACCTATCCAGGCTGCGGACATTCCTATCCGTCCATTTCAGAAAATGGCGATATATATATCATTGGTCCTTTCAAAATAAAATCAGCCAGAGGACATCAATTTATTCTTACATGTGTTGATATGTGTACTCGATGGCCAGAGGCCATACCTCTGAAGAGCTTTTCGACTGCCGATATTGCAGACGCTCTGTGGCTGATATTTTCGCGGTTGGGATTCCCTAGGGAAATCTTGTCAGACCATGGCATCCAACTGATATCTGAGACAATGTCGCAGGTGATGTCTACTCTTAATATCAAGAGATCACTGAGTAGTATTTATCATCCGATGTCTAATGGACTAGTCGAACGTCTCAAATGAACTCTCAAAAATTTACTAGGGAAAATAACTGAGGATCATCCTCAGGATTGGGACAAAGTCTTACCCGCTGCTCTCTTTCCTTATAGAGAGGTTCCTAATGAATATACCGGGTTTTCTCCTTTCGAGCTCGTCTTTGGCGCGCGTCCGCGCGGCGCAATCTCCTTGCTTCACGATCTAATAGCTGCCGATGATATTAGTGATGACACACAATCTTCTTATGAGTATGTCATTGCTCTCAGGCAGAAAATCATTGAAGCTTGCAAATTAGCAACTTCCGCATCTGAATTTGCTAAAGCAAAGGCAAGACAGTTTGCAAATAAAAATAGATGCCTACGTCAACTTTGTCCTGGAGACAAAGCATTTGTATTACTTCCTTCCAGGGAAAATAGACTTCTTATTGGTTGGAAAGGTCCTTTTGAGATTGTATCTAAAATTTCTGATGTCGACTATGTCGTCGATATTGACGGAAAGCATAAAACTGTTCACATAAATATGCTTACAGAATTTTATGAACGTCCAGAGTACTTACAGCCTATCTTTCAAGCGACGGACGACGCTACAGTCGCTCGTGGCCATTACTCATCGCTGTCTGTCATACAGGATGAGGAATCTACTTTCTCTGATGTTAATCTTCCTCTTCCGATGATTCCACTTCATTCTACGGAATCATGGAAGGATGTTGCAATTTCACCTAATTTATCAACTAAGGAACAGTCACAAATCTCTTCCATGTTACAAGCATTTCAGGATGTTCTCACGGACATTCCTGGACACACTACAGTCATTGAACATGACATTGTATTGACTGACCATACTCCTATCTGGGTCAGACCTTACCCTGTTCCTATCCACTTCCAAACTCAAGTCGAGAAAGAGTTGGATGAAATGATAAAGTTAGGAATAATTGAACCATCCAGTTCGGCATACTCGTCGTCTATGGTTATTGTCCGAAAGAAAGACAATAACATACGCATTTGCGTCGATTATCGTAAACTAAATCAAGTAACGAAGTTCGATGCAGAACCTATGCCTCTGTTGGATGAGTTACTTACTAGACTTTCCAATTCTCGTTTCTTTACAAAGCTGGACTTGTCTAAAGGATACTGGCAAGTTCCTTTAACCAAAAGAGCAAAACCTTTCACTGCTTTCTCCACACCTAGGGGTTTGTTCCAATAGAACTTTATGCCTTTTGGCCTTATGAATGCCCCAGCTACATTCGTACGCATGATGCGTCGAATACTGGCATATCGGTCTGATGTGATTGCATACTTAGACGATATCTGTCTTTTTAGCGATTCTTGGGAAGATCACTATCTGGGATTAGATGAACTGTTGTCTACTCTACGTGAGCATAATTTGACAGCTAAACCCTCTAAAGGTTGTGTTGGGTTTAGTGAGATTTCTTTTCTTGGTCATCGTGTTGGTCATGGTCTCTTGAAGACAGAAGACCACAACACTTCTAAGATACTGAACATCACTATTCCTAAGACTAAAAAACAGATCCGTAGTCTCTTGGGCCTAATACAGTTCTACGGAAGATTCATTCCGAATCTTTCCTCTATTGCGGCACCGCTCACAACCCTATTGAAGAAAGGGTCCCCTAATATGGTGCGTTGGTCCCAAGAATGCCAATCTTCATTGGATCAGATTAAGTCTTTATTTTCGTCTCCTCCTATTTTAAGACTACCTACAGCCGATAGGACGTTTGTCCTTCGTAGTGACGCCTCAGCAATAGGGATCGGGGCGGCACTGATGCAAGAGTATTCTGAGACTCTGCATCCTGTAATGTATGTCTCGAGAAAACTGAATGCGGCAGAAAGGAATTATTCTGTTCTAGACCGAGAATTGCTAGCTATGGTCTGGGCAATTCTTAAACTCCAAAGATTCCTTCTCGGCGCGCATTTAGTAGTAGAAACCGACCAAAAAGCTCTCACGGCTATGCAGAATAAGGATTTGAAGAGTTCGAGATCCACTCGATATGCTATTGCTCTTCAACCTTTTCATTTCACGGTACGAGCTATCCGTGGTTCGGATAATGTGATGGCAGACATATTGTCTCGATGCCCACATGAAGCTACTTAGCTCTTTTGTCTAGATCTACTATTACAAATCTAAAGTTATGATCTATTCTTACAATAACATGCTTCTATAACACGTGTTGTCACTTTGTTTAAACTCATGGTTATGTATTGATTACTTGCTTTCTCTGTTACCGTCTGCGGTAAAACAGAGGAAGGCGTTGTTTCATATGAAATGAAATAAAGGTCAAAAAAATTAATGCGGCCACATTTATAGTTTAGATATATATTAAGTGACTATGATACATTATAACATTCTAAGAAGTGTACTATTTGTATTGTTCTCAGCAAACCGGTGTGATATCTGGAACGCTGTAGAACTACGATGATTCCTATAGACGTCCTGATGTTCTTTGAGGATTTTGTTTACAAGACATCGCCGGAATGAAGGATCGTCTTGTTCTTCTGACATCATCGGATATTAGTCTATACACATATATAATAATATGTTTGTAAAAAAGAACTGGAAAATGTTGTTAATGATTGACCTTTTGAATTTATGGTGATATACGCATTATACGTCGTGAGATTTCGATGTTGGTGTAATCTCTTATTGGAAATTGTCATTCACCATTTATACACATTGATATGAATTTTTGTTGTAACATTACCTGCACGTTTGAGTTGGTTGGTAACACCTCCCCGGATATATTTACTTTGAGAAAATAGTTTCTCCTATCTAGTGAGATTTTTTCTTCTCACCAGACGCTCTACTGTGCGTCGATTGGATCTGACATTATGATGTTATTTTTTTGGTGATCCTTTCATCGGCGCATTACTCATGCGTTATGAGCTTAATGTACCTGGCTCATAGATGTATTTCAAAAAAAAAATGTGCCATTTTTTCCCCCCGGGAGGTGTGGTAATGTTGCCGTCATTTTTGACGGTGGAAAAAACACCAACCTAATGTATTTTTGGTTTAATGTGATCAAAGAGAGATAAATGTATATTGTCTTTCTGTGACAGGTTTGACTGGTGATTATCTTCTCCTGTCTTATGTTGTCCTGTCTCAGGCAATGTATTATAGTTGACATGTCTTAAGTCTATTTATAGGACCATATAGCGGAGTATCTTTATCACCCGTTTGGGCGGAAACGCCTGGTCTGGGTTTGCCTCGATCTGGTCCATGCTCTTTGGGCATGTGCGGGTCTTGGCGGCAAAAGCCGGTAGACTGATTCAGAGAGAGAGTGTACCCGAGGCTTAGAACGGATGTACCGATCCGTAGATTTCTCTCTGCCAAGTTTTCGATAGGGATTGGAAATTCTGGGAATGACTGTTTTTCATTCTTCCGTCCCTGAGTGATTCTTTATGCCAGTATTGGCTGTGTTGTGTTACCTTAGAGTGTAAGGATTCTTTGAGAAGGTAACTGAAAAACATTATTCGATCTTTTCGTCTCGTTTAGATCTTACAGGTACATCTATCGCTGATGGCGACATAGTGAGCGAGGCTCACAAGGAGTTATTATACTGTACCCCAGTATGGCTTCATATTTGACAGTCTAGGTCAAAGTTGACCTGTTACACACATAAGCCTAGGAATCATCTTTATGGATCCGCAATGCAGGCGGAATATGGTTTGGCAGAAAATATATTAAATCTCAGAAGCTTGTGTAAACTGAGAGTGACCTGATTATCGAGGCCCACGACCTGCGGCCTGATTTCGTCGTCATTATATATTGGTCCGTATTTACGGTCAATTTTCTTCACCAGAATGAAGTATCTGGCATGTGAGGCCAGTCTAACGTCTTTTGCTAATTGTAGGACAATCGCATTGACTTTGTTTAAATAACTGATATCGCCCGTACTAAGCAAGATATTTGCTAGGGCTTACCTGACGGGGCTCAGTCAGGGATTAGAGCTATTGCATAAAACAGTAAACATTGTTTAAGACATTGTTACATGTCTGGGATCTGTGATGCCCGAAGCTGTCCTTTGTAACTACACACATTATGTACTCGATCTGATACTATTGACTGTTTTGTCCATCATTATCGTACGTCATGAATAAATATTGTAAACGTCAACAGCATTCCCTACTTCACTGACTTCTACTTGTGGTTGTGTGAGTCAATGTGAAGTCGTCCAAGAGCCTATACGGCCTTCGTGTTGTCAGCACTGTTATCTACACTCTTACACAATCAACCACATTGTCATACAAGTACTACATGTCTGAATCTACAGGAATACAGACATTATGTATGTGTCTATTATAACCTGGCGGCACCTCACGCTAGTGACCTAGATTCTCGCTACAACTTAGTACTGTCCAGGACAACACGACACGATCAACGTACTAACATTCCTAACACACCAAACAGTACGTTACATCTTTACATCTGGGCATTTACAAGAGAACACACTTCAACATCTCCAGTCAAAAAGAACTTCAACAGTTATCTATAAACAATACAAAAGAGAAAATAAAATGACAAATACTAATGTGATGATTACAAAGGTCAGTGAAAGATGTTTCTTACGATAGCAACATCTCAACATGCCAACATGTTAGTGACTTGCCATCTCACATCACTTTATGTGTTGATGGTAGATGAATGGATGAATTAATTATCTTATTGTGGATGAGTGAGGGAATGTGAGTGGATCGATAAAATTATCGTGGTGAGTAAATGAGATAAATCTTGCGGACAGGATAGATATATCAATTGATGATGGATTAATGAAATGAAGATATGCTGCATAGATAGATTGAAGATGACAGCGCAGACAAATGATCTAATGCTGGATAAGTGGATTGATAGAATAAAGAAAGGTTAATTTATGGACTGTCAAAAGTTTAGTAGATGGACAATGGATAGACAGTGAAAAGTGGACTTATGAATGGCACAATAGATGCTGTGGTGGGTTTGGATGTTACTGAGATAAATATTACTTGTCTACAGAGGGAGGTCAGCTATGCAAGTCCCTGAGTCTAATAGTTGATGATGCGTGTTCTCAGGGTACCTGACTGCTACCACCCTACGACCTCAATCTGCGATATATTTTGAGCCTACTTTTATGTAAAGGTGTCTGGTTGTTATCTGGCTAGATGTCTAGGGTAATGTGCTATATGATGTAGAGAGAATGATAACAACCACTAATGTAACTCAATGAAAATGATTAAACAAATCAATGGTTAAAGTTTGAGTAACAATTTTTTACAATTTTAATTTCCTGTACCTCAATTTCTTGGGTACAGGAATAGTTAAAACTCAAAATATAATGGAAATGTATTTACAGTAATGTGAATTAAAAAAGACAACTTGTCTAGTTATATTATGAAAATGTCTATGTCTTGGAATGTCCTGGTAAAGCACTAAATTCTATAAAGGGTCACTCTTATGAGGAACGATTGTGTTCATCACCTCAAGAACGCTGTGTTGATTTAATACTGGAGAGATTATCTCAAGTGAAAAATCATGAACCCTTGGATGGTTCTTATCTTCAGGTCCTGGTGCACTGTGTTCTTTCTTCCACAACGATAGTCTTCACGACTGCAAAGTTTAGACACTGCTACAGCACTCTTCAGAGTTTTGGGCAATCAGATACTTATTGCCTCGAGCGTGCAGATTCTATAATTCTTGTATGGCTCACTGAATGTTTCAACATGGAACCCGCATCAATGAAATAATGCACAATTTGTAGGTTACCCGGCGATCAATGGTCACACTAAGATCGCCACTGGTTCAGAACAGCGAAGGCAATGGTCATGTATTCCTTGCGTCTGATGATATCACTACTTTTGAAATCTTTATCTTTAGTGGCAACTAACGCTGGCTTCAAATCGTTTTTATTACTACCATTAGTCTACTCTACCACAGCCAATCGAATTATGTTATGCCCACTTGCCTCTTTTTCAAGATAAATTACATTTTCAAAAAAATGTAACGTCCCCCCCCCCTCTCCCAAGACTGGCAAAGTTGAGTGAGGACATCAATGCGTCTGTCTCTCTGTCTTTTCTTTACAATATTTCTGTTACTATCTAAGCGTTTTTAATGAGAAAAGGCAATTATTGATCAGACGACTGTCTGTCATATAGTCGTTATATTTTTATTTCTCTCCTTATCATAATTTTCATCTTTGTATTTTTCCCTCTTCAGTTCTTCAAATAACATAGTTTTCTCTCTACGGTGGGATAATATATCATAATGTAGAATATGATATTCTAATAAACAAGTATTATCATTTTATTGTCACTGTCCTTTCGTTTATTTTATTCTGCATCGCTATTCCTTGGGCCACCCGTTATCTATCCTTCTAAGTTTCACTTTCACCATCTCCAGCCCTACACATAGTGGGTATCTTCAAATTTCCAAGTTAGCCGTAATTTTTTTCTTTTCTTTAAATCCACCACCGTTTTCCCTCTCTCTCTCTCGTTCTTTTTCAAAATGACGCAACGCGTTTGGATTTCATCAGAAAATACAACTAGACAGGAAATGCGAGCTTGTCTGTGTGTTTTTACTACCGTCTCCCGATCTAAGTGTTTATACATTCAAACTGCGCTACTAGTGAACGGGGTGGGCAGGTGGTTCGTAGTGGATTTGCACCGCTTTTCCAAATTCTGCTAGTAGCAAAGTCATGCAGTTTCGTTGCCGTAAGTGATGACCAGAACCACTGTCGCATGTCGTTCTATTAATACTTCCTCTCTCGCCGTCACTCCTCCGTTTCTCTCTCACTCTTTCTTGGAACGAAACACGCCTTGGCTGTCAAAATGTTATAGTTAATTTCAAGGAAAGAGTATGAAAAGCTTGTAATATTGAGAGAGGGTACCATTCACTTTGCGTTAAAGCTTCTCAAAACCTGCGCGACTGCGGGCGATGGCGAAGACGTTGAGCACAACTCCCTATTTCATCTCTATAGTATTTGGATTTATAAAAGTTGTCCATACAGATTTCACTTTACGACAGATGCGTTGATGTTATTGTTTATCAGAATCGACCTCACTGCACTCTGAGCAAACCCATAGGAGCTCAGTCTCCCTCAGCAAATGTCTCTCTCTCACGTCCATTTCTGCTAGTCCCACGTTTAATGCCAAACTCCAACAGTCTGAGCCTTGTTGATTCATCCATTGCAGTGTCATTATCCAGCAGGCGATCATTAATTGCCCTTAGTATCTCTCCCTTATCCATGTCCAGTGTCCCCACTATGGGTGCTCTCGAGGCCAGTCTGTCAGCTCTCTCATTGCCACGTACACCTGCATGACCAGGACAGTAGATCCACACCAGTTCTTCAAGACTTGAGGATTCTATTGATGTTTTCCATTCTTGCCTCAGCCATCCGTTCTGAACTTTCTGAAGCATGGCATGAGAGTCTGACAATATAACTGCTCTGGTTGATGGAGTTTCAGACAGCCACCTCAGTGCTGCAGTAACTGCCTCTACCTCCATTCTCATGCTGGAGGTTGTTGTCATTTAGGCTCCACTCTGTTCAGCGATGACCCTGCCCTTTATTCTCGCAGAGAAGCCCCATCCTGATTTCTCATCACGCACTACAGACCATCAGTGTACACAATGGCGTCATCATTCCCAGCATGATCACTTATCAGCTGATTAATCTCCAGCTCTGCTTTTCCATTGCCCCAAGATCTGCACTCTCTGCCAAGGCTAATGATGACCTGCTGGTATCCAGTTCTCCCCTGACTTACTCCACTCTTCCCCTTTGGATACATTTTCAACCCTGGTCACCTGACCAATCGTAGCCTCTGCCTGTGCCATCCATGACATCCCCCTCTTGATTCTTGACCTTTGATGTCAGCTACGTTCTCATGTAGAGGATGTCTTTTGTCGGTGGTTACTCGCATACAGGCTTTTGCCTGGGCTATCGCATATCTGGATCTAATCAACATCAATCCGAGCATGTATCTCATTGTCACAATGGGAGTAACACGCGTACAGCCCAAAACTAGTCACATCCCTTCATTTTGAATGCGTTCCAGTCATTCACATTGTGACACTGACGGCGTGAGTATTCCCAGCCCGTACTCGATTACTAAAATCACTAGCTGAACGAACGAACGAACGAACTTTATTTTCAAAGGGTTAAGCATTGGGCATGCAGGCGCGTCTGACATTCTGCTATTCCTCTCTCTCTCATCATGAATACTGTATCCTTTCATCCTCACATTTACTTTAAGCATTATTAAGGCATTTTTCATTATAAAAGTAATATAACATCATGCATTTGCAATAATCATCATAATTAAAGTATGTTTCTAAAATAAATAAAGAAAAAAGAAAAGAAAAGAACAAAAAAAATAATAAACATAACAAAATTAAAATTAAAAACAAACAAACAAACAACAAGGCTGATAAAAATCGAATTCCTCATACAGTAAATCAGTGATTTGAGACATATTCAGAGATGTGTTATAAGAACTCGTGAAATATTCAAACGGTCTGCTACTGAATGACTAGGGACTCTGTGTTTTTTCCAGTGCACGCGAAAGACTTTACGAGAGGTGAGCAGTTTTGAGTCTCATAGCAGATACTACTGCAATGATAGGTTCATCAAGATGAGGTGGGGTAAACAGTTACTTTCCTCGCTGTCTTTGCCGTCCCAAACTCAAGACCAGAATCAGATTAGGTAGATAGTTAGATAGATATATACGAAAGTAGTTAATTTGCCAAGGGTTGAAAATCGGACACAGTCCCCTCTTGCATTCTTCCTTCCTCTTGCTCATCTTTTGTTACTGTTGACCCAGAGTGTAATGTCTACCGATAGGCTATTCAAAAATAGGTTGAATGGGAAGGGAAAAGAAAAAAACAAAAACAAACAAAACACACACAAATGGTAATACGTCTTACAAGGAGAAAGGACAAGAAAAACCTACGTTGCGGCCACAAGGCCTTCGTCAGGGAGAGACAAACAAGAGACAGGAGGGACAGAAAATGAGAATTAAATAAAAGTAAGTGGATAGATCGAAAGTAAGAGAAAAGTAAAAAGTAAGCGAATTGGTAGACAAGGCAGTCAGTAATGGGGTATGATATAATATAAGTTTATGAGGAGAACTGCCGTAAGACGGGGGTAAAACGGTTGAATGAAAAATAAAAAAAACACACACACAAATGTTAATACGTCTTTCAAGGAGAAAGGACAAGAAAAACTTCACTCATCCACAATAAGATAATTAATTCATCTACCATCAACACATAAAGTGATGTGAGATGGCAAGTCAGTAACATGTTGGCATGTTGGCATGTTGAGATGTTGCTATCGTAAGAAACATCTTTCACTGACCTTTGTAATCATCATCATTATTATCTTTCAACTCCCCATGGAGCATAGGCCTTCAGTAAACTTATACCATGTCCTCCTGTCCCATGTCCTCCTGTCCCATGCCAGTTGGTGAGGGTTTTCTTCAACCCCTTCATTTTTGTCTACAGCTCTCTGCTCCAAGTGTTTCTCTGTCTCCAACTACCCCACCCACCCCAGAGACTCTAGAACAATGACTGTCTTGCTGTACCATAAGCCGGTTTCCTCAGTATGTCTCGCCCATCACCAGCACCCGCCCAGCCCGTGGCATTAATTCCACAATAGTGATCTTGTTGCACCATTATAATGGTGAACAAAAATAAAATATTTATTTAAAAAATATTATGAAAAATTCTGTATGTGGAGATGTCAAATTCAGAGAAAGTTGGGTCTAACATTCAGTACAACATTGACACGTATTAACACTGAAAAGGTTATTGCTTTTAAATAAATATAAAATGTATCTTTCAGTGCTTTTAAATAAACATTAAATGTATCTAAAATGATTTATATTTTTTAGCAACAACGGAATTTACTTCATACAGCAGAGAATCTTAAGTTTCATAAATCATAAACAGCATAAAAACAATATATTTTTTATTAAATTAAATATTTTTATTTAAACTTTTCTTAAAATTGGCCTTCCCCAGCAAGTTACAGATTTTGCCAAAATACTCAGAAATTTTTCAGTTCACTGCCCCATCATTGCTTTATCCATGTATCCATCCATCTATTCACCACCATTCCAGATATCCACTCACCTTCGCTACTTGTATATGCCACTGTCACTTAATCCATCCAGTTACTCACCATCACTTGATCTATTGACAGACACCATCACTTCATCTACTGATACTCACCAACCAGCACTTGATTCATTGACACTCCATACTTTAACACTAACACACCATCAATCTGTTTATCCACACATCCACAGTTCCTATCAATACACCAACCATCCAGCATTATATTTATTCACATTCACCCACTGTTACTCCATGCAACTTCTCACCAGTTGTTATTCCATTTATCCTTCCATAGTATCACTTATTTTTAATCTGTCCACCCTTCTTCAATCAACCACTGTCAGTAAATCCATCTCTCTTTGACATTACCTCTTTATTCAAATATTTCACTTTTTTCTATAAGTGTTAAAAAAATCTTGATACTTGAAGTTGTGTTGTCAGCTTCCTTATAAAAATGTGCAGTATATTTTGTTAAAGGCTCATTATAAATATAACAGGTTATTGTGCAAGGCTTTTGCGCACAGGCGTATGTCAATTTTTTTGCTGAAATACAGCTGTCTGCATTAGCTATATAAATATATAACGTCACGTATGTATCGTCTGCTCATGCGCAGCCGAACGGGCAAATGTCAACAGACCTGACTAGACGTGCCATGGTTGTGCTCCCGTGGTGGATGTGTTATTCGATATTTTTTTCCAGTGGCTTTTAATGAGATTGGTCACCACGATTGACTAAGATGTGTTTATGGGCCGTCAAGAGTTACAGCTTCCATGGAAGTATTGTGACTGTATTTTGAGGTAAACATTTTCGATCGTCAGCACATTTACATTTGCCGCCATACTTCGTTCACGTCCTACTCGAACCTGAACGCTAGTCTCTTACGGCCAGAATTGAGATTTATGAACTGTATGCCTCTTACATTGTTTACCACGATGGACCGACATTGGACCTTAATGAATGCAATCTACCTAATGTTATTATGCTGAATTATTGTTGGAGCTACTGTCAATAAATTTGGATGTGGACCAGTCTTCACCAACTCATTGATTTTCATTAACACTGTTGTACGAGCTAAAAATACTATGTGGCTGTGTTCAGGCTAAAAGTATGATGCTTGTAATGTTATGATGTATGTATATAAGCGTTACGACGTCCTCTTCACAGGCACACACAAGTTTCACAATGCACACAGTAAAGCGTGATCAGTTTGCAGCCATCTTTATTTACAGAATGCTCGTACATGTGTAGTTTCGTATTTTAATGTATTATATTACATCCCCCCTTTTTTGAAGAAAAAAAAAAGTTGGGAAAAACTATTACACGAAATGTTTCATGTGAGAAAGGATAAGTATGTGTAATGTTCAGTGTGAGCATATATGTCACTGTCTGTATCGGCTGGGAGGTGTCACTTACGGCCAGAACGAGTGGTGTAAAGGGCTGGTGGTTCTATGGAAGTCCCTGGTTTAGCTTGAGTTGGTTGTGATTTCGTCCTTGGTGGTTGTTGGTTTTGTGGGGTACCAAGGTCTGGAGTTACTGCATTGCCTGTTGAAAGCATGGGAATTCTCTTCTCTGTTGTATTCTGTGGGATTTCTCTGATGTCCACTCTGTTTCGCCTCAGGAGGTTGTTGCTGCTGTCTGGTCTTAAAGTATAGCTCCTGGGTTCAAGGTTTCTTGAAATGATTGTTGCTTTTGACCATGTGCCATTGTTGTGGTTGTAGGTAGTCTTTCTTCATGACTGACTTGATAGTTTGCATTTGTCTCTCAATGAAACCATTAGATTTAGGGTATCTAGGCGATGATGTTGTGTGTTTGATCTTCCAGTCCTTAGTGAAATTTCTGTATGCTTGACCTGAGAAATGTGGACCGTTGTCAGATCTAATTTCATCTGGGATGCCAAATATGCTGCAATACTTCTTTGTAATGTCTGCAATAACAGCTGATGGTGAGGGTTGTGGAAGTTTCTCAATGATGGGAAATTAGCTGTAATAATCAGCAATGATAAGGTAGTCATTACTGTCGATGGAGAAAATATCAGTCCCTTTGATGTTCCAAGGGCTCAATGGTGTGTCTGACGGTATGAGAGGTTCTCTGCACTGCCTATTGGCATGTTCTTGCAAATTGAACAGTTTTTACATAGTGTTTCTATGTCCTTATTTATCTGTGGCCAGTAAACATCTTTCTTTGCTCTCAGTTGTGTCTTCACAATACCAAGGTGACTATTATGGAGCTGTTTAAGGATGATATCGCGTTGTGTTTCTGGTATAATAATGCGATCTCCTTTAAGGATCAGACCATCTTCCATCCATATGTGTTGGTAGTCTTCTGACCATTCATACGGAGTTTCATTCTGTAGTAGAGATCGCAAAGGTTCTGCAGAAGCTGACAAATTTGGTATGAATTGTGCTAAGAAGTTGACAGCACCTAAGAATTGTTGCAGTTCCTTCTTTGTAGCTGGTGTTGGCATGTCATGAATATCTTCAACCTTTTTAGGGTCTGGTTTTACACCATTCTGGGTGTACAGCAATCCAAAAAATTGTATCTCCGTTGTCTTAATTGTACACTTTTTGCTGTTGAATGTTAGCCCATTGGCCTGTGCTACATGCATCAAGTTAATCAAGTTACGGTCATGATCATGTTCTGACCTGCCACAGACTACAATGTCGTCCGCAATAGCCACTGTGCCAGAACACTGCTCAACAATGTTGTCAATCTTCTGTTGAAAGATATCTTGTGATACATTAAAACCAAATGGGAGTCTCTTGAAACAATATCTGCCGAATGGTGTTCGAAAAGTTGTAAGGGGTTGACTTTCCTCTGCTATCTCAACACTCCAGTATCCGTGTACAGCATCTAGTTTAGAAAAATATCTGGCATTGTGGAATCTGTGAGTTATCTCTTCCACTGTATGCATTTTGTGTGGACAACGCTTTAGACTGTTGTTTAAATGTTTTGGGTCAAGGCAAACCCGAAGGGAACCATCCTGTTTCAAAACAGTTGTGATACTACTACACCAATCAGAATGCTCTTCAACCTTTCTAATAATGTCATTCTGCACCATCTTTTCTAGTTCTGTGGCAAGTTTCTGTTTAACATGTATAGGATACTTTCTAGGTGGGTCTATCTTTGGTTCAGCGTTGTCTTTTTAAAAAAAATCTTGCCTTTCCCGGAAATTTGCCTATTCTGTCAAACTGTTCTGGGAATTGCTGTTTAAGGTCGTCTACTCCAGTGATGCGTAGAGTAAGATGTTCTTTTTTGTCAGCTTTAATGTTGTTAATAGTTACCACACTCAGCTCTTCGCACATTGGTAAACCCAAAATTGCAGGTCCTTTAACATCTACCAAGTAAAATGTTGACGATGTCCATTCAGAGTCTCTGTATGAACATTCAAGTGTAACTGCTTCGAAACAGTCTATATTTGTTCCATTGTAAGCTCTTAGCTTTGTCTTGCCACTCCTACTTTTTACATCCCTTGTGGGAAATCCTTGCTCATCCACCTTGTCAGGCATGATCTGTCTGAATATCCTTAAGGGTAAAGTGTTTCCTTGGGCACCTGTGTCTATCTTGAAACGAATATATCTTTTTTTGTGCATTTTAATCCCTGGTATTCTGAATTGTACCTTGCAGAAAGCCTGCGTTCTCTTTGGTTCGTTACTGAAAGTTAGTACCTTCACAATATCAAAAGTGGAAGGATCACTTTCTTCACTGGAGTCAAAGTCCTCAGTCATCATAGAATGTGTTTGTTTTGATGACTCTCTGCTGTGAAGTTTGTGTTGAGCATTTGTCACAGATTTTCGTTGTCTATATGCAGCCGTTATCGTTTCATATCGCAGCGCCCGACAATATTCACTGTCTTTAGGTAACTGCCTCCTTTGTTGGCCCATAGTTTTGGGTGTGATATCGTATAGTGGTCTGTTGTGATAGTGGTGGTCTGTTGTTGTGGTGGACAGTGGTGGGTGAGTGGTGAAACCAATCTTTCCAACTTTAACTTATATAACAGTTAATCAAATTTTACAACCCCACTTAGAGGTACACAATAAGACACAGTCACTTGAAAAGTTCATAGTTCCTTTAATTAGCTCCAGCTATAATTTAGGTTGCTTCGAAATCTGACATATTCTTTTTCCCTTCTTGACAGTCATTCAATTCATAGGGTTCTCCCTTCCCAGAGATCCCTTTGGACAACGTTCGATTCAAACCTTTAGTTTGACCCACGGGTCATTTTGATTTCTCCTTCCTTCGACACGACGCTCTTCAATCATTAAACGCACTTACCAATTGTTAAGATGGGGTATTTCATATTCGTGAATAAGCGGCTAATACAGAGTTGATTGGCATCTAGTTCTTTTTCTCAGTCCTTTCATAGTTCTTGGTCTTTTCTTCTCAGCCAGATGGAACGCCTTACTGGTTCAGCCTTCGGGTGGTAACGTTCATTTTTGTCTCCTCTGTGTTCAATGGACTCCTTGTCACCTTGTGTTGTCATTGTTGTCCTGTATGACGCGTTTTTGTCTCTCTGTTGAGGGTTAGGTTATTTATATTTCGTGCTTATTCCTGCCTTTTTCTTTTACAAGAATATCCAATATTGATATTAATTTAATGTCCAGGGTTCTCTCTTTACGTACCTGGCGAATAAACATTCACTCTTAGTATTAACTTACTTTGTGCACACATCTCTTTCTCCAACGAAAGTAATAATAACTGAGTGACGGTTTGTAACTTTAATACACATTACGACGAACTTCACATTAGACCCATTGATGTGGTCAGGCAATAAGAACACAATCAAGATTAATAATAATAATAATAATAGTCACTCATTAGCATGAACAATTATGAATGTTAAATATGCCATACATTAGAATACTTCCATGTAAAAACAGGAATATACAGTAGGGCTATCCACACACGCCCAAACACACATCTCAACCGTAAAACGGCTGGACACTGACTGCCCACTTCGCTAACTCTCGTTTTCACCCGCCTCGTTAGCAATACTTTCACAGCCAGTCTCATCACGTGACATAGAGTGGCTATTTGGGTGAAATGGCAAAGTGCCAAACTCGGCGTTAAAATTAATGCATTTTCTACTCCCAACATTGCCCCCTTGTTCCCGAGCGGAAACCAAGGGTTTTCGCTTGAGAACAGTGGATAGTTAGCCCAAGAACTATTAATCTATTAGGAAAGAAAAATCATACTGCTTAGAATAATATATATGAAATAGTAATTATAGTACCAAATGACATGAAAACAGATATATGTAAACAGTTTAGACAAAATGTAATCCAATCTTTCAAAAAAATGCAATTAAAGTCATAACATGAATGTTTCAATAGTATATCCCCTGAAAACAAAACAAGATCAGACAATGTCAACATCTGGCACAAACAATTTCACTTTGCAGTTACATTCCTTGACAATAAGTCTGCCAGAAAGTTTTCTGATCCCTTGATTGGAATAATTGTATATCTATATTCTTGGATATCTATATTCTTGGTTGGTTCCAAAAGGTTGTTATTGCCGGGAGTTGTAGTGAGGATAAGCTCTCACTGCAGATAAAATACTTCTATGGCACGCGCCTCAAACAGCCTCTGACAACCAAGTCCAGCTCCCGGCCTTCACGTGTGGCTCAATTTGAGCCCGGCGGAACTGTTTCCACTGACGGGAGAAGGGGCAAAGGCGAGCGACTGGCGCCTTAAAACCAGCAGCTTCGGGCAGATAGGGCTCGTGATCCTTGGTTGGTAGCTTATCTAAGAGAAGGAACTCTGAATTCAAACCACTGCTGCCTTGCGGGAATATCCATTTATGGAATTGGCTTCGGGAGTAAACCCTGAGGATAAATCCGGAGTCGGAGTCCCTAAGGCAGTCTAATGTCGATTCGACATTATTCTGGCAACTCCTGCGACATGGCTGGTACCAAACTGTATCGGCTACTGCCGTTCCTTTGGATCTACCGGCTGTGTGGAGAGGGGGAACATGCTGCATGGGCAACAGCTTGATCTCCATATAACTGTGCCCAAGCTCGCGCCCTGGAGAGGACACTCCAGCTTCACCCTATAGGTGTCGGCAAAACACGGGAAGTAGCAGTTAACCGTTATAAGCATTTTGCCCAATTGGCGTAGGGCATGGCGCCAGGGGCTACTTCCGACAGTGGGAGAGGTTCTAGGATCTCACTGGACAGCTACCGCCCGCTTCAAGCTGGGCAGCCCCCAGTCAATAAGGTGTTGTCCCGCCACTGTCTGCTTTCCCCATTGGGTGCATGGGGATTAGGGTCAAACCCGAACTGTGGACAGAAAATTTTGCACACCAAGCAATTATCGAAAAAAAAATAGAAATAAGCAAACTCTCAGATTGGGATGCTGGAACGTCCGGACTATGTTGACTGGACTATCCGAAAACCTACAGGATGTAAACGATGTAAGGAAGACAGCCATAATTAATGATGAGCTTAAACGACTTCAGGTGGATATAGCTGCACTTCAGGAAACGCGCCTGGCGGGCTCTGGAACGGTGAGCGAGAAGGACTACACATTTTATTGGCAAGGGAAAGATCTTAATAAAGCTAGAGAACACGGAGTAGGTTTTGCGGTCAAAAAATCGCTAACTAAAATGGTTGAACCAGGCGAGAATGGATCAGAACGCCTGTTAACGCTCCGCCTGCAAACTAGCACAGGTCCCATCACCCTTGTCAGTGTGTATGCTCCTACTCTGTACTCTGCCTCAGAAGCTAAAGATGAGTTCTACGAGAATCTAACAGCAATTATCAAAAGCATACCTAGGCAAGAACAGCTTGTTCTCCTTGGTGACTTTAACGCTAGAGTGGGTGCCGATAATGTTTCATGGCCTTCAT
This sequence comes from Oreohelix idahoensis, assembly GCA_024509875.1. Taxonomy (NCBI): domain Eukaryota; kingdom Metazoa; phylum Mollusca; class Gastropoda; order Stylommatophora; family Oreohelicidae; genus Oreohelix; species Oreohelix idahoensis. The sequence goes on along the minus strand of JAMPIV010008124.1, from coordinate 21,920 downwards.
GTCTGGGCAGGTTTGGTATTGGCAAGATGAATGAAAATGGACAACGGCTCTTAGAGTTGTGCGTCCACCATGACCTCTGCGTGACCAACACCTACTTTCAGACAAAACCCCAGCATAAGGTGTCATGGAGACACCCACGATCCAAGCACTGGCACCAAGTTGACCTGATTCTCGTCAGAAGGCCACTCCTCAGGTCTGTGCTCTCCACGCGCTCGTACCATAGTGCAGACTGTGATACAGATCACTCCTTGGTTTGCTGCAAAATCAGAGCACAACCAAGAAAACTCTATCGTGTCAGACATGAAGGGAAACCACGCATTGATACCAGCAAGATGTCAGACCCTTTCATGATCGCTCAATTCACTGCGACCTTCGAGAAAGTGCTCAGTAGCCCTCAGCATGGTGATACTATTACAGAGAACTGGGAGCATCTACGGAACACCATTCAAAGTACTGCACTTGCCACCTTTGGTAAGAAAACAGCAAAGTCAAATGACTGGTTTGATGCTTCATCAGATGTGATGGCACCTGTCATTGAAGCTAAGCGCAGTGCTATGAATGAATACAAACGTTCACCGAGTGCCAGAACCCTACAGATCCTGAGGGCTACGAGAAGCAAAGTTCAACAAACTGCTCGACGCTGTGCAAATGACTACTGGCTCCAGCTCAGTGAGAGCATCCAGATCGCAGCGCAAACAGGCAACATTAGACAAATGTATGACGGTATAAAGAAAGCACTTGGCCCCCATAAAAGTAAGACGGCACCGCTAAAAACCATCAGCGGAGAGAAGCTAACCGATAAGGGTAAGCAGATGGAGAGGTGGGTCGAGCACTACTCTGAGCTTTACGCTAGAGACAATACCGTTACGCCTGCAGCCCTTGATGGTGTCAACAGTCTGCCAACTATGGAGGAGCTGGATGCCGAACCAACATTAGAGGAACTCAGCAAGGCCATTGATAGCTTGGCCTCTGGCAAAGCACCAGGCAGTGATGGGATTCCTCCTGATTTAATCAAATGCTGTAAGAGCACGCTATTACATCCCCTGCATAGGATGCTGTGCCAGTGCTGGGAAGAGACAACTATTCCTCAAGACATGCGAGATGCCAAGATTGTAACACTGTATAAAAAATAAAGGAGACAGAAGTGATTGCAATAACTACAGAGGCATCTCTCTTCTTAGTATTGTTGGTAAGGTTTTTGCCAAAGTCATCTTAATGCGACTACACAAGTTAGCTGAGCGCATATATCCAGAGTCACAGTGTGGATTCCGAGCTGGCAGATCAACAACAGACATGATCTTCTCTCTCCGCCAGCTTCAGGAAAAAAATCAAGAGAGCAGAAAAGACCATTATATATCGCCTTTATAGACCTCACAAAAGCATTCGACCTGGTTAGTAGGGATGGACTCTTTAAAATCCTCCTGAAAATAGGCTGCCCTTCTAAAATGCTGGAAATGATAAAGTCATTCCATGACGGCATGAAGGGAACAGTCCAATATGCTGGAAGCACGTCACAGCCCTTTGATATACGAAGTGGCGTTAAACAAGGCTGTGTTCTGGCTCCGACCCTCTTCGGAATCTTCTTTGCCTTACTCTTGAAACATGCATTCAGAGATGCAACTGAAGGAATATGCCTTCACACTAGGTCAGATGGCCGTCTGTTTAATCTTTCAAGGCTGAAGGCAAAAACAAAAATCAGAAGGGTCATATAAGAGACTTGTTGTTCGCTGATGATGCTGCAGTCGTCACTCAAAGCCAACAGGAGCTTCAGAGCTTGATGAATCGCTTCACTAAAGCATGCAAGGACTTTGGCCTCACAATAAGTCTAAAGAAAACGAATGTGCTGAGTCAGGATGTGGGTGCTGCACCAGTTATCACTATCGATAACTATGAATTGCAGTGGTGCACCACTTCACATACCTAGGGTCTACCATCAATGACAAACTCTCACTGGATACAGAAATCGACAGCCGCATTGGCAAAGCTGCAGCTACCTTTGCCCGCCTCACATCGCGTGTTTGGGGAAACTCTCTAAACTCACAATGAAGACCAAAGCTGCGGTATATAATGCCTGCGTCACCAGCACACTCCTATATGGCAGCGAGACCTGGACGACCTATGCTAAGCAAGAAAGAAGGCTCAATACCTTCCATTTGCGGTGTCTACGCCGCATCCTCGGCATCTCGTGGAAAGATAAAGTGACAAATGTCGAGGTGTTGTCACGTGCTGGCCTTCAAAGTATGTATACGCTTCTTAGACAGCGCAGACTTCGCTGGCTTGGCCATGTTCGCCGCATGGAAGATGGTCGCATCCCAAAAGATATCTTCTACGGACAATTAGCAGATGGCAAGAGAACAGTTGGGCGACCACAGCTGAGGTTCAAAGATGTGTGCAAGAGAGATATGAGGGCACTGGACATGGATCCAGCAACATGGGAGGATGAAGCTGCCGATCGCACTAAGTGGCGATGCTATTTACGGCGCCACCTCAGATTGGGCGAAGAGAGGAGCTCACACAAAGAAGCAGAGGTGAGGAGAAAACGTCGAAAGGAGCACCAGGAAAATAAGCAGCTGAGGGCTGTCACCTCAGGGGCGCATTCCCATAGTCAGTTATGACTGAAGGGGCTATTATAATTATATTCTTGGATAAGCAAAAACCATCTGTGTAATCTACTGTTTGTCGTAGTTTTTTTATTTAGGGATGTTAGTGGACGGTGATCCGTCTGGAGGTAGAAGTTTGCGCCAAGTAAATAGCGTGATAACTTGCCCATACACCAAATGATGGACAAGAGTTCTCTTTCACTGGTGGAATACCGAGTTTCTGCTGGTAGCAACTTCCTGCTTACATACAAGCATGGATGTGGAGTATCATTGAACCATTGCAACAGGCAACCACCAATGCCAGTCTGAGAAGCATCAGTCCTCAGAAGAAATGGCATAGTGATATTAGGTAACACCAAAATAGGTGCCTTGGAAAATAAAGTTTTAATTTTGTTCAAAGCTCCACTGCAAGTATCGGACCAAACAATTTTATTAGGAGCTCCCTTTTTAGTCAAAGATGACAGGATAGAAGAAATAGATGAAAAGTTCGGAATGAACTTGTGATAGAAGTTAATGAGTCCTAACATGCTCCTAACCTGTTTCTTTGTCCGACGGATATCTAATCCTAATATGCGTTTGACAGTGTGCTCATCAGGGTATAACATGTGGTTACCAACACGGTGACCAAGAAATGAAATTTCTCGACAACCAATCTGAACCTTTGAAGGTCTAACTGTCAAACCATGCTTTCTGAGTAGCATTAATAAAGATTTTAATCCTGTGATATGTTCTTGCTAAGAACTATGGAATTATCAGATGTCGTCTATGTATGTGATGACATCAGATCTATCTCCTAAGAGTCTCCGCATCATGCGCACAAAAGTCGCAGGTGCATTGGCAAGGCCAAAACACATATAATTCCATTGGAATAAACCATATGGAGTCATAAATGCGGTTAGTGGTTTGGCTTTATCAGTTAAAGGGATCTGCCAATATCCCTTGGAAAGATCTAGTTTGCTAAAGTATGTAGCCTGGGATAGTTGTGATAAGAAATCCTCCAAAACAGGCATAGGCTCAGCATCTGTGAGAGTGACACTGTTAAGACGTCTAAAATCAATGCAGATGCGAAGAAATTTGTCCTTCTTTCTAACTAGAACCATAGGAAAAGAATAGGATGATTCAGAAGGAGAAATGATGCCCATGCGTAGCATATCCTTAAGTTCACTATCCACCTGAGAACTGTAGTGTAAGGGTATAGTATACGGTCTGAGTTTGATAGGGTGATCATCAGTCAATGTAATATCATGAGAGATAACATCAGTGCGACCTGGAAGTTCAGTCAGCACATCAGAGAAAGAGTCTAAAACAGCAAGAGCCTGTTCTCGATAACTAGACTCTAAATCACCTGATACAGTTACATCTCTCCAAGATTCGGAAGATGTTAAAGGCATCAGAGGAAAATTAAAAGAAATATCGCTCGCTGTAGAATCATCAGATTTCACAACAGCTGACAAAGTCTGTCGAACCAGTTCATCAGAAATACTGTCCAAGATAGGTTCTAACTCTGCAGGGCGCTCCACATACAATTTTAACATATTAATGTGAAATGTTTTAACTTTGCCCCTTATGTCAATGGCATAATCTACATCAGTTTTCTTCTCAACCACCTTAAAAGGGCCCTGCCAGGAAATTAGCAGTTTATTTTTCCTTGGTCGGAAGAATAGTAGTCCATACTTGTTCTCCTGGTAGGAACGAACGTAATTTTCGAGATTGGTTGCAGCGCAATCTCGACCTCTGTGAAGCATACGTATCATACCTGATGCATAAGTACATGCATCTACAAGGCGTTGTCTGAGATCAATGACCATTTCATAGCTGGTGCGGACAGTAACGTCCTCCACTGATCCCAACAACAAATCCTTGAGTATGTGCATAGGACCTCTAGGGTTGGCACCATATACCAACTCAAATGACGAAAAGCCAGTGCTCTCATGGGGCACTTCTCTGTAAGCAAATAAGACTGCTGGTAACATTCGGTCCCAGTCACGAGGACATGTCTCGGTGACTTTGCCTAACAACTGCTTCAACGAGCCATTGAAACGTTCGCAAACGCCATTGCTTTCCGGATGGTATGGGCTTGTGAACGAATGCTTAATTGCTAACATGTTCTCAATATCTTTCATCATTTGAGACATAAATTGAGTACCACGATCTGATAAGATTTCATCAGGAAATCCTATGCGACAAAAAATAACAAATAAAGCATCAGAGACAGCTGCTGACGTGATAGTCTTCAATGGTATGGCCTCCGGCCAACGTGTACATAAGTCTATACACGTTAGGATATATCAATATCCTCTATCTGACAATGACTGACATAGGACCAACTATGTCAATTGCAAGCTTGGTGAAAGGCCGTAATGGCACATCAGTGACTTGTAAGGGTGCAGCGTGGTGCTTGCCCCTACGTGCTACCTTTTGACAAGTTGTACATGACCTGCAGTATAGCTTTACGTCTTTGTTAACGCAAGGCCAATAACAATTTGAGGTGACACGAAACAGAGTACGCTTAATCCCCATATGACCAGCTAAAAGCGAGTCATGGGCAGTATTCAATACAATAGGTCTAAAACTCTTTGGAATAACTACCTGTCTCCTGACTAAAACATAGTTGTCAAAGCATCTAGTCAGTACTGAGTTTTTAAATTTAAACCAATAACGTGAAGTTTTTGTCTTCTTCACATGCTTGCTCTCTCTATAAGAGCCAAACAATGGTTGCAAAGCAACATCTTCGCGCTGTTTGGTCGCGAACGACTGGGGGGAAACATTATGAACATTCTGAAGAGATGCTCTCTCACTAAATGGTATAGACTAGCTGGCTCTGCCTTGGATTCAGCGGCATGCTGGGCCCTAGTGACCACAGCGTTAGCCAACACTGGGTGAGATTCAACCCATTTATGTATCTCCTCTGGAGAGCAATCCTTAATACCTGGTATATTACCAAGGATAATGTCTGATACTGGTTGGTCAAGGACACATGCTTACCTGTAAAGAAGGGTGTGGCAAGATCTATTTCTGCCACTGGGTAACACTCTATACTCCCACCAAATGTTATGCACTTCACTGTTTTACCAGTAAAGGCAGATTCATCAATTAGCGATCTACGGACTCCGACAGTGGTACAGCCAGAATCACGAAGGACACTTACATGCCTGTTATGCAGAAAACCAGTATATAACGTGAGGCGTCCCACGTTCTCACAAGATGACATAGCAGGTAGAGCATGCCCGCAAATTAATCTGGGCTGTGAACCAGGTTGGAATAAAGATTTGCACCCATAACAATTTTCATCATTAAGTGAGCTAACAATACATGCATTGGCATGGTCGGCTCCCTTCTCATCATTCTTCTTTGCAGTTACACATGCATTAGCCTTATCATGATTGCTATTGTCATTATGCCCACAGTGTTTGTTAGTACGGTTTCCATAGTATTTCTTGTAAGGTCTATTCCTAGCACATGACCAACATCTGCCACTATTCCTAGCACATGACCAACATCTGCCACTATTCCTATTACCACTGTAGGGTGCATTGTCTTGTGTGGGTCTATGATCCATCCGTTTGTGATGCATTTCCTCATTACGGCTAGAATTCTGCCGCCACTGACCTTGGTTTGAATAACCATAGTCTCGCCTCTGTGAGAAGTTAGATGGTGACCTCTGCCTTGGGAAGTTATATTTTCCTCGGTAGTTGGATCTATAGCTTTGCCTTACTTTGCTGTCCACACTCTGTGATCGAGGTCTATGACCACCATCTCTAAAATCATGACGAGCCACACATACTGGGAGTGCGTCCTTTATAGTTGGTTTGTGAACCTCTTTATCTGGGTGAGCTGTCATATATTGTCTCCCAAGTATCTCCATTGCCTCAAGGTCTTTCGGTTTTCTTTCTTGAAAAAATGAGGCAAGATCGGTGCTACATGTCGACAACACCTTGTCACGTAACATTAGATCAAGTAAGCCAGTGAAGGTCTTATCAATTCCGGACAATTCTATCCATCTTTTAGAATATAATTTTATTATTAAGATAAATTCTCCAAAGTCAGCTTTCCTGCTAGGCAGACAGGAATGAAATTTATCACGGAATCCTGCTTCCGTAAGCTGAAATTTACGTAGCAATGTCTCCTTGACAACATCGTAGTCTTCTCTACTACCGCTGTCCAGAGCAAAATAAGCCTGTAGAGCATCCGCTGTTAAAAAATCGCATAATGTTGCACTCCATTGACCCTTGGGGATCTTCAACGCACTGACCTTGAGCTCAAAACGTTGTAAGAAACTATCGATGCAGTCGATTTGTTGGTTGAAATTAGGCAATCTTTCCGGTTTGTGGTCACAGGTGTACTAGATGATGTGTTTGGAGCGTCCACCTCCACTTTTCTTAGGGCAACAGCAACATCTATATCTTTCTGAATACGCAATTTCTCAATCTCCAAATCAGTTGCTTTCTGAGCAGTTGCAGCAGCTAATCTTAATTTTTCTTGCTCAGCGTCAATCTTTAGTTTTTCTAGCGCAAGAGCTTGTGCAAGATCTTTTTCTTTCTCTTCCATCTTCATTCTCTCCAATTTCTCCTTTTGTTCTAACTTGTCCTTCTCCAAATCTTGTGTCTATTTCTTCTCATCATGTTCTAATTGAAGACGTTTTAAATTACGTTCATTCTGTCTTTCAATTCTTGCATTATAGCTGTCAAATTGTGCAGTAACAAACGCCTCTAGTTCCGCTCCTGATTTATTAAATTTAATCCCAATTTCTATGAAGTCCTGAAACGAAGACATGGTTTCCTACCAGAAACTACTTTCTGTTCAAAATATAGTGATATTTATAATGATGAACAATACAAAACTCAATACCTATGTAAGTCGTACAAACCCACCAAGGACATAATTAAAATTTGTTAAATTATGGTGATATTGTTAATGAACACTGCAGTGCTCAATACATGTTATAATAAAAGGAAAAAAAATATGCAAAATTATGCCATGTATATCAATGGGTCCAGACAAATGTACAATGAAAAGATGAAGGCAATGATGTCAATGACAATGATGATGATGATGGTATATTTTCAAATACAACACACACAAAAACAAATCACAATTAACTAAAATAAGACAACAAAAACAATATTCTATATTAACATGTAAAAAAAATTATTATTATTAGACACTACAAATAATTCACAACTAAAACGAAACAACCGTCACATTAACAACTAAAGAGAAGAAGGTATAGAAAGCACTATTACAACAACTGACAATGTGAGACATATATACGAAACAATAACAAAACGTGATACCTAACGCCACATCTAAACAAAAATGAAATGTTCGCAATGCAAAAAAGGACTGTCAGTATGAATGCGTCAAAGCGCTAAAATTCCTTAAATGCAAACCTCACATAAACCTATAGAAAATCACCTTTCATCATACTTCCGAAGATGAATGAAAAAAAAATGATACCTAAAAAAAAAAAAATGGCAACACTGAACATATAGAATAGAAAAAAAGAAAAATAGCAAAGATGGAGCACGCTATGAAAGCACAAGATGCTTTAAACAAGCTGTTAAAATGAAACTAGACGTATCTTAAAATGCAGACTAAAGTATTTTGGTCTGAACACGGCGTAACGTTGTTAATACTGTCTCACTTGAATCAGGAACACGGGACCCCAAGATGCAGCAATAGTGAATGCAGTCAGCGACTCATAGCTTGACTGCCTGCGTCAGGACCAGCGAACCAGAGCTGGTCAAGACCGTGCTCCACCTCCACGTGGTGGTCCTGGAAACAGTCTGCAGCAGTGCAGGCTGGCTGAGCGAGCATGGATCGAAATGGGAAGGCAAACCCGGTCCTTAAAAAATGCCGTGCAGAAGTCGGATGTGTCGACCGAAAGGTGCAGATATCACAGCTTAGGCGCAAACAGACACAACGCAACCACCGTCCTTTTCAGGACGAACGTAGAAGAAGAAGAAGAAGAATCAGGAACACTGAGCCAAAATAGAAACTATAGTTCTGAAAACTTGTGTGATAATATGTCGTCTGGTCGAACTGTTTTATTTATTTCTTAATAATAAGGTCCGTAAAGTTTCTTTCATAGATTTATAAATGTTAGTACACGTATGGTCCCTGAAAGCCTTCAATGTTTTTGGAAAAACTAGGTCCTCCGTTCGTCTTTAAAATATTCCATAAACAGAAATCAATAAGAGCGTGTATGTTGACCCAAATTCCTGCTGCCGGTAAAGGTCACGGGGCGTGGCTAATTTGCCGCTGTGCGTCGAAAAGTTTAGCTTGCACGGGAAGTTCATTTGCCCGATTGCTGGTTTCACCGCAGTGTTTGCAAAAAGGTTCGTTTGCAAGATATTTCATTTACACGAACAAAAAAGTCATTGTTATACAGCGCAGCACTTCAAAATAGCTTAAAACACGTTGCATTAAAAGTGCATCTGAACTCCTGTTTCATGTTCAATCATGTTATAGTTCAATTGATGCAAATGCATTTTAGATAAACTTGGTGCACATAATTAATTCAGGCATAAAAATTCGCGAGGCACAAGGCTTGGCTACCCATCTGTTGAGGGTTAGGTTATTTATATTTTGTGCTTATTCCTGCCTTTTTACTTTTCCACGACTGTTTATTAGTATCCAATATAGATAGGAATGTAATGTCCAGGGTTCTCTCTTTACGTACCTGGCGAATGAACATTCACTCTTAGTATTAACTTACTTTGTGCACACATCTCTTTCTCCAACGAAAGTAATAATAACTGAGTGACGGTTTGTAACTTTAATACACATTACGACGAACTTCACATTAGACCCATTGATGTGGTCAGGCAATAAGAACACAATCAAGATTAATAATAAGAATCATAATAATAGTCACTCATTTGCATGAACAATTATGAATGTTAAATATGCCATACATTAGAATACTTCCATGTAAAAACAGGAATATACAGTAGGGCTATCCACACACGCCCTAACACACATCTCAACCGTAAAACGGCTGGACACTGACTGCCCACTTCGCTAACTCTCGTTTTCACCCGCCTCGTTAGCAATACTTTCACAGCCAGTCTCATCACGTGACATAGAGTGGCTATTTGGGTGAAATGGCAAAGTGCCAAACTCGGCGTTAAAATTAATGCATTTTCTACTCCCAACACTCTCGAATCCCTTTTCTTTTCTGTCATCCGCATCGAGAGTACTTTTTTTCTTCTCCTTATAGTCGGTCCATTATTCCTGTTTATTTCGTCATATTGTCCGTATGTCATGGCTCCTGTGACATTTCACCCCAGGGTCCCTCAAAGAATAAATGATGTCCAAAGCATCATTCTCCCCTGGCCCTATCTCTCCACAGATCCATAACCTTCCCCTTTCCATAATCACCCAATACTAATTAACGTGAACTAATTCTTTACAAATTCTAATACTTAAGTAATAACATGATTAACTTCTTAATTATCAATTTTAACAAGTTTTACCTTCTTAAATTATATACTACTATCAACACTCAATTATGGTTCAGCCCTCCCGCTACTCTCGTTTCTAGCCATAACCAGTTCAGCCCCTCAACTTATACTCGTTTCTCCCAACGACTTGTATTTCCCCTAATGAACAGAACTCTCACAGGTCCCTAATTTTCGTCTTACTCCTTAATTCATTAGTCACTTTCCTGTCATTTCACCACTGTATCTAAGTGTTCACCCCTTGCTCTGCTATATATGCTTTATCATTTCCCCAGTTCAGCTGGCGCATAAGTCCGTTTGGACTCTATTTATGCTCCAATACAAGATTTAGCCATCGCCTCCGTCCTGTACTTATAACTGCCATAAGCAGCCCTCAAAGATTCTTTCTCCTTCTCTTTTCTTCCTTAATCCTGCTTGCTATCTCATTTCGTTCCCTATAACTCTTCCACAATTTTACCTTACCCTCTGGGTTTCGGAGAAGCCTATCCCCTCACAAGTCTCCACAAGACTTTAGCAATCGCCGCAACATCTTTGCTCTCCACACTACCTCTAAATCTCGTTCCCTCTCTGGAACTATCTCTCACCATTTACCTTACCTCTAGGTTTCGAAGAAGCCTATCTCCTCACAAGTCTCCACAAGACTTTAGCAATCACCGCAACATCTTTGCTCTCCACACTACCTCTATATCTCTTTCCCTCTCTGAAACTATCTCTCACCATTTACCTTACCCTCTGGGTTTTCGGAGAAGCCTATCTCCTCACGAGTCTCCACAAGACTTTAGCAATCACCGCAACATCTTTGCTCTCTACACTACCTCTATATCTCGTTCCCTCTCTGGAACTATCTCTCACCATTTACTTTATTCCCTAATTTTCGGAGAATCCCATCTCCGCATAAATCTCAACAAGAGTCTATCACTCGCCGCAGCATCTCTGTGCCCTCGCACTACTTCTTAAACTCGTTCCCTCTCTGGAACTATTTCTCACAATTCTACCTTGCTCTCTAGGTCCGTCACTCCTCTGTGACTTCCAGTTTACTCATGATTATCGTAACCATTCTTTTGTACATGCCATCTCTCATGGCCCTTCAGACATTATCGTCTGATCTCTCAACTCCCCTTACTTTCGCCATCTCCTATGGCCTCTTCTTCTTCGCACTATATATCCTCGTCATGTTTCATGACCTTTTACCCTACCTTAATTATTCATTATTTTCAACATTTTCATCATTACAGCCTCTCTACTTCGCTTACTCACAACCTCCACTATTTTCGTTATAGTAGCCTCCTTGTCCCTATGTCTCTCCCACAAAATCTGTTTAGCAACTTCTATAATTGCTTCTTCCCTTTATTTCTCTTCTGACGTCGTTCACCATTTGCTTGCTCTATTTTTCTCTGTCGCCTCAAAATCCGTTCGTCATCTAACATTTTCGTCAGAAGCATGTCTATTTCATCTCTTGTGGCTGGAAAGTGTGTATAATACCTTTCCTCCAGCAATCTCCATACCACGGTTCTACAGAGGTTAAAATCAGGCCGTTTTATGATGACCTCTATCACCCTCTTCAACTCCTCCATGTTTGGTTCATCCACTTTAATCATTTTCTTACTCGTGTCATTCACCTCTTCTCCCACTCCCTTTCTCAATTTCTCCACCATTTCGCACCTCTCCGTGCGCCCTACTTTCTCCATATGACTCTCTTTATTTCTCCATCTTGCATTTTCTTCCGCGTCCTCATCCTCTGTAAATTCTAATTTATCTTCTTCATCTGACGATACACCGTATCGGAGAACACGTCTCTTTCCATTATTTTGATTCCCCAGTAATTTAGTTCCTCCATTACTCTCATTATAAGCCTGCGAATTTATTCTTTTCTTCTCGATAAGTCTGTATCAAACCTTTTCTCCAGAAATCTCTGTACATACTTTAGTACTACGGTGTCGGGTTTAGCTTCCTTCAATTCGTCTTTTATTGCTTTCTTCATCTCCTGTACATTTGGCTTAGCCATCTTAATAATTTTCTTTTCCTCTGAACCACTGTTAACTCTCTGCGCTCTCTTCTCTACTTTTCGCTCTCTAATTGTTGTGTCGTTATATGGGTAATGTGCTGCTATCTCGTCCTCATCCTCTCTTCTACTATTATTTCTTGAGTTCCTCTTAACTTCTTCCTTCTCAATTTCGTCGTTACATCGACTTCTGCTTGTTTTCCTGGTATGCCTAACTACTTCCATCCGGTTCTTTCTCGTTTCTAATCCTTCAATCTCCCTCTCGATCTTTGCACACAATGCAGTTATCTCTTCCATTGTGGACATCTTGGCACCTTTAACCTTATTCTCCCTCTCTTGCCTCGTCTCCGACTGGTTTTCATCTCTCAATCTTTGGAGACGTCTTTCATAATCTGATGAATCATCCGGCGATACATCAGAGTTGTTATTATTCCTTCGGATACCTGTAACACCCATCACTACCTGTGTCTCTGAGATCCTTTCTGCCTGATCCACCAATTCCTGAGGATCTCCCCGTCGTTTCTGGTTAACTGTGGTCCCTTCTGGTTCCGTGTCCTCATTCTTCTCTTCCTTATCCGTCAGAAATCTCCTCTTATATTCCATCAACGGAATATCATCCTCACTCTCCCAATCGTCGGTCAGAAATCTCCTCTTATATTCCATCAACGGAATATCATCCTCCCAATCGTCTAGATCTGCTAGTCCTTCTCCCTCATCTTTTGACAATTCCGTATACCTCATCATAATCGATTTACCTCTTCTTCCATCGATCTCCCTATAACTATTTTGGTGCTCTCTATTTTCTTTTCTCTTTTCTATTTCTGAATTTGTTTTTACTTTATTCCTACCAGTTTCCATTCCTACTCTAGTATTTAGGTCACTACAAGGGTTTTCCATCATCGAATCGCCTCCTGGATTCTTTTTTTCATTACCAATGGTCTGCGTTGCAACAGTGTTGGTTTTCTTTTCTACCTTAATCTTATTATCATCAAGTTTTCTCTTCAAGTTCAACCTTGGTCTCTCTCTTATGCAATTGATCTCCGCTCCATTTTTAATCTTACTGTTTGCTGTTCCTTCCTTTGTACACAGTTGTATCTTGGCACAATGTCCATTTTCTGTCCTAACATTAAAATCGTTTACTTCGAAACACCTTCCACCTTTTATTTCTTGAAGAAAATTTCGTACGGCTATCCTATTGCGCCTCTTGCTTAAGCCTTCCCAGTGTCTAGGTGCTTCCGAAATGTTGCACACTCTGCCCTTGTAAATAGTTCTAGGTGCGTTATCTTCCTTTGGTAATCTACGTTTTCGAAAATCGTTTTCTCTAACGTTTCTTTCTCTATCCCATCGTCTGTTCATAAACCTGGTTCTAATTCCACAAATTCTTCCTATATCCACACTTCTATGTTGTCTAACGAGGCTCTGCGGAGCATAGTTTTCTCGATGAGTTTGCTGATGTCTTCTCGAGGTAAATTCTCCAATTCTCTGTCTATCTAATCTTCCCCTCTCCTCATGTCCCCATCTATCTACTCTAGGCGGAACATTTTCCCTACTAAAGTCCCATTCTGGATTTCTACCTCAGTATGTAGACCTGTGGTCATACTCTTCATCCACAACTCTTCCATGTCTATATTCCATACCTCTTGATACTTATCTAAACTCCACAGGAGCATCCCTCTCACCTGTATTCCGATGATTTCTATCTTCCCTCATCCCATTTCGTGGTCCGGTATGACTCTCCATTCTTCGCTTCTTACACACAGCTGCTAAATGTCCCTTGGCATTACACAAATAACATCGTTTTTCTTCGGGCGTCTGTATGATTCCCCTTCCGGGTTCCCTGTCATGGCCATCTCCGTACTGCTTGCTCAGGTGGCCAAGATAATCTCTTCCTCTTGGTCTATCGCTAACTGCCTGTCCAGTCCATCGAACTTCATTTTCTTTCCAAATCTTTTCTTCGTGATTGTTCTCTGACCTTAGTTGAAACCTCTTCATCAGATTTCCTTCCGACAAGGCCAATCGTATAGCCTCATTCAAGGTTCTGGGACTCTTTCTCAAGAGAAGCAATCTCATTCCGTCCTTATGTAATGCATCGATAAAAATTCCAACCAACTGCCCCTCAATATCTGGACTCCGTATATCTTGTTCTCTAAAAACTTCTTCTGCCAGGTTTTTTAATCTATCACTGAACAACTGGACTGATTCTCCTGACTCTTGTTTTACTTGCCTAAGTAGTCCCCACAGATAATGTTGGTCCACCGACTCCCCGTATCTATTCAACAATCCTCTTTTCAACTCTTCCCATGTTTCCTGAGGTTCCTCTTCAAATCTTCTTCTCAAAAAGTCATTCAACAAATCCTCACTAGTTAGAAAAGCTAACCTTTTTTTTTCTTCTTCGTTTGCCCCTATGGAGTAAGCATATCTCTCTATTTTTGCAATCCACTTTTTACAACCTCCTGCTTCTCCTCTATAGGTCTCGATGCTTTGTCGCAAACCAGTCTGCCGGTTTTCCATACTCCACCTCTCTAGGGCATTCGTAACATGTAACAAGGCTAGCGTATTTGGATCTAATCCTTGTTTTTCTGCCATTTTCCAACGAAAATATAATCTTCTTACTCTTTTTACTGTTTTGTCGATAATCCTACTTACTAATATTCCTCACTCCACCTTTTTCCTATTAATTGCCGTGAACAATATAATAATTTTCTAAAATACACAATGTTTCACTGAAAGGAAATATTGTTACACAAAAAATTAATTTTGAGTTAGGCCCTTGCTACCATGTCCTTGATTTTGCAGACAGGTTTCACGTTTTCGGGAATCTTTGACTGTATACGAGTTCACGTTTTCGGAAATCCTTGATTGTAGAGGAGTTCTCGTTTCAAGCTCTCATGATAGTAGACAGTTTCAAGTTTCAGGCTCTCTTGATTGTAGACAGGTTCGCAATTTCAGGATCTCTTTCTTGATTGTAGACAGTTTCAAGTTTCAGGCTCTCTTGATTGTAGACAAATGTCAAGTTTCAGGATCTCTTGATTGTAGACAGGTTCGCGAATTTCAGGATCTCTTGATTGTAGACAGGTTCGCGAATTTCAGGATCTCTTGATAGTAGACAGTTTCAAGTTTCATGCTCTCTTGATTATAGACAGTTTCAGGATCTCTTGACTGTAGACAGTTTTACGTTATAGGATCTCTTGATTGTAGACAGGTTCGCAATTTCAGGATCTCTTGATTGTAGACAGGTTCGCGAATTTCAGGATCTCTTGATAGTAGACAGTTTCAAGTTTCAGGCTCTCTTGATTGTAGACAGGTTCGCAATTTCGGGATCTCTTTCTTGATTGTAGACAGTTTCAAGTTTCAGGCTCTCTTGATTGTAGACAAATGTCAAGTTTCAGGATCTCTTGATTGTAGACAGGTTCGGAATTTCAGGATCTCTCGATTGTAGACAGTTTCAAGTTTCAGGCTCTCTTGATTGTAGAGAAATGTCAAGTTTCAGGATCTCTTGATTGTAGACAGGTTCGCGAATTTCAGGATCTCTTGATAATAGACAGTTTCAAGTTTCAGGCTCTCTTGATTATAGAAAGTTTCAGGATCTCTTGACTGTAGACAGTTTTACGTTATAGGATCTCTTGATTGTAGATAGTTTCACGTTGCAGGATCTCTTAGGTCACAGCGTGACGTTTATTGTTTGCATCCGCGACAATCCAGATTGATCTGAATCCTGGTCACCGGGACCAAACTCACACCACCACATGTCACAGCGTGATCAATAAAAGTCTGTAGCAATCCCAGAGTGATCTTTACATAGGCCGCAGTGTCTCAGCAAGTTCAGAATCACCTGTCACATGTTGCCGTCATCATCTATCGCAGCGCCCGACAATATTCACTGTCTTTAGGTAACTGCCTCCTTTGTTGACCCGTAGTTTTGGGTGTGTGATCGTATAGTGGTCTGTTGTGATAGTGGCGGTCTGTTGTTGTGGTGGACAGTGGTGGGTGAGTGGTGAAACCAATCTTTCCAACTTTAACTGTAACGGCTGCTGTGACACATTGTCTTGTTTCCTCTTGAAACAAAATTTTATCCAGTGGCCCCTCTTTCTGCAGTAATGACATGTAGAGTCTTTAGCTGGACAGTGGTTTTGTATGTGGTTTAGGCCACAACATTTACACATAGCACCTCTGCTTGTGTTGTGTTTTCCTTGTTGCTTAATACCAGTTGCTTTGTTGTGTTTAGGTTTATAGCTTTTTACTGCATCCACCTGGGCTGCTACTGTACCTTGCTGAATTTGTTTAGTGTTTGTGCCTCGTGTTTCCTGCCTTCATCCAGAAGTTGTTGTAAAGTTAGTGTATTACTCTGGCTCAGTAGCCATTTCTGGAACTCTGGCATTGGTGTGCTAAGAAGGATCTGTTCAATAATTCGCTCTTTTTCTTCTTCTTTGCTAAATTTACATACACTTGTTTTCTCCTTAATGCGAGTGAAGAAATCGTCTAGACTTTCATCAGGTTTCTGTCGCAGGTGGTGAAGTTCTAATCTTGCCGCTCTAAAGTTTGTGTGCTTTATGATCAGACGTTTTTCAAATTCGTCCAATATGGCTACGGGGTCGGTTGCCGACTCAACGGGCATGGCGGTAGCAAAACTATTGTAAATTTTCAAACCTTCATCGTCCAATGCTTCTAGAATATTTGGAGTTAAGGCTTGACCTTCCAGACCAGTGGTCTTGGAATAGAGATCTATGCGTTGGCGCCATAATAGGAAAGCTTCACTCTTATCATCTCGACCGGCAAATCGCATTTGGGGTGCGCTGCGGTAGTGTTTAGCCGCCATGGTTGACCTCAACGACGAAAGTTAGCCGAAAAAACTGTACTAACGTGTTATCGTGTAGCTTTTTTGCATCGGTCTGGTATCGGCCGCTGCCACCATGTAATGTTATGATGTATGCATATATACGTTACTACGTCCTCTTCACAGGCACACATAAGTTTCACAATGCACAAAGTAAAGCGTGATCAGTTTGCAGCCATCTTTAATTACAGAATGCTCGTACATGTGTAGTTTCGTATTTTAATGTATTATATTACAATGCTAACCATTCGTTTATCCGACCTACGGCATTCGCGTAAACATTAGCAATGATTAAGACATACTCACCAAGCCTAAACCTAACTGCCACCCGCATATAACATTCCTTGATAGCCATAACATTCAACAGATTTCTGGTGGCCAGTATGGGGACGATTTTTTTTTTTTGGACTGTTCAACAACATCGGAAAAATTGAAACCACACCATGTCGTCTATCGTTTATGCATTCTGAACTATTTCTGGAACTGTTTTGCATACACTCCTCTGCGCATGTCATGAAATTGATGCGGGCGGAAATACATGACTGTGACGAAATTTTTCTGCTCTTTGTACAACTGGTCAAATCATTGCGTTTTTGAAGAAAGACGTTACAGCAGAGTCCCATTAAATGCTCCTCGTTTAAATCAAGTTCTGATATACGTGTTATTGATCAGGCTGTTGATACACGCCTGTTTTGTAAAGTTTTCAAGGCCCAACGTTATCAAGTTGAACTTCCTGGAAAAAAACTGCAATGATGTCGTGCTTCCTGCTCTATTTGGATATCTAATAACTACATTATTGCTACATTATTGCTGCTCGACCTGTGATGTGCCCTTGCTACGTTGACAACCTGTCCAGGAGATGCTGTGCAACAGATTCACCATCCTTGGTCCCAAGCTAAGTGGCTTTATGTGCACTTTTTGTGAACTGTGCTAAATTGGTCTGAGCTCGTTCTTATTTCTTGCATGTTATATCTGTACCTTTCTATTAGCTTGTTTGTCCCTGTGGGTTTGGTTGGGAGGCGGTTCGGTGCAAGAGGTTCATCTCATTGATTCAATGGGCTCACACCGGATGTTTCATTAAGTTTGCTTGTAGATTTCCATCAGTGGAATATCCGGCTGATATTCACCGTGCGACTTAGGTCCTCTGACTGGTTTTCTTCAACCACTGTCTGTATAGGTGTGCCGTCTTGTGTTCTGTGCATTGTCCTTGTATAGTTTTTCTGCTTTAGTTGCAGTAATTTTGTTCATATCTGTTGGTCTCTCCTTGCTGTCTCTCAGTTATATACAAATTTTATGTTTATACACCGTGTCTCTGGTCCTGTGTTGTTCTGACTTAGCAGTAAGCGTGTTCCAATTTGCTGTATTTTTCCTCTTTAGTTTGACATTTATATTCTCTTTTGTTGCTTACTGGTGATGTCTTTTGTCGCTTAGTGCTTCATCCTGCACCAAAATATATTTTTTTCTCTTATCTATATTTATATTTGTTGTCTTTTTCATTATTTTTTTTTCTTACCATTCATTTATTGCATCGTTAATTGCCATTGATATTATTGATTATACAAATCTGACAATTACTTAATACTTGATGAACTAAGTAAGTTAGATACATTGACACAAAATGGCTACCTTGGACTATTTTGTTAAACAAGGCAAAGCCTTTGCCATGGAAGGAGAAGCCCTAAAAGAATTTGCTATGGCTGAATATCAGAAACACAGGGCTGAAGAAGTGGCCAGAGAAACAAGAACTGAAGAATTAGCTGAGAAGAGAAGAGCTGAAGATTTAGCCAGCCAAGAGAAACTTAAAATACTTGAGCATGAGGACAAACTTAAAATACTTGCGATAAAAAAAGATTACATGATGAAAAAATGTTATCTTTAGAACTTGAAAGTCATCTTACGAGTATGTCGTGAACCTCCGACGTAAGATAATTGATGCGTGTCAGTTGGCAACAGCATCTTCTGAAACTGCTAAAGAAAAAGCTCGTCAGTTTCAGAATCGTAACAGACGACTAAGACACCTGGTGCTGGGGATGAAGCTTTTGTGCTTCTTCCTAGAAAGGACAACAGACTACTCATTGCTTGGAGTGATCCTTACAGAGTTCTTTCACGTATTTCTGATGTTGACTATGTACTACATTGTTTACCACGATGGGCCGACATTGGACCTTAATAAATGCAATCTACCTAATGTTATTATGCTGAATTATTGTTGGAGCTACTGTCAATAAATTTGGATGTGGACCAGTCTTCACCAACTCATTGATTTTCATTAACACTGTTGTACAAGCTAAAAATACTGTGTGGCTATGTTCAGGCTAAAAGTATGATGCTAACCATTCGTTTACCCAACCTACGGCATTCGCGTAAACATTAGCAACAATTGAAGACATACTCACCAAGCCTAAACCTAACTGCCACCCGCATATAACATTCCTTGATAGCCATTACACAACAGATTTGATAAATATTAAACAAAACAATTCTAAGAGTCAAAGTTCCTCAAACAAACATGTTTCTTGATCTGTAAGATTTCGTTTGCCTACTTTCAAACCCAACGTAGACGATATTTCTTGCTTCCTTAACCGCTTTCAGACTGTGTGTGAGGCACATGAAATTGATAAATCTGAATGGTGTAGTAGATTGACGGAATTCCTCACAGGGGATGCACTAACTTCGATTTGTACCATGGACGGTCCCAGTAGGAATAACTATGAAGCTGCCACAGCTTTATTGCTCAAACTTTACCAATTGGATGAAAATGGCTATCGCATGCGTTTTAAGACCATGTTACCAGAAACAGGGAAGGACTTCTCGGAATTTATTGCTGCCATTAAATTAGCATTCAACAGATGGTTTAAATTAGTGAAAATTCCACATAAATATGAGGCACTAATGGACTTAATGCTCAGAGACAAAGTGTTGTCTTCTGTTAACCAGCAATTCCTATAATACCTTCATGAACGGAAACCTACGGATTTGACATTGGTTGAAGAATTGGGAAGACAGTTTATTACTGCTCACCCGGGTACATGTGTGCGTAACTCTCACATCAAAGAGGCTCTACCTGTGGCATCAGCATCATCTTGGAACAACAAAAATATAAGACCATAGTCTCAGAGTCTCAATGGGAATTTTGGTCGTGGTAGAGGTAATAACTATGGGTATTTTCAAGGTGGTAACTCTTACGATAATCAATCTCCCCCGTCTAGAGGAAATTTTAGCCAATTTCGGGGACCAGAACAGAACCAATTCCAACCACAGAGAGGATGGAAACGAAATGATAATTTTTTCAGGAGTAGAGGTAATTGGAATGGGAATAGATACAGTAACCAATATGCTGCTCCTAGAAGGTCTAATTATTCACGGGACAATAGAAACCGGAATTATTCTTATAACAATCGAAATGATAACCATCCCTTCCGCTCTCAGAGCGTTGAACTTACAAACTATCATGCTAACTCAGCACAAACTGCTGATACATCTAGTGCTACTCAAAATAATCCTTCATTAAATCAGGCCACTGCTTGTTCGTTTTTTGACTTTGATGCTGCTTCGCAGTGTCCTGATTGCCGAACTTTATTTCAGCCTAATGTGGTATCAACATTAAGATGCTGTCATCCACTTCCTACGATTACAGCACTTGCTGCTCATGATGGCACAGGCACCTTACATTTTCATAAAGGCCTATTAAATGATACATAGGTATCTGTACTCAGGGATACTGGATGCACAACGGTGGGAGTTCGCCAATCTCTGGTGCACCCATCATGCTCCACTGGAGATTTTGTTAAATGTGTCACATTTGGGGGAACAGTAGAGTTCTATCCCACAGCTATCGTTCACATAGCGACTCCATTTTTCACAGGGAGAATTAAAGTGTGTCTTTTAAAAAACTCAATTACTGACCTTATTGTTGGCCGTATCCACGGTGGCAAAGATTGTACACCTGGTGAAATTATTGAGTGGGAACGGCAAAACATTTTAACTGCGAATGCAGTAACAACAAGTGCTCAAGCACAAGCCCAAGCGATTGATAACATTGTGTCTGAAAATCAGGATCATGATTTTCATGCTACTACTGTATTAACAAAGAATCTTTTGCAACGCTGCAAAGAGATGATGATTCTTTGCAGAAATTTTTTCATTTGGTAAGTGGTGAGGAGATGCTTGTAAATAATGCCCCTCGTCAATGGTACATCCTTAAGAATGGTATCCTGATCAGAATGTTTAAAGATTCTTCTGCTCTTAAACAACAGGTCATGGTTCCTAAACAGCTTAGAACTTATATCCTGCAACACGCCCATGATTCTCATTGTGCTGGCCACTTGGGCTACTCTAGGACAAGGTCCAGAGTGCTCTCTTCCTTCTTTTGGTCTGGTGTATCTAGGGATGTTGCTACTTATTGTCACTCCTGTGTTACTTGCCAGAAGGTCAAAGCAAAGGGAGCCTATCACATGGCACCGATACAGGCTTCGGATATACCTATACGTCCCTTTGAGAAGATGGCCATAGGCATTATTGGTCCACTTCCTGTTATGTCAGCTAGAGGACACAGGTATGTCCTCACATTTATTGACATGTGTACTCGCTGGCCAGAGGCTATACCTCTGAAGAATATCACCACCTCAGACGTGGCTGACGCTCTCTTCTTAATCTTTTCCAGACTAGGCTTCCCTAGAAAACTTCTATCAGACAGAGGTACTCAGTTTGTCTCCGAGGCCATGACCGGTGTTATGCAACAACTAAACATTGACAGATCGCTTAGCTCCGTGTACCATCCAATGAGCAATGGCATGGTAGAACGGCTAAATAGGACGCTTAAACAATTATTAGGCAAAGTTACAGTCAGCTTTCTACAAGACTGGCACAGGGTTTTACCCGCCGTGCTGTTTGCGTACCGTGAGGTACAAAATGAGCAGACCGGTTTCTCGCCATTCGAGCTTGTCTTCGGAGCTCAACCTAGAGGTCTCATGTCTCTTATTAAAGATTTGCTCACTGACTCAGAGATGACTCAAGACACC